>JAEBDU010012897.1:332262-539472 GCA_016802625.1 Heliconius numata
GCCACAAAATTCTGTCGGGCTGCTTTCATAGCTAGGTATGATTTAAAATGTTTTTGAATGATAATAGCTGAATTCCGAAGACTTACAAAGTTCAACCTTTCATTCTTCATAATTTGGTAAGCCCTTACTTTTCGTTGGCTGGTTATTATTAAATTTCGTCGCCGTATATAATCGGTACGGGCTAATTTACCCTTGTATAATGATTGAACTTTTATAGCAGTGCTTCTCAATTGTAAATATTGATTTCTTTCTCTTCTCATTAACAAAATTGCTTCATATCGTTTTTCGATGTTTCGAACCGATCCCTTTAATTCTTTATAATATTTTCTCTGTTTAAACATTTTATAATAACTTTGTAGAAGTATAACTTTTTCTCTTTTTTCTTTGTAATTCTGCATTTCCCATCTCACTAACAATTTACTTCTATATTTTTTTTGTATATATAAAACTGCATTTGTTAAATTTGTGTACCACTTTCGTACTAAGTATCTCCTGATAACACTCTGTATTAAAATTATTTTTACTTGTATCTCCTTGTACTTCTTCATGCACAACCATCGTTTAACATAAGCCTGAATCAACGTAGCAGATCGGTTTCGCAGCTCCTCTCTCTTTAAACGTAACTCTAATAAAATATCTTTTGCTTCTTGTATCAATTTCATACTCTTGTACCATTGAGCAATTTTCACAGCACTTGCTTTAAATTTCCTTAAACGACTTCGACATAGCCACTTTCGACAGTATTTCTGTATAACTATAGTGGCTATCGTAATCTGGTGCATTCTGTACTCCATCATACGATTATACTTAATTCTCCTCCACCAACATTGTATATTGCTGGCGGCGGTGTTGCGTTCTATTAGTATTCTCTCTTCTTCTTTTCTTTTTTCCACAATAACTTCAAATTTTTTTCTCCACCACATTTGTATTACATTGGCAGCCTTCTCGAATAACGGTGCCCGGAACACATGGATCAACTGCCACAACAGAGACAGAGTCTTTTCTCTGTGACCGTCAGCGATGTCAACGGCAGATATATCACCAACTATAACGAAATTAGCTTCTTTCAATGCATTTAGAGCGACCGAAACATTGTGTATTTTTTGGAGTCGCGATATCGCAGGTGTTCTTAATTGATGTAACAGTCTATTTTTCATGAGAATTATTTCCATTACTTTCGTTAGTCGCACTCCATCTCTGATGTCGACGGCGATGTTGTGCACCGCGTATTTGTATTCGTCCAAGTAGGATTGTTTGTGACTAACGACGAAACCGAGAGGTCGTAAATGTTTGGTAATGTCTCCTATCCCGGTGATCAATTCTCTATTGAAACGTATCAAAATTTCCCTGCTTTCCTTGCAAACTGCACTTCTGCAGAATAAACAAGGGTCGTGGGAAATCAGTTTCTTTTGCTTTGCTTGGTCCAAGAAAAATACCAACATGAAGAACTTTTTGAGAGTAAATTTCTTTATAGCTTCCATAGACGCTTTAGAATGTTTGTTTTTCAAATGAGGATTCTTAAACATTCTTTGTATAATAAACGTGGTCAGCCCCTCGATGTCACTGTTGGACTTGAGGGGTAATACAAGACCGTAAATTGCTTCGAGACCTAGTCTAAGCCAGAGTGGATTGTAAGACAATAGCAACTCCATAATAACCTTTTGTAAGCCAACATTCAAATGTAGATTTCTGTCTGTTCTTATAGCAATCAATTTCTTTTCTATTTGTACATTTAATTTGGTAAAAACTAGAGAAATTTCTGGACTCTGTAATAATGCTTTAGCAGATCTCCTTAAACTTTGAAGCCTCTGACTGTTGTGGTACACACTGCAGACCTGTTCTTTAGTGGGAGCCATAGGGACTTCCTTATTACGATTCTCAATCCACGCCTTGCCTATGTCAATCTTTTGTTCCATGTTACTGTCAAGATCAGCCGGCGGGGTTAAAATATAATTGAGCCACCTTTTAAACTCGTTTTCAAATTTATCAACTGCTTCCTCATCATAAAAATAGGTTGACGATAAGAAGGGATCAACA
Source organism: Heliconius numata (assembly GCA_016802625.1). Classification (NCBI taxonomy): domain Eukaryota; kingdom Metazoa; phylum Arthropoda; class Insecta; order Lepidoptera; family Nymphalidae; genus Heliconius; species Heliconius numata. The sequence continues at coordinate 334,300 of JAEBDU010012897.1, forward strand.
GTGAAAGACTGTGAGTATACATTATCAATGTGATTAAATATGGAAGGCTGACTCAAACTTTTATTCTTTTCGAAAGTTTGATTCACTTTGCCAGATAATGACTCCTTGCGTTTCATATTAATTTTTGGCTTCATTGACTTCTTTGGTAATGTTACTGGCATTTTCCAAAGTTCTGGTTCTGCTCTCACAGATCTTTTAGACCAAGCCAACTGTTGACTTACCGACGTATACTTATCGCTTGTATTGTCGAAAGTACGATTAATCGTGAAAGTTGTCATTTGCTGAAAGTTATCTGTCTTATCTAAGACTTGTGTTTCAGAAAAATGTCCAGTTTCCTCTGGTATTGACTGCAATGGAGGAGTTAGCGACCGAGGTGGTGATTTCACGTCAAATCTTAAGTCATTATTCCATAAGAAATTATCAGGGCGAAGGTAATTTCTTTCACTGACTTCCCTTTGTTGGTATTCGTTAAAGAGAGATTGCCGACACAGTTTTGGCGGAACTTCCTTATGGGCATTATTGTCAAAGGGTGTAAAGGGAGATTCCTTAGTGTATGTATCGGAACTTAGTTTGACATGAGAGTCATCAATTATTTCATGAGTTTCATTGTTTATTTTCGGCAAAATCTTACGTTCCGTTGAAAATCTTTGGGGGAAAAAAGATAAATCACTTATTCGTGAAAAATCTGTGTTTATAGAAAAATTTGGACTGTTGAACTCTTTTGGGGAAGATGTATTTGGTATCTTCTTATTTGGAAGTGTTGGTGTTTCAGTAGCTTGAGCATTATTTTCATACTGATATTGTTGATTAACAGTTAGGCACATTTTGGGCTTAGAAGAGGTGATACACATAATTGAATTTTCTTTATTTCTGTTAATATCTAAACTGTCATCAAAATCACTCTCAGAATTGATACTTAAAATAATTTTTGGACCTGCATTCAACTTTTCATTTTTAGTAGGAACACTTTTCAATGGTGTAAAAGTAAAATTATCAAATATATTTGCACTTGATGATGTATCACAAGTTTGTCTGTTAGATGGTTTTAGTATATTATTTTGTTCATTGTATTTCTCATTAGTAATTGTACTATATGACTTGTCATATGTTTGGTGGAATGTTTCTTCTTTATTATGTAACATGTTTGAAAATATTTCTGAAGTATTGAAATTTAAGTCTATACTTGTTGGTGAGCCGAAAGGACATTTGTATATATTTGAATCTTCTAAATGATTATTGTAACATGGTGCATTCTCTTTGTTTGTTTCACTGACCATTTTGTATTGTGTAGATTTTACAACTTCAACAGTTCTCTGCACTTTCATTATTGATTCAACCTTTTTCTTGTATATGGCAACTGGGGACTTCTTACCTACTTTCTTCTTCATCTTACCAGGTGATGTTTTAAATTTAGGTTGATTGTTTTTGCCTTTAGTACTCTGGAAAAAATTAAAAAAGTATTTTACTAATCATGACAATTTTTAATTTTCTAGCATGATAGTCAAATAGAATTTAATTGTTAGTAACAAAAAGACATTGTTAAGTGGCAGACCTTAACACCACACCTAGTCTATCCTACCAAGTAGGGAAATAAAAAAACAACCCCAAGTATGAATCATGTTGGACGAACCAATAAATCAGACACAAAATCCAGCTTTTACAATGACTTCATACTCACATCTTACTGAACTTTAACTCAGTTAACAAATTCTTATATAAATCAAATATATATCTGCATAATGTTAGTTAGGTGGTAAGTATAATTCAAAAGTTCAGAAAAATCTGTTAACCTTATTTTATCTTATATTGACAAATAGTTATATTTTTTTACAGCTTCATGCTTTTGCCTTCATAGCAGGGTAGACAAAGAGAATCTTGTACAAAGATAGTCTATGTTTTTGCCAGAACAAGAAAACAAAAATAAATCCGTCCCTTGAGGAAGGAACAGAACCCACAACTGTTGCATTTACAGTTATATGTTGACTTTGCGCATCAACAGTCTCAATTATACTTCACATTTAAAATTATAAATAATTATATTTCACATTTTATATTACCATAGCAGACTTTAGGACAACTATGACATCATATCTGCCTCTGTTTTCATTTGTAAAGCGAATAGTTTCTCTTAGTGCAGTTGGTTGTGTTGGTGTCCAGAGCATATTTAGACAATAACATGTTTCTGGTTCAACATCTAAGAAATCTCCAGGGAATTCTATATTAAGACCTGGAGGTAGAGCTTTTCCAAGTGTTATCTAAAATATTTAATAATATTTTGTGTAAGTTGAAGCCATCAAGAAATTGGACATGAAGATAATTATTTTATATAAATTATTTATATGAAACAAATCTAATACTTATTGAAAAATAAATATGTTCATATTATAATCATCATAATCATTCATTTTTACATTAAAGAATTACAAGATCTGACCTGTTGAGAATGTTTTAACGGATTTAGTACTTCTAAATTCTTTTTACAAGTTGTCCCAAGAGGGACGTTGTCGAACACAACTTGCGGTGGTTTGGAAAAGGGCGCAAGTGTAAGTCTGGGAATTTCTTCCTTAATTAAGTCATCATGCAAAATCTTTTTTCGAGTTCTCTTCACACGTTCCGGTGTATTTTCAATCTGACGATACACATTATACAAAAGTTAGAACTTTGAAAATAAAAGTTTAAGAAACACAGTTAAATACTTTACCTGGAAATACATTTTGCTTTTAAATTTGTTAACATTTACAAACTATAAATACAAATTACAGGGCAGAAATGATTTTTGTTTTGCATTTGTTAACTGGATTTGGTTTTAAAATTCGAAGTACTTATAATTATAAACCGTCATAAACGTCACTATGTTTAAATTTTAAATTACCCCTTCCCACCATCGTACCACAGATTAAGTAATATTTTACACTATATCCACTATTCACGAAAGCATGAGATAAAATGTGACAAACTCCAGATAGATTATTTTCTTAATTTTCCTATATATAATAATTAGATCGAGATCCTAGGGCCCCCAGACCTACGTCATTGTAGCAAAGATGAAATTTGAAGATTAATAGGTAAAAAAAAACAACAAGGGTTCAATTCTATTGTACTGGGGCGGTCTCCTGAAATATCTTACACCCCTGTCAAACATCTTTTCGTATTGTATAAATGCTCAAAAAACTTCTTGGTTTAGGGCCATAAATTTCCCTTGATCCTTTCAGCCTTTGAATCTCTAAGTAGGTATAAATTTTACTATGCAAGTTATTGAAATTTATAGCTAGCAGATATTCTCAAGTTTTGATATGCTCATTTCGCTATCTGTAATATCAAAACTCGAGGTATCTGTTAGTTAAAGCAGAGGTGTCATTATATACAGACATATCCTTGTAAATTATGCTCACCGCTGTATAACGTGTGGCAAATTAGTAAACAACCTCGGTGATCACTAAAATTTCGTCAGAAATGTTTTATACTTTCCTGGAAGTTGCTCGTTAACATTTTATCTCTTTCTTTCTCAGAACTTTCACGCTTTATCTTTGTCAGTACTTTCATTTAGTGCGAGGAGGAGGATAAACTAAATAAGCTTATTCTTTATCTTTTTTAAAAAGATTTATATGAGGCCTTATGATCCTAACATGCTTTCTTCTTTTTCTCTACAGTGTCTTTCATTTGTCGTGCATTGTACTAAAATCTCGATTCCATTTACCACATATTTCTGTCGATTCTTCCTTCATGAAATTATAATGGCACAGCATACTTCAACATTTCCATTTCCTGTTTCACAGGTGTCTAATATTTTGGAGGCACTTATTCCTCCTAGATCAATGGATCTTTAAATTTCCAGTTTTCCAGTTACTGATTCACTAGGAATAAGTCAATCATACTTTTCACGGCGCGAATGTAGAAGAACGTCCGAATGGATAGATGATGAAGGAATAGCAAAAAATATTAATGAGGGAAAAAAGAGCGGTAACAAAGGTAGATGAATATCTCAATTGTTGTTATTATTATTGTTCTACACCAATTGTCATTGCCCGTATTATCACATTTTTAGCGAATTCCATTTTTTAAAATAAGTATGGAAGTACATAGATGCTACTTCAATAAACGTGCATTATAAAGTCCAAACTTATATGTCACAGCAAAATGTCAGCTTTAGACGCTGCTTTTAAGAAAGACATCATTTTTGTTTAAAAATAACAATTTTAGGAAAACTGCCACTTACACTTACCTTAGGCTTGGTCTTATAAAATGTAATTGCAACACTGCTAGTCTTAGATTAATAAAAATACATATAAAAATGGTACATCTGGCAGCACCAGCTCTAAGTCTGTCTGTCACATAGTCATATGTCAACTTGGGAATCAAGATTTTTTACTGGTTGCTTTGCCCGTTTTGTTCGTAACATCTGTGACCTGAGATTCTAGTGTGTGGTAGGTATAAGTCAGATGTCCTGAGTTATTTTATTATATGAATAGTTAATTAATATAGATTTTAATTATCAATATTCTAGCAAATCACTGTAGAAATCATGGCCGAATCTCAAGTGAACGACAACACCACTTGCGTAGTGTGTTTTAAAAATGTCGTGTATTTCTCAATTGGAGAATGTGATCACCCCGTGTGTTTTGAATGTTCAACCCGCATGCGAGTTTTGTGCCTGCAGAACGAATGCCCTATATGTCGTCAGGATCTTTCTAGGGTATGCTCAATTATTATAGTTAGAATAAAATCCAATTAAGAATTACCAATTGAAGGCAAACATTCTTATGGTTTTATTAAAGTTATGACACAAACTCTTGTAGATACTTAAAAGATATTGTTCAATTTATTAACATTATTTAAATTTTTGATGTAAAAAATTTTGCCACATAAATATTTATAATATTTTTTACAAATAATTATATTAAAATATTTTTAATTATTCATTTTGTACTTTAATTAATAAATTGTAATTTTTTTAAATTATCTCATTAATTCATTTTGTATGTAAATTTATAGGTAATTTTTACTGAAACTGTACAACCTTTCAAGAAACTGCAAAATAGACCTTTTCCTGACCGATTATTTGAAAGGCAGTTTAAAATTGCATTTTGTAGTGAAGAAATAAAAAATGCATATGAAAACTTACTTGAGAACCGTTGCAAAATTTGTGACAAAATACCCTTCCGTACATTCAGCATGTTAAGTGACCATATGAGGAAGGTACATGAAAGGTACTTTTGTGACCTCTGTGTGACACATTTAAAGGTATTTATTATTATGCTTTCTTAAAGCTTCCCTCTGTATCCTGTATATCACAGAGTAGCAAGAGTGTTGAGGCACTCAATACCTCACTTTCTGAAATATTTTCAAGACACAGCATTGTCTTCTTACCAGAGAGACAAAGTGTTCTTTAAGTGGCAATCAAATCTACAACTACAATTATAATCAAGGCACTGAGACATGACAGCCTCCAAGTATATTTATTAATAAAATGTAAATATGATATAATGTCTTACATAAAATTTACATAATATTGCATAACATAACATGTTTGTTAAAAATTCCACATTATTTTTAATTTTAAATATCATTTATATACAATTAAATATTGTAACTAAGCACTTCAAGAAATTATATTGAATTATAGATAAAATTAAGGCTGTTGTGGTGCACATGTTGTGGTACAAGCGTGTGACTGCAGCTTAGTAGATGTGGGTTCAATTTCCACAAACAAAAAAATTGTGTCTTAATGTAACTTTCTATTGGTTTTTGTAAATATTTTATTATAATTTTTATAAATAAATAAATAAAATAAATCCCCACTCAAGAGAATAAATTATTATTAATTAATATTTCCATTTCTTCCCTCTGCTTACCCTGCTATGTGTGGGATATGGCATGAAGCTGATAGATAAAATTCACTTTGATAAATCTTTTTCCTTTAAAGATAAGTATAGATAAGAACATATAAAACCAATTATTGCTTATTTATTGCCTAAATGACCTTATTGTCTATGAAATAATGTTATTATTTATATGTATTGAAAAAAAAACCTATAAGTAACAGTTTATTGATGTAAATAAAAAAAAACAATTACAAAATCCAGGACCAACATTTGTTTAATGTTTATATAAATGGTAAAAATAATTAGGACATTAACATATGTTAAGAAGTAATCTCTAAATTATATTATGTTAATTTTTGTGTCAGGAGAATGATTTTAGAATTTTCTCAAGGGAAAGGTGTGAATGTGAATAAATAGATGTAATAATGTTGTGCAAACATTGTTCTTGATTAGAATATATTAATTAATGTGCTAATTATACATCAGTCTTATTTTCCTTATTTAATGCTCTTGTTATATATTTATAATGACATTTCAGATATTTACTAATGAAAGAAAGTGTTATACTCGGCAAGAACTGGCCCACCATCGACGGAAAGGAGACCTAGATGATACCTCCCATAGGTAATGTCACCTAATTAATTTAATTCATTTATATGTTATTAATTTAAAAGTGTATTGTATGAAATTAGTACTACATTCCTTTCACTTTTAGAGTTATTAATTTTTTTTTTTTAAATAATGATATTGGATTGTTAAATGTGTGGTTATATAATCATATTTATTTATTTATTTATATACTTTATAACTATTTATTTGAATTTAATTAAATATTCTATTAGAAAATTTTGCCATATTTTTATGTATTTAAGTAGCCAAATTTTGATTTGTTGCTACATTCTTTTGCTAACATTGCAATAATTACACTAAATAAGATTTGAAAAAATTTAATGAAAAAAGTAACAGTTAAAAATTATAATTTCATCTTTAAATGTAATTTTCGAAGTTTTATTTGACTGCAAATGCGATGGGTGTGGGTTCGACACCATTGGGGAGATGATTTATTATTTCTCCACCCTGGTAGACAAAGCTTTGCTTGCCTTAAGCTTAACTTCGCTTCCGCTCACCTCGAAAATTTTAAATGACTTTACACTAGGTTCCCTCCACTTACCTTATTATATATGTGGGAAAAACGAATACCTGAAATTTAAAAAAAAATCAGTACGGTCGATGAATTGTCAGCCGCAGATGGCCTTGCAGATTTGATTTTAGGCGAATTTCTTTTTCCGATTGTAAAACTCACAAAAGTTCAGAAAATCTATTAGACGACCAAGACTCGATGGCCGTACTATAATTTAAAATTAAAAAATTAAATCAGCTTAACGCTGTATCCCGCACATAGCAGGGTAGGTAGAGGGAACCTAGTGGTTAATACACTCTGATCTCTTTCATATTATAATACAGGGGACATCCACTATGCGAGTTCTGCGAGGAACGTTTCATGGACGCAGACGAGCTTTACCGTCATTTACGTAAGGAGCATCTCTACTGCCATCTCTGCGACGCGGACGGAAAGAATCTGTACTATGCAACCCACTCGGCACTGGCACATCACTTTAGGAACGAACACTACCTGTGTGAAGAGGGTGAATGTGCTGGACAACACTTGACTGCTGTGTTTAGAAGTGAAATCGATTTGAAAGGTATATAAAAGTATTTCGTTGTATTTCTATTGCCGAATACTCCCGAATCGTTGTTTTATATGTAAATAGTGGTAGGGAACCTATCATACGTGACCCGAAAAGTCGCACTTTTCTTTTTATTTATTATTTAGAATATAATTTTCATGTAATATAAAGATATATTACATGAAATTAATCCATGTTTGTTTTAGCTCACAAGGCAACTATCCATGGGCGTGGTATGCCACGCGGCGCCGCGAGGCAAGCGCGCACATTGGAGTTGCAGTTCAATATAACTCCCCATCCTGTAGTTCAAAGGGTACCAAGGTGTGTATTATAAATAATTTATTTATTATTTGGCTGTTTTTTAGCTTCTTGTTGTATCTATCATATTGATGAGTAGTGTTAAGATACTCAATTTTTCAATTTCTGCCTAATTTAAATGAGGTTGCGAGTTGGATGGCGGGATTTAACGCCACATTTCGTTTTATCATCAGAGCGAGGATATGAAAATAATGATTTCTAATAGGAGTCGAACCCCTTTACCGTCGCGATTACAATCAGGCATTGTGCTGGTGCACCATGACGTTCTAAATAATTTAATCGACATGAATAAAAGAGGTTATATGGTTATATACCGATAGGGACAGAGACATGCGCTCACGGGAACAGGAACGGGAACGGGAATGTGAGCGCGCGTCCCCCCCGCCGCCTGCGCAGGTGTCACCCATCGACCCGCGCAGCGACGAGCAATTTCCGCGGTTGTCGGCGGCGCCGCCCGCACCCGCGCCGCTGCTGCCGCACGCCCCGCGCTGCTTTAGAGGTAATATGGAGTTATTTATTGATGATAATGATATCGAAGTCATTTAATAATGATAATGATACTATGTAGATTGAGGAAAGAAGAGAGAGGGGGATCCATGTCTTATATGGGAAATAAAAAAAATATTTTAACACTAAAAACCGTTTTAGGTAGTTACCTAAGGTAAGAAATATCCTTTAGACCCGTTCTAAATGATATTTCTTATTTTAAAGACGTAATACATTTGGGACTTGGTTCAAGGAATTCCTTAAATTGACACTGTTTTTGTATTGCGCTATATGATAAAATAACTCACATGAAGATTCTTTATTTCATACAATAAATAATAACCTATCCTCACTTCCAAGTGACTATTGAAAACCAGGACCCCACTAGGAAATATGTGTTGATGAATGATAGGTTATTAAATTCCTAAAAACAAGACAACAATTTGAAATATCTAAGTGGTAGTAAAGAATTTCAGACAATTCAAAATTTAAATACAGCCAGATCTCACAAGTTTTGTTATTTATTATAAATAACATTATTTTGTTTATATTATACAGGTGCAGATGGCTTAGCGCGAAATGATAAGAACTTCCCAGCGCTAGACGGCTTTAGTGGAGGTTCCGCGACAGCGTCAACTCCAAGACCCGCCATGCCGGTTGCTGCTACACTTTTAAGAAATTGTATGTATTTAATTAAGTTATCAGTTTGACATGTATGTATTTGTATGTGATATTGAAGTTTCAAGTCCATATGATATTTGTGAAACTAAAAATAGGCTAAATTTGGTCAGTCTTGACGTAAGGACACAATGTGTGTGTCGCACAATACGCAATGCCTCCAGAAATTGGCGGAAATAGATCTGAAACTGATTAAGTTTGTTGATTCAACACCTTATATCTCAAATTCAGGTGAAAAGTAGAGAATGAAGTGTCTGAATATTATGTTTTCTCTGCTTACCTTCCAATGTACAATATTAACAAAACCTTTATTAAAAACTACATTCACAGCATCATCAAAACCCAGTGTATCTATTCAAGTGCACAGCCAACCCAGTGCCAGCAACTTCCGGTTAACTCAAACTAGTGGTAATCGCATCTCTATACCGTCGAAGAAACCCCCGCCTTCCGATGATGACTTCCCCTCTCTCGGTATGCCTAGAGATGATCATCCTAGTATAGGAGCTGGAACTGTACAACCGTCCAAGGTATGTTTGTTTATATAGGAAGTATATATATATTTAATAATATTTACTAATTTATTTTGATATTTGTTTATAGGTTGCGTTAATCAATAGTGAAGAACTGCGGGTTTTAAAGAATAATCAAAGTAATCACCAGCCAAAGAAAGTTCACCTCAATTCAGAGGCGTTCCCCGCGTTATCATCAACCTCTGTGCCGACCGCTCCGCCACAGTGGATCACTGTATCCAAGTCTAAGGAGAAGGCTAGAGCGAGACCCGAACCCGCACCCGCGCCTCTTAAGCCCGCCTTCAACCCCATCGCTGACTTCCCCACACTACCAGCTAACAAATCCAAAGCGAAAAAATCACAAGCCCCAATCACTCAGCCTCAGTATCAACCTCCACTAACCAACAATAATGTTCCCAATGAATCCAATAAAAACAAAAAAGACAAAAAGAAACAAAACGCAAAGAAAGAGAAAGATTCAGAATTTAGTCTCTTGAATGATATGGCGGATATAAAAATAAAAAAAGAGTACATCACAGCCAGCGTCAACAACAACAACAGCAGCGCGGAAGGCGACAGGAAGATAAAGACGATAACTGATGCCACAGTCAATTCGCAGAAGAGCAACGGCAGCGACTTCTCCCTCGCGCCGCAGGAGTACCCCCCTCTGGCAGGTGGTCGCCAGGTGGTGAATGGCACCGGCGCGCCGCCCGGCTTCAAGCGACGCCCGCCCTGCGACGGCATGACCTTCACCAACTCAGCCGGCCAGTCCTTCCCCGTACCCCTCCACGCCTACATACCCCCGCCCGACTTCGAGCCGCGTAACCGCGCGCTTGTAAAGCGGTTCGCGGCGGCGTTGGGTGACGCGGCAGCAGTGGACCGGTTCAAGGCGGCGTCACGCGCGTTCCGCTCGGGCGGCATCGGCGCAGAGCAGTTCCACGCGCACTGCGCGGCGGCGCTGGGCCCGCGGCTGAGCGCCGTGCTGCCCGAGCTGGTGGTGCTGCTGCCAGACATCGGCAAGCAGCAGGAGCTGGCGCTGGCGGTGCGCGAGCTGGAGGGCGCGTGCGACGTGTGCGCCGTGTGCGGCCAGCTGCTGGCGCCCGGCGACCGAGCGGCGCACGACGCAGCGCACTGGCCGCCGCTCGCCTCGCGTTGACACTCACCTATGAGTGTAGTGTAGCGCATTTTAACTAATATACAGTGTGATTATCCGAACGATCGTTTAACCGAATTACTATTCCTGCCCAACAAGAACTATTTTTCCATTTGATTCAATTTTTTTGAGAAAAAACAAAATAAAGTAAAATTATGATTGAAAATGCCTGAACATATCATCTGTACATTATCCAGTATGTATTTTTCTTTTTCAGCGTCAATTGTAAGCAGTATATAAGATATAATTATGTTACTAAATATGGTTTTTATCATCTTGGAGATAAATATACGGCTGAAAAAACTGGTTTTCTGAAAATCCCACTTAGTTCGGATAATCGACGTCCTACTGTATGTACCATTTGTCTTCGCCACTACTATGAAACAATGTTTCAAATAGTTTCTTAATATTTTGAGCTTTATATCGTATTTGCAGTAAATGATGTTATTATATCATCGATTTACATATTTATAATGATTAATTACAAAATGTCATGTATTTATTTATTTGAAATTTTAACCGAAACGGACAGGCAATTGGGATGATTTCCTTAGAAATTCTGTAGAATTTTATATTGTTTCTCGCTTACGGTTATATAATTTTGTTTAAATAAAAGTAAAGTAAATATAGTTTTTATGTAATATAGATCGTATTTGTACAATAAAAAAATATCCGAAATTGGTTGGTAATTTGTTAAATTAGCTATCAAGTTTAAGAATGTTGCCATTCAATGGTGTCTTTACTATATTTGTATGGATTAAATGTAATATGTATATTTGGATTATAATTTTGTTAAAGTAAAATTTAGAAAACACCTAATATATTATAGAATTAAGACTCGAGGGTTTTGTTACGAATTTATAAATAAAAGGCCATGGTGGCGTAATTGTGGGTTCGATTCCTACTCAATCAAATAAATTATTTACATTTGCTTGCACTGACGATTCAAAGCGCGGCGTTGAGCTCCAGAGACCGAGGATCGAAATATCTTGTCATTACTGCTATGCGGGAAAAAGCGTGGAATTGGTTCTTAGAATTTATAAATAGCTCTTCAACTACTGTGACTGCCTTCATACTGTTTGATACTTATATCAAAGCCATATGTTACTTAAATATTCATATTTAAAGCCTTAGCTTTTTATAGTCATCTAGTGTTTTTTTATTATGTATAAATGAAAACAAACAACAACAAATTTCACATTGTCTCAATTGAAAATTGTGATTATTTAAAATGTAAAAGTTATTCACAGTGTAAAATATATTGTTTCGAAGATTTATTATATTTTTATACTTTCAACTGAATGAATTTCTTTAGTTTGTTAAATTTTTTGTTATAAAGTTTTTTACTGGTTTTATTGCACTAGAGTAGATACCTACAGATCCTCAAAGATCCTAAATATAAATTTGTGGTATAAATAAACTATATCATTTTATAAAAATCTGATTGTTCATCATACTAATGAAATATATAATTATATATTTTTTAAATATTCAAAAAAAATTGTACGAACTATTTTTAAATATTTGCAGACATTATTAAAAAAAACGCAACTGAGACAACAAATATGTATATATTCATGAAATTGAGAAAAGTATAAAATTACTTGTCACTCTTGCCCCATCCCAAAAATCCCTTAACAAGTCCGGTTATACCAGCACCCTGTTTCTTATTATTCGCGGCACCAGTTTTATCATCCAAATTGGGGAATTCCACGAAATTGCACGCCAAATCAAAGAACAACGGCTTACAAGGCACCGCCTCCATCGGTGGTGGCATTTTGAATATGTTAGGGTTTTTAGTTAAAACATGGCTCTCTTCGCGGTAGTCGTCCAAACGGTCGACCAAAGGTTTCTTATCTTTGTACAACTTGCCACTGCTATATTTGGTGTCTTCATCATCGTCATCCTCTAGCACTGAGTCGGCGTGGACTTCGAATTTGCAACTTTCGATATCTTGTTCAAGTATTTTCAGTTTATTTATCAACTGTTTGTCCTGCAGTTTGCTAGCGAGTGATTCACTTGTATATGTGCTACAACGTTCTAACATAGCGAGGGCCTCTCTAAAACGCCTAAGGCCAGTCAAAACTTGAGCTATATAATAGCAACGGAAAGCCCTATACGCTTTGAGCTCGATATCGATTTCCTTTTGATATCCACCGTCAGTCTCGAAGCCAGGCAGTTGTTGTAATTCAGTGTAATTTTGCAAGATAATTTCGTATAGCCGAGTCAAATCTTGAGGTCGGACTTTTTTTCCGTCGATCGGTTGATTGTTTTTGCGCGCTTCCTCAGCCTGTTGCACCAATAGGTTGTTCCTTTCAATAGTACGAACTAAACGTAGATACATCAAATAAGAAAGCAGATAATTAATGCTAGACATTTGCTTGGATTCCGATGGTGTTTTAGATTTGGGATCATTTTTGATTTCGTCTTTTAACGCCGATATGGCGTCTTTGCAGTCCATCAAGATATTTTCTAAGATGTCGATCTTGTTTTGCACCGCGGCTGCACTCGCTACAGACTTGTCTAAGTCTTGTAGGGCTATTAGAAATAGGCGTACTTTTTCAGGGCGCACTGTGACACGACGCCCGCGCCATTCCACTTCGTGCATCACTCCGGAGCGAGACTCTCTGTAATGAAACAATATGATAATATAAAGTATTTCATTTGTATCTTAATGGATAAAATATCGAATTGAAAATAAAATTGACTGAGAAATAATTCATTCATGAAAGAAAAAATCTAAAGAACATTTTTAAATATACAAATGCACCAAAATTTAATAGCAATAATTTGTTATGTTTAAAAAAATTTATATCAATAATATTACTTGGCTTGAGCCATAAGAGTGTCCAGATTATCAATGAGGCCCTGTCCCCTCATGGCTACGAGGTCGCCCGCAGCGGACTCGTCACCAATGTTATAGGCGCAGTAACGAAGACTTGGTTTCAATTCGTCCACCTGTTAATAAAAATGGTTTATATTGTATTGAAAAATTTGTAATTAATGTTAAGATTGATGATAATAGTCGTGCTGGGGCACTAGCGTGTAGACATTATAGGTGTAGTGAAATATTTCATATTTTCATCTCTAATACTACATATTGTAATTGTTTACATTATTTTCATATTAGTACTCTCTCGTCAAGTCTATATTCGGCAATATGCGGGAAATGTCTTAGCTTAAAGTTATCTTAAAATGGCTGTATACAGTATGGTTGAAAACTTGTTGCCAATCTGAAGTTAGCTGTAGATATTTTGCTTATTTTTTATTATAAAGTTTAGAAATCATCACAACTCGGCGGCCACAACTCGTCAACCGTACTGTACAAGTCATATGGGAACCTATGATATAATATAACAGTTACCTTCTGTTTATAAATAACTCTCTCTTCTTCAGGTAAAGCGGCACTCAATTTCTCCAATACTAATTGAGCCCTCTGCAAGCTTTCAGCAGCTGGACGCCATTGCTGGAGTTCTAATAACAAAACTCCGTTTAACCACGCAGAGTACGCACCTGCTTCCAGTTGTGTGCGTGCGTTGCAGGCTCCGCTTTCCTGTGAATTTTATATGAGAATTATATATTAGTCTAATTGGAATTATATGTACATAATTTCAATTTTCAAGACATTGCGTTGTGATAAATGGCGCAACTCAACGCTAAGCTTTGTGCTGTTACGCCAATCAACACGCAATTCGCCGAAATGTGGGAGACGGTAATGTCTTAATGGCAATAGAGTGTCTTAACACTAGGTTCTCTCTGCCTACCCTGCTTTTTATAAGATACAGCTTGACCCCAAAAAAAATTGGTCCTTGTTCAAAATTTACCTCACAAAGTTGCAAAAGCATTTGAGCATGAGCACAAGCTTTCTTCAAGCGGGATACAAGATGGAACTTCTTTCTGGGCTCCGTGTTTGCCTCTTGCCGTAACTGCATTGCGTGGGCCCACGCTCTCTCGGCCTGGAGTAAAGGTACGCAGAGTAAACGGTTCTCAGCGTTGGTACTGGTGAGGTGGGATGATGTTATGTCACGCCGACGATAGTGACGTCTGTCGCCCTGAGAAGTAACATTTAGAAATAGAAATAGATTAGTTAAATTTCAAAGGCGACGATATTCGATCACATAGTCCTAGTAAAAAATGAAGATGGCGAATACTAAGTTGTCTGTTTCATTTGCGATTGTAATTGTTATTTTGTAATTAATAATCAAATCAAATGAAGGATAATTTTGTAATGTAATGTACATACATACCTGTGGAATTTTTAACACTTTGCGCAAGCGGCGAATACGCCGAGAGCAGTACCCGCGATAACGTTGATAATCTCCATGACGAAGACCATGTTGTTGTTGACCATCCTTAGTTATACGAAATACTGTACTACAACTAAGGAATTATAATTTTTTTAGAACTTAAAAGCAATATGAAAATATTATTTGTAAATAATAACTGTGAAGAGAGATTTGGACCTGATTATGAAGTGTTTCATAACGGCAAAAAAAAACCATATTATACTTGATATTGAACAGACTTCAAAATCGAGAACCTCTTGTTCTCAATCACTGACTAAATTATCCAACATCCCTTGAACCACGAAATTAAAAAACAAAATTGTTATAGTAATTTTTCTTTGAAGTTTTTATTGAACTGTATAATCCAAATTTTCTATTTACAATTTTCCCCTCTATGGTTTAAGAGTTAGAAGGAAGGGGCACACTTGTAAAGTGAATAAATAACAAATCACAAAGTATCAGTAGAATAACATTGCACAGATGGTTGGTTTCTATGTATAAATAGATATGTTTGTGTAAGAACCTCTGAACTTTTTAACCTTTTGCTCTTAAATATTTAGACATGTGATTTAAAAAAATAATTTTGGTTTGTTATAAAAGGGTGGTTGGATGGTGGTTTTCGGATATCAACAAATAAATTAGTAATTAAAGTTGAAAATTAAAAATCTTTATAAATCTAAAAATATTGTATTTTACATTATAACTAAGAATACAATATAATAAAGAGATCTGACTTATTATATTGGCAGAAGTATATTCTGTGGATATATGCTTTAGTTGTGACTATAAAATGGAAAATTACTGTTAGTTATTTACTTTGACACAAATTGGCTTTAAATGTAATAGTTTGAACAACATTTTAAAAATTTTTAATGTATAATGAAAAATCATTTTTTTCTGAAGTATTCTAAATTATCAACATAATTAAACACAAGTAAGTAAATGATCAAAATCAAGTGAAAATTTTATAAGCTTTAATTTTAAATTTTGAAAAAGAACCCTAAATTGAGGCATTTCCTTATTTAAAATAAAAGAAAAATGGGTTTCCTCATTTGCAGAAAAAAAAAATACATATAATTATGGATAACAATAAGCGTTCGTTTTTATTGATAAAGGATACTTTCTAATGATAAAGGATTGGCTACTTTCCCATCTTGTTTGTTATCAGCAGTTAATAGCTGGGCGTCCCCATTATCTCCTTCCAAAACTACCATAATTATTAGTTAACACACACTTTTTACTTCTTTATAAGTAACAACGACTAATCCACTCGTAATAAATTATCGTAGTCAAGAAATTTAAAGGAAGCACTTAGCAGCACACGTCACGATATATTGGAAGTATTTAAATGTCAGTGTCAAATTAAATTGACGAAATAGGTTGCCACTTGCACGCTTCGAACAGGTTGCCACTTGCCAGAGTTCAAAAATTAAATTCAACTATGAAATATCGATAAGAAAAAAATATAGTACAGTTTTAAGGTAATTGGTAAAAGTAAAAAAAGGAAACTTTTCCAACAATATATTGGCGTTATAATAAGAATTTGAGTGGGTTCGTGATTTCCACTCGCTTTGGTAATGACGCATCACACAAAGCGTGGCGTTGAGTTTCGCCATTCAACACTTTGTATCTCAAGAATTCAGCTGAAAGAGAACAAAAGTGACTTAATAGGAACAGAGTGTTTTAAAAGTAGGTTCCCAGGTGCCCTCTGCATACTTTGCTATATCCGGGATACAGTCACCCAGCGTAAAGGTAATAAAAAAATTAAATAGAAATTAAAATTGGTAAACTTTTACATTTACCTATTAATTTTAAATGTAAAATGATTGTACATTTAGCAATAAATAAAAATTTAATCACTGTATTATTATTTTTTAACTTTATTGAAAATTTAAATCGTTTCATATATGGGTCATACTCATATGAGTGTTATATTACAATAGCTATAACAAATAAAAGAAAATAGAATGATTTTTCATTCTAAATTTAACTATGCTTACCCCTTTATGATATGTGGATAGTCTACACATCAAAATTTTAAAAAAAATGTAAAGAAAAAAATTCAAATTCCATTATTTGTCCCCTTCTGTGGAATGTTCAGATTCGTAGTTCATAGTTTCAAAAATTTGTAATTTAAGTTATTACGCCCGTGTCATCGAAATCACACATATTTTCAGCGTAGAATATACTTGAGTTGATTTTTTAATGATAATTTCCAAAATGTGCTTCAGCCTTTTTACTATAATTTCTAATAAACTAGCTGTTACACGAATTTGACTCTTTTCTGTGGTCCAAAAAATCTGCATTTAAAAAATTTCTACTAAAGTTACCTTAAATGTAATATCTTTTAATTTGGTAATATTAGACAGCTATAATTTGCTTACACCCATTATGCAAGATGGATGTGTATTTTTATATTCCAATAAAAAGAATCGTGTATTTTATTCATTTTGTAAAAGATCAATGCATCTTTCCTATTTTTAGTGTATTTTGGTAAGTATGTGCTACTTATATTTGTAATTATATAGGCACAATGGATTTAAAGGAGTATTTTTGAAATCTCACTTGCCATTTCTCTATCCTTGAAAACTAAAGACCATTGCTGATTTTCGATTGGAAAATCTTTTCTGCTGACATATTTTCTGTTACCTTAAATAACGAAATCTTAGCTTAGCTACCTTTTTTACATTGTTCAAGCCACATTGCCCTATTCAAATAGATCTGGGGTGCACTAAAGCAATGAAGAGAAGAAAAAACGAAGACGTGAGACAAGTAGAGCTAAACAAAACATTGATCGACATTGATCATCATCACCAGCAGTTGATTTACATATTAGCTTCACTGGCTGCGAGGCGGGAGTTAATAACTGCGACACAGTTAATATTTCTGCAGTTATTACCGATTAAAGTTGCTATTGTTATGTATAAAATATTAAAAATCAAATCAAAAAAATCATGCGTCGAATATCTTTGTCGAAAACCAATAATGATCTGGTCTCATATTTTTCCTGTATTAGGTTAATCTATAAGAATTAAATGAGAGTGATTTTGAACAAATATTTCACTTTTTTTTTTCGTACATATTTAGGTCGCGATTTGAGTATGACCCATATATGTAGATGTCTATCTTCAAAAAATATTCTTTTCTTTAAATTGTTATACATAATACTTAAAACACATTGTGTTTAGTTTAGCAAAATTACGTAGAACGAAAAAAAATCCATTTATTGTCAATGTCAAGTGTGACAGACTTGTATTGTAAGGCGCTGTCATATGTGTTATCGCTATCTCTTTCTTTCTAGTTGTGTGATCGCTTAGGTTAGAACCATTGCTTTATTAAAAATATTTTAATTCCTTAAATATCTTCGCAATCCGCCTTTCATATTTAAAAAGTGTTGTGTTTTTAGTGACTATTTAGATATAATATTATAGTAACTATAGAATTTCTTTTCGCAGAGATACAAATCTAAGAAAATGGCAAAGTCAAAGAATCATACAAATCATAACCAAAGTGAGTAAACAAGTGATTCTAGATGTGAAACTATATTAAATTAAACGTGGTTGCATACAAAATTTATAATATTATTTCAGATCGTAAGGCTCACCGAAATGGTATCAAAAAGCCGAAGAAGTTCAGACACGAATCTACACTTGGCGTAAGTTCACTTGTTAATTACCTATATGAAATAATTTATTAAATCAAAGATTTTCTGAGATTTTATTATTAGGTCTTAGTATTTATAATATTTAAAGTTACCGGTGCCGGATTTGTATTGATAAACAACCTGTTTAAAGATGATAACAGTATGTCTTTTGCATGATGTTTTTTCGAAGTAGTTTTTCTACCTCAATTGGAATAGTTTTAAAGTATATACCGTTTTTATGTAGCAGCTCTCGTTTAAAGCTGTGAGTGACAACATTTTTAATACAAATAATAAGTACATAAGTGTTACAAATATTTAATATATTCCTTCTGTATGAAATTCTCTTTTACATGGTTTTCTAGAATGAAGTGTGACAAAAGTGCTATTTTGAATGTTCCAAAAATCATATTTGTCATCCAACTTCTCTTTTATCTCTATTCAATGATGCAAAACCCTTCTCCTCATCTAAATGTGTACCTGTAACTGCACAGTTCAATAAAATAACACAAGAATCTTAGAATTCTTTACATTTACATTTCTCTATAGATGTTCTATAGGGCATGACTGACATTTCAGTCATCTATGTGTAATTTAGTGACACTATTATTCAAAACTGATCTTAAGCAAACTTTGTATTTTGAATATTTTATCACTTCAAGCAATTGATAGAAAAAACACCACTATTGATAGAAGTTGTCTATGTGTTTTGTGTATTTACTGCTAACTCGCAACTAGAGTTGAAACAAAAATCTGGATTTCAAAACAAAATAAACATTGAAAGAACCAAGCCTAATTGAATAAATAACACTTAAAAAACTTGATGCAACAATTTATATTATCCAGTGCAATTTTTTAAGTAACAATAATAACACAACTCTAATTTTAAATAAATTAGGTGTAAAAAATGTTTATTTCTTCTTTAGCCCCTATTACAAATTATACTAAATTTGAATATTTATTGTTTTAATTGTTTCAGATGGACCCTAAATTCTTAAGGAACCAGAGGTTTTGCAAAAAGGGCAATCTCAAACCTGCAAAGCAGTTGGCTAGAGCCGCAGAAAGAAAAGCAGTGAGAGAAGCAAAGGCCAAGAAATGAACACTTAGTTTTAATGTAATAAAAATATAAAACATCATATTTGTGTATTTAGTTGGATCCTATCCTGCTGTTTTAAATAATAATAATTATAAATAATAATTATTTTAAGATTATTTCTATATTTAGACTTTGTTTAGACAATATAACAAAAACATAAGTAACAAATATTAAATGTGTACAAAGTAGTGTTTATATTTATAAAGAACTTCGTAGTTTGGAATTGTTTCTTGTATCTTTAAATCTCTGGCCTTATGACCCTCTAAATGAGAAGGATGCTTAATTAAAAAAAAAAATGCTTTTCACACCAATATTTATTTCCATTAAAAAATCCTTATCGTATATTTTATTCTTTATAGAATGGAAGACTTAATTTATATTGAGTCATTCAATATCAATATTGGGTGGGTTGTAAAATAAAGGATGAAATATTTTTTTTTGTTCCTGCTATCGTTACAGTAGTCTATCTAGTCACAAAAAACGTAATTATTAGTTATAAAGGAATACCACTTATAAAATAATGGCGGTACTTTTTTGACAAAAGTATACAGAAAAAAATAAATATTATTTATTAGTATAATCTGTAACCAGTTTAACGAATTGGTTTATTCTTCAATGAGCCGAAATTAACAAATACATAATACTAAAATTAATATGTTAGAAGAATTTGGTTAGAAGGAAGAAGCTCATATGGTTTTACCTTAAAAGCCTAAATTGTATAGGTACTGTTCCTGTCAGTACTTTGAAAAAAATAATAATTTGTCTATGTTAATGTCTAGTATAACATTATATACTACCTTGATGTCAATGTCAAATATATAAAAGTATATTTTATTATACTATAAAAGTTATATTTAAAAACAACACAGCGCTTTCTTGAAACATAACGATAAGTTTACTTTATTTTGTCATAAAAATCTATACATCAAAATATAATTAAATTTGTTTACCAGTTAATAGAGAATAAACATTTGTATGGACTTCAATTAAATTCTCTTATAAAGTTCTTACTTTTTGAAACATATAATGCCTCAAGTTGATTGTAATTTAATCATTACATACGAAGAACGAAAAAAGAACCCTCATCATTTACTTTTATTAATAAATAAATATGTAAAAATTTATCTTGTAAAGAATTTAACGATATGTGGATTTGTTCATTCTATAGATCCTATTGAATACAGGTAATTCACATCTAAAATTTTTTTAATTCATAAATTCTTAAGTTATTATTGAAATGATTAATATATTCTTTATTTATTAGCATAATCATATTGGAAGTAAGAGAAGCAAACTATCAAACAACCATTGTACCAGGACATGCTATAATAAATGTGGAAGAAATCTCTGAAACTCCTGGACAAAATTTAAAAATTCCTACAAAAAAATCTGCAACATTATCTTCACCTAAATGTTATCTAGAACGCAAAGAGAAGATATTATTGTGGTTTAAAGAAAATTTATTATCAGCAAGAGAATCAGGTGATAATATAGAATTTGGAAATGTTTTAATTTTACCACCTTACAGTTGTTCAGATATATGCACTGATAATCCAATAGTTGCAATGCAACTTATTAACATATTGAAAAAAATGCCTGAAAATTATTAATATTGTAATGCCAGTCAATAAATGAAATGTCTTTATTATACAATAAATTTTACTGTTAACATAATATTTATACTAAAGAGTAGACTATTAATTAGTGTTATTTGATGTATGTATTTTTTTTTAATCAATTGTGCCGGTTGATAAGTAAACATTAAAACATACAACACAAGAAAGTCCTAAGTCCCAACAAACACAAGAAAGCCTTAAGCATTCTAAGGGTTTATTGTACTAGTGCAGAGTCCAATATGTTATAGGGAGAGTTGCTAAAAACAGTACCTTTCTTTGAAATATGCATTGACACTAGCTTCTATATTTCAATTCTACAGTGGTGTCAGTGCCATACTAGGGCTAAAACAGGCCCTAGGCAACATTATAATTCCAGGCCCTTCAGTCATGATACATACTTTGTGTTTGGTACTTTGTTTTTAAATGATGTACTTAGTAGATGTTCTATTTAATTATCGGAATCTAAGAAAAAATAATATACATTTACATTTTTCTGTTAAATAGTAATAAGAATTAAGTACAAAATAAAAAAAGTGAAAGGCCCTAAGCAGTTGCCTATGTTGCCTAGACCTTAGTCCGCCCCTGAGTGGTGTTGAATTCTACTCAACATGCAATTTTTTTAAAAAATTGGCAGAAATTGGGGTATGGAGTACACTGGGATCCCTCTGCATACCCTGCCATACACAGGATAGTGTGAAGCAGATTTTGATTCTAAAGAAGTGAAGTATACAAATGAAATTTACATTTCAATATATTACACAAACTTGAAATTACTTGTTATAACTATTATTTGTTGATTTAGTTATTTATATGTGAATTATTCTAGAGCTGAATTTATAATTGACTACAGTATATTTTGAATCAATAATAAATTGACAAATTTGTATTATTATTATTTATTTATTTATATTATTTATTTTTTATTTTAAATTGAATATTACAAATCTATTATAATATTAATAAAATGGTTAATAATTTATAATTTTTATATTTAAATTTGTGTGGTGTATTCTGTATTATAAAAATAAATTAACATCTTTGAACAGGTGAGTTTTATCCTTTACAACATAAAATATGTTTACGTTTCTATCATTCCTATGAAAAATAAGATATATTCATTTTAATATCATTGCTAACTACCTAAATCAATATACATGATTATAGTTAGAGCATTGAAATTGCGGAAATTGTTTTTTCTAAAATTCACAATATATTAAAAGAAGTAAAGAACGTTATCATTCATATTTACGAGTTACGACTTTACGAGTGGCAGTGTAAGTACAATGACAGATAATTGATAATTTTTCTTCTACCAACTGTGGCAATGGAAATAGATAAAAAAATATTTTTATGTTGGCACTAACGTAATGTAAATTCCGATTCCAGTGTTAGTTGAGCTACGTTACTGTACTGTGTTCTTAATGAATGCAGTTCATATATAGTGTTTAAGATTATTTGAATGTTGTTCAAAGGAGTATTTGTATTTGTGAATCAGTCCTAATGAATACGGATTATTTTTTATTAAATGTCTCGTAAAAGTAATGGACTGTATTAATGTAGGTTAATTCGAATTGATATGAATGATAATATTATGTCAAGTGATTTAAAAAGTATGTCTAACTCAAGCAGAAAGGTGCAGTATTTGGCGGGATTATGCGGTAAGTTTTATTTGAAATAAATATTGTTTGTTATCTATTCGTGAGGTGAACATTGTTATGATTTTAACTTCTATTTAACAGTTTCATTCGCTTTTACTTTTACCGGAGCAGTTATATCATGGCCTTCACCGGCTATTCCAAAATTTATTTACGGAAACACCGGTATAAAAATTAGTGATGTGAGTATATAGTTTATTTTAGTTTTAATATTAGTATGATAGATCATATCTAGAGATAGAAATTGATCTAAAATAAATCTTCTTTGTTATCTTGTTCTTTTAATAACTTTAATTGAATTGATATAAATCATATTGATTAAGGCCATGTAAGTAAGTAGTTTATCGCGAGATGTTTTAAAAAGTATTAATACTTTTTTCACATGTTAGGTAAATTTCTTTATCAGGAACAAACATCATGGGTAGTATCGCTAGCAGCTTTAGGGGCACTGCCAGCTTGTTATATAGGAAAAGTATTGAGCGAAAAAAAAGGAAGGCGATTCACTATACTGAGTGCGCCAGTGCCGGGAATAATGGGTGCGGTATGTTTTTAAGAGGAACTATCATTTTAAAAAAATGAATATCTTTTTTAAAGTACCTTAGTTCTTTTCTTTTCTTGCATTTTAAGTTTTCAATATTATTAAATCTATCTTCGACAGTTGTACAAGCAAATTAAAAAAAAATGTTTGTTTTTGTTATTGTAAAAATAAATAATTAGAATGGAAATTTTAACTACATTTTTATTAATTATTAATTATCCTCAAAAACTTTTAAGTACATTTTTTTGTAGATACTGATAATATTTACAAAATCACCTTTGGTTATGTGTGTTGCCAGGACACTCATGGGTATATCAAATGGCGTCACCGCCGTCGTAAGTACAATGTTAATTACATTTTAAATTCATAAATCTTTACAAATGTTACAAAGAACCCAGCTGGCCATAAAAATATACAAAAAGATAACAAAAGGTTCGGTACCATGTCTCCGCAGCGATTAGATAAAAAAAAATACTAAAGTTTCTTTCGAAAATAGTGTTTTCTACACTCCCGAATGGAGATTTATTTTTTAAATATATATATAGGTATAAAAAAAGATTCTAACAAATTGAGAACCTCCTTTTTTTGAAAGTCGGTTAAAAAATCATCTCGTTCTATGCTTTAGCTTTCTCCCCTTTTATAGTAACCAAGATTTTTCTTGTAAAATGAGCCTAAAATATAAACAGAATTTTAGTGTTGATCAAACCACATACGTTAATAGGTACCGGTGGTTGGTAACGCCTTTGCTACATTAGAAGCCTATTTTGAGCCCTGTGACTTTCGACAGACTGTCGTTTGACTGTTTAAAGTTGTTTTTTTAAAAGATAATCCTTTTATAGAAGATAGATAATCTATAATCCAATAAATGTTTCAGGTAACAATGATATATTTAACTGAGATAGCTGACAAAGAAATCCGCGGAGCCCTAGGTATGCTAGTCCAAGTTATGATTAATCTGGGCAGCCTCAGCATGTACACCATAGGGCCTTTCATCCCTTACACCGCCCTTAATGGTATTGTCCTAACAATATCCTTATTTTGTGTTGCGATGTGCTCATGGGTACCAGAATCGCCATACTACCATTTAACTCGAGGGAAAATTGCCGAGGCCAAAAAGGATTTTATGTTTATTAAAGGGACTAACGATGAACTGGTAAGTTTTTTTCAATACATTTTCACTAACTTTTTCACACTTACAAAAATTACATAAATGCGGTGACGAATAGAATATCGAGATAATAATTTAGAGCGTAAAGCAAAACTTGTTGCCATAGCGACTTATTAATCACTATACAAACTACACTGTAAGGCTTAGCGCGCACTGGTGACTTTTGTCACGGTGACAAAAATTTTTTTGTCACTGACATGTCACCATACTTTTCGCCACTGCGCGCACTTGCGATGACAGTGACGAAATTTTTTACATTTGATAAAATGGATCTCGTAGAGATGGTTGTCTGTGCTAATATAAGTAAGAAATAGAAAAAAAAGCAAATGTAGAAAATATTGGCTTTCAACTTTTTATTTGTCATAGAGCAATGGCCTCAACTCAATTTCGTCAATCAGTATTGTCATTGTCTATTTTATCTTCATGAAAACACACGTTTTGCCTTGGTGATGAACTTGACGCCATTCTTGAAATAAAAATTCGGTGCTGCAATGCAACATACTGCTGTTTCATGTTTATGCGGAAGACGACTAGTATGGAAACCGCAAGGGGGAGGGGGAACGAAGTGACATTTAGTTGCTAATGCGCGCACGGGCATACAAATCTATGGACGCGGTGACAGTTGCGTCACCGGCGTGTTGCCGTCCTCCGCGGACAAAAAGTCACCCAATTGTCACGTATCCAAATGCGCGCACCTTCATTAAGTGTAATGTACACGGTGACAGTGACGCAACAGTCACGGTGACAAAAATCGCTAGTGCGCGCTATACCTAACAGTGGCAAATTTGATACTCTTCCGTTCGCTTCATGTATTAATATATAAATTTTTATTTCACATATCAATATTAAATAGAGATTGAGTAAAGCTGGTGGAGAAAAAAAAACTTATTTACCATGTATTTGTTTTCCGAACGCGTTAATAGATGGCGTTGTACTATTTCATGCGATATCTGAATCGCGCTGGCATGAATTTCTCGTGAAACATGACCCTCAAAATTTTCTGGGGGCAAAGCATGGATCAGCCTGACTGTTACGTGCTAAGGATCAAGTATTCATCACCACCAGAAGAAGACCGGACCAAAGCAAGCTCACCCGAACCCGAGGACCACACCAAGAAGCTCTCACCCTATTTGTGACCAAATAAGGAGGAACTTCGCCCGCACTGGCCTGTGCGGAGGGGAACCCCTTCCCCTTGGACTCCCTGCCCGGACCGAGACCGAGATGGACAGAAGGGTTGTGAGGACAGTCAACTGTTGCCGCCGCCCGTGCTCATAGGAATGAGCACCCACCAGCCGCCGCGTGCGGGGGGGACACAAGCGTCCCCTGCCGCGGCCGCAGCTACCGCCGCAACCAGCGGCACCCGGACCCCGCGCTCCGCTGCGCTGTACGGCGTACCCGTGCAGGCAATGGACCAGAGGACCACGTCGAGGGAGCCCCCTCTCTCCGCGGCGCAACCTGGCGCGCCGTGCCACGCGGGATCGACGCCCGCACTAGCCTCCTCGCCTTCCCCAGGCCAGGCACCCAGGGCCTCGCGTAGCGCCCACCGACACCAGGAGCTGAAGAAGCGCTCCCCCTCCGCGCCCCCCAGGGTGCTGGACGATACCATGTCCCCGGAGTCTTCACTGAACAGGGACATGGTAGTTTTGGCAGAACTCAAGCGCAATGGTGCGCTGAGTCAGGAACTGATGGAACACATGGCCGTGTTCCTAAACGACCGTGCTCGAGCGATGGACCAAACACAATCGCAGCCCATGTTCCAGACCCCGGTGCGCCGTCAGCGCGCTGAGGAGTCGGAAACCCCAGGCACTGGAAAGCGCCACTGCCCAGTGACCATCCAGCCCAGCCGACCAGAGCCCAGAAGACGCCGTGAGAAGGAGGGAACGGACAAGGACATGCCCTCCCTAATATCACCCTCTACTCCTGCAACCAACGCCAATGCTCCGAGCACCACGTTCGCCGTCACGCTCCGAGCACCTGACACAAGCCGAGTGACACAAGCAGCTCCACCACCGATGCCTGCATCAATACCTGCGCCTACACCAAAGCCTCGCTATCCTCCGCTAGTAGTCGAGACCCTTCCTAACTGGGCGACTCACTTCCGGTCTCTCAAGGATAGGCTAGGCCATGCGCCCAACGCGCGCCCCTTCGGTAGGGGGGTGCGCTTTTCACCTGGCTCGGAGGATGAGTACCGTATTATACAACGGTACCTCTCCGAGCTGGAAAAATCAGAGAGGATCTCCTGGTTCTCTTACTCGCTGCCATCAGAGATGAGTAAGAAGGTAGCGATAAGAGGGCTACCAGTGACTACGACACCGGAAGAAATTGTGGAGGCGCTGAGGGAAAAGGGATTCCAGCCTGAGTTCGTCCGCCCCATAAGAGCCAGGAAAGGCCGGCCAGGCTGTATATTCTTTGTCATCCTGGCCAACACGAAGAACCTCATCCCCGGAATATACGAGATGTCGGAGCTCATGTGTATGCCGGGCATAAAAGTTGAACCGTGGCGTAGCAAAAAGGGGCCTGCGCAGTGTCATCGATGCCAGGCCTTCCGCCATTCCAGCCATGGCTGCCACCGCCGGCCTGCGTGCGTACGATGCGGTGAGGAGCATTTTGCACGCGATTGCCCACGCCCATTGGAAGAACCTGCCACCTGCGCAAACTGCGGTGGCCCACATCCGGCGAATCACACCTCCTGCCCCCAGTTTAAGAGAGAGCTGCGGAACAGGAGGGCGGGTACAGTTGCCATGACCAGTGCCACCAAACCACCACCGTCTTCTGTTCCGGTGGCGCATAACGAAGTCCCAGCTGATGCCCAGGCCCCTACACTTATGGCCGCTGCTAACCTTCCTACCGAGAGGGGAAGCAGACCAGTAGGCGCAAGAAGAGCCGGGAAGAAGAGGGGGAAAAAGCAAAGGACCAAACAAGGCGTTCCTCCGGATCCACAACCTCTCCCTGCAGCAGCAGCCACGGCAGCCGCCCGCCCAAGCCAACCACAGCAAGCCCGCGCTATCACGATCGACAGGGCCATCGACACCCTCAAGGAGGTCCTTTTAGCCTTGAGGGAAGGTCGAGACCCTGTCGAAGCCGTACTTCAGGGCATGACGCGACTCCTTCAAGATGGCTGAAACCCGAGTCATATTTTGGAACACCGCCGGCCTGAAAGGAAGAAATCATTTCCTCCGTCTCCTTCTCCGGCAGCAAAATATAGATGTGGCTCTCATCAATGAGACCCACCTCCGCAAGCAAGACAACCTGAACCTACCGGGTTACCACATTATCCGCCAAGACGCACCGACGGGCTCCCCACTTAGAGGCCTACTAGTCGCAGTAAGACGCAACATCACCCACCAAGTGCTGCCAGACCAAGACCCCAAGTCGTTCCAGTCACTTGGGGTTGAGGTCTACCATGGTCACGGAGAGCTGCGTCTATACGCAGTGTATCGCCCACCATCTACCACTCTGTCAACAACGGAAGTCAGAAGGATGATAAATAGTACCATCCCCACTATCGCAGCGGGCGACTGGAACTCCCACCACCCGGCCTGGAGATGCCGCAACACTTGCCGAAACGGACGCAAGCTCTTCGAGGACGCCGAAAAGCATGGTTACGTAGTGGAAGGACCAGATCAACCAACCCACTACGCCCATAACCGCAACCACCTCCCCAGCACTATAGACCTAGTGGTGCACAGAGGACTGGATTCCAAACCGGTGACACTCGAGGCGCTGCCTGACGCCTACGGTTCTGACCACTTACCAGTTTTGGTCACGATTCCGGAACGTCCCGTATCGGCTGCACGTCTACCTATGAGAAGGCCCATACATTGGCCTCGCTTCGAAGCCTTAATGGAAGAAAGGACGCCACCGCGCTCCGAGCCGCTGAACGACCCTCCCAGTATTGACCGACTGGTGACGGATATCACGGTGACGATGCAGGAAGCAATACTGGAAGCCACTGCTCCTCCTAACACCCGAAGACTCCCACCGATCCCAAGGCGAATTAAGGCCCTTATCGACAAAAAGAGGAAGATGCGAATCGAGTGGCAACGGACACGAGAGCCGGCTACCAAAACCAAGCTGAACCGCTTGATCGAGCGGATTCGCTCGGAGCTGGAGTCGGCTGCCGCAGACACCTGGGAAGCGAGGATTGACGAGGCCAGTGAGGATCAGCCCTCCTTGAATAAATTGTGCCGCCAGCTCACTAAGAAGGCACCACCGCTCCGACCACTCTATCACCCCGACGGCACGTTGCGCTATGACTCCCAGGACAGGGCCAACATATTGGCAGACCACCTAGAGGGTAAATTCCAACCCAACCCAAGCCAGCGCCCCGAGCGCCACGCCGTGATTGAGGACCAGGTGCAATACCAACTGCAATCACCACCAACACCTCTACCGCCACCGCCATTTATGTCCCCGTCGAGCGTCAGGAGGGCCATTTCTTCGCTCAAACCGAGGAAAGCTCCAGGGATCGATGGTGTGACCAACGGCGCGCTGCGACACCTCCCGTTGCGGACCATAGCAACATTGACCAGGCTCTTCAACGCGATCCTGCGCCTGGGTTACTTCCCCCAGGCGTGGAAGGAAGGCCTGGTCGTTATGATTCCTAAACCAGGCAAGGACCCCAGAAAGCCGTCGGGCTATCGGCCCATAACTCTACTCAGTGCGATGTCCAAATTGTTTGAAAGGCTGCTACTCCCACTCATCCAGGCGCATCTCCACCCACGCCCTGAGCAATTTGGATTTCGCCCGGGCCACTCCACGACGCTGCAGATAGCGAGAGTGGTTCATTTTGTAGCTGCAGCAACCAACAGAAAAGAGAACGCGGCAGCCATTTTCCTCGACGTTGCCAGCGCTTTTGATTGCGTCTGGCATACCGGACTACTCTGGAAGATTGCTAGCGCCGGAGTCCCCTACCACATCCTCAGGATCCTCGCCGGTTTCCTCCGCGGCAGGACCTTTCGGGTGAGGGTAGACGGCGCTGTGTCTGAGGCCCATAACATCCAAGCAGGCGTCCCGCAAGGAAGTACACTGTCGCCCTCCCTGTACTGCACATACACTGATGACATCCCACTCCACCAGGGCGCGGAATTGGCGCTCTACGCCGATGATATCGCGCTCCTGGTGAAATCACTGAAGCCGACCCACGCTGCCATTAAGCTACAGCGTGCCATAGATTTGCTTCCGGACTGGCTAGCGGAGTGGAGGTTGAAGCTGAACGTGGCCAAGACTCAGGCCATAGTGTTTGGGTGCCACAGGCTCCCTCCTCCGCTAGTCCTCCAGGGTGAGCGCATCAGGTGGACTCCGAATGCCACGTATCTGGGTGTCGTAATAGACAAAGGTCTACGGATGACGGCCCAGGTCAAGAAGGCAAGAAACGCCGCAAGGGTAGCCCTCCACCTTCTGCGGCCGGTTCTTCGCTCCCGTTTGCCTCTCCGTACCAAACTTGCCATCTACAAAACATACGTCAGACCTCACCTGACGTATGCCTCTCCGGCTTGGTACGCGCTTTGCAGCGCGAACCAACGGCGCTTACTACAGGCAACCCAGAACGTAGCACTCCGGCACGTTGTCCAGGCCCCCCGATTCGTGAGGAACGCCACCATACAGCGTGACCTCCGCGTCGAGAGGCTTGAAGACCACATCGTCCAGCTCGCAGCTCGCGCCTTTCACCGTGCTGATGTCTCGGATTTCCCTCACATTCGTGACATCGCACCGTGGCACACCCGCCCACCGGATATACGCCGACTCCCGAGGGACATCCTTCCCCCTTCCGATTCCTGAGCTGCAGCTCCGGTCGCTGGTCGCCTAAGCTGGGCCTCCCCTGGGTTACCAGGGGTCTCACCCGGCTGGGCTGACCGCCCGAGCAGCATATAGCTCCTCCTCTCCCGCTCCACTTTCCCCCAGTCCCTAGGACACAACTGCAGGGCCTTGGCCCACCCCAACGACGCGCCCATGGCCATGGGCGGTGAAGAACACCACGGTCTGAGGGCTCAGCCCTGGAACCGTCTCCCCTCTCCCCCCGCGGGGGGCTGAGAGAAGAATATCACAGCAGCTTGGCAAAGCATACTTACCTGGCGTAGGGGACACCGTGATCACGAAGGCGGTTCCCCCAGAGCGAGGCCCCTCCATTGCACTGCGGTCGGGTTGACCTCTGCGATTATCCCTAATGCGGATAACTCGGACGCGTAATTTTTGGTAGTGGGGACTGCGTACGCGCCGTCCCCCTTATAAAATATGAAAATATAAATGAACAAATTGTTCAGCTATATGCTACTATTGGCATTATATATCGTCGTTGCGCTTGCCAAAACCGCTATGTGTTTTTAGTCAAGTTTTCAGGAGAGACAAAAAACTATCTTATTTATTAAATAATAGCTAAAAAGCTAAAAAAATTATAAATGCAGTATGGTGACAAAATATATTATGTTTGAACTGAGATACAATATGATAAAATGTACCCTTCACCTGCAATAATTTTTTTTAACCATTTTGATGCACATATCAGATTTGTCTTGTAACCACCATTTCTTACAAGTGAAAAATATGCACATATCAGTTTTGTAAAAGACCATAATCGGATTTATTTAATGTTATTATGAGAATAACAACAATGTATTAAACTTAAAACAAATATGTATACTAATGATTAGTAATGACAAACGTACGGAATTGTTGGTTTGGCCGTTTTTTACGTGAAAACAGTTAATCTGATAACGATAAAACAGTATGGTACTGGTATATTAATCTTATGGTTATTAATACTAATAATAATTAACAAAAAATGTTTAATAGAAAACTCGAAGGGTTGTTAGAAAGTGGTTAGGAAAGGTTTA
The DNA here is from genome assembly GCA_016802625.1 of Heliconius numata. Taxonomy (NCBI): domain Eukaryota; kingdom Metazoa; phylum Arthropoda; class Insecta; order Lepidoptera; family Nymphalidae; genus Heliconius; species Heliconius numata. The sequence continues at coordinate 365,786 of JAEBDU010012897.1, forward strand.
TAGATAGACTAAGCCTTTAATGGTTATCCCTTCAATAACTAGCTAAATTTAATTTTAATAAGCAGAGCGCGACAGTATATCACGCCAAAACACCGATTGGCCTTGAATAGGGCCCAGGTTCGGATTCATATGGAGTATTCTTCTCATCTCTGGGCTGGTGCATCATCATGTAACAGCTTCACCCATTTGATACATACGCATCGTATACAACGTAGAGCCGCACGGAACGTTGGAGACCCAATGATGTGTGAAAGGCATGACACATTCGCTTTGTGCAGAGATGTCTCCTCGCTGTGCTTTCTCTACTGCATTTATTACGGGGAGTGTTCTGCAGAAATGTTTGGCCTGTTACCTGCCGCCGAATTTTCTAACCGCACAGTACGTCACAAACTGAAGTATCATCCACATCATCTGGATACGTGCCACTCCACTTCTGTGTGGTTTGGTACGAACTTCCTTCCACGCGCCACGCAACTGTGGAATAGCCTATCTATGGTAGTGTTTTCAGGTTGATACGACATGGATACCTTCAAAAACCACGTTTTCTCCTTTTTTTCTCTGATGTTACACGAGGTCGTCGGCGGTGGTGATCACTTACGATTAGGTAACCTGTACGCTCGTTTGCCTTATCTTTTTTTTAATAAACAAGGAGGGTTTTCCAAGCTGAAGCTAATAAGGACATATCTGCGATCGACAATCTTGAAATCTAGATTAACAAATTTAATAATTTTATCAATCGAAAATGAAATTGCAGAAAACATAGACTTTGAATGCCTAATAAAAGAGTTTGCAAGGCGAAAGGCAATAATTTAAATATTTTTTTTAAATAAATGGTTATTTCATTGTACCCATTCTCTTTTTAGGATGTTATTGAATTGTAGTTATGGGGCGCCGAAAAAACTTCGCCCAGGGCGCCGGTAGTGCTAAAACCGGCACTGTATACTTCAAACATGTGTGTCGTGATGTGCTTGCTCTGCAGTAATGATTAAACTTGAACTTTTGGCCCTAAGCCTAAAACCATTCTCTTACAGAAGCTGACTTACAAGAAGGATTTCTTGGTTTACTTTCAGAAGATGATTCTGGTTTGGTGGCATACAATTCCTTTATCCATGAATTAAAAGTATCGTTAGTTAAGTGTCTTCTACAATTGTATTAGGTACGCCTTTCCTATAACTCTCTGCTTCGTATTAAAGTCGAACTTTTTTTATTGTTGTATATTTCATCAATATCCATCTCCTTGAAGTTTTCTCCATCTTATTTATCTAGTATGAAGTGACCAGTTCCGAGTTCAGCTGACTTCCGCCTTACAAATTCTCCAGTAGCTTCATCTAGGTACAAATGAGTCATATTTTCAACCAATACTATACCTGCTCGCTCTGAATCTGCTATTTCTATCAGCAGTGACTGAGATTTGAGCTCTGCCTCATTATATACCGATAAGGTAGGGCTCGAGTGACGGTTCCCCTTTATGTATTACATTATATAATGTATTACATTCCTCATCGAATCATTGCTGCTGGATCATAACTGCACATAACGAATTTGTCATCGCCAAAAATAAAAATTATGTGCACATATCGATTTTGTTAAATGGACTTCTAGGCGGAAATACTACTTATTTGTTTTTGTAGGCTATGCAGAGTACTATTTTAATGCTATTTATCAAATAAAAAAAAAATCAAAAAATGCACATAACGGTTTTGGCAGGCGCACCGACGATAGGTTACTTATGATGTTATGAGAATATTTTATCTGGTTATAAAAATAAATTTTATTAAAATAAACAATAACCGGTCTTCAGTCTTCTCTAGTTAAGAGAAGACTTATTTCTCAGGAATCGCAAAATTATACTTAAAAAACATAATTTTTTAACAAAAACTTTTAAAGATAAATTAAAAAGGAGGGAATGTCATATAGGATGGTAAAGCTAAAAAGTTGCTTATTTTTTTAATAAGGAACTTAGGAAAGAAAAATACTTTTAAGAAAACAAAAATTTTGAACGTAGAGGGATTCGAAATTTTGAAACCGTGCCTCTTGGAAACCGGCCAATTGCTCTGATCGCTGAGCAATACGTTTTCATCAAGCTACGTCGAAATTGTTATACATTTGTTACAACTTATTTTTGTTGTTAGCTTCTCTGTAGGGAGAACTTTACAAATTTCCGACACCCAAAGATGAAAGAGGCGCGGGTGGGTTCAAATCACGCTACATTGAAAATTTTTATACGTTTTCTACAAAGAAAGCTGCTTACAAGTTGAAATAGAATTATTCGTCCATTTCTTGCCCATATACTTACTGAACACTATATCTAAAGGAAATGGTAAAAATTAAATAATTCGTTCTCCGGATTGGGAATTCGAACCCACAACCACCGCGTTTATGTAATTAATCATTCATATAATAATCTTAAATATTATTTTAATCATTATATAAACAATTATTTCAGTGGGCTGACGAACAAGTTGACGCTATGCGCGTTCACGTGCAGCAGAACATGGAGAACAAGACCACTGCGAAGGAGTTGTTTACTAACAAGAAATATAGAAATGCTGTTTACATTGTAGCAGGTTCGTTCTTATGAATTGAATTATTATCACTGAATTATAATTTTAGTGTATAATATAAAGAAATAGTTAATTGAAAATAACTCTATCGTTTGCTCGCGCTCTCGCTTGCACGCTCGGCTCAGGCGGAACGTGACAATGAGTCCTCCTTTTTCATACATGCATCCGGCGTTCATAGATTTTTAAGGCATTTTTACCTCAAAAAAACATTCTGAATTTAGAATATGATTATAAAATATTTATTAGTTACTATTATTTACTTACTTTTCACCTTGTATCTAAATTTGAAACATTATTTGATAACTCTACAAGAGGTATTTTCAAAGTAAATAGGAATAACGGTACCTTTTAACAATATTTTATAACTATACTTCTAGGTATTGTATAAACAGATATTTCCGCGAGTGGGAATCGAACGCGCAACCTGTTATTAAATTAATAAGTATTAACAAATGTTTGTTAACTATCCAGGTCTCAAAATTCTCCAGTACATGACGGGCAGCCTCGCCATACAATCTTATGTGGAGATGATATTCCGTCACACCACTAAAATATCGGGGCCTATGGTCAGCATTGTATATGGATTTGTACAATTGGGCGCAGGTATGTAATAAAAGTATATGATCTTATAGTATTTTAACTTCAAACATGGGCATATTTAGAAATATTTTCTAAAGGGGGAGTGGGTTGGGGGTGGTAGCCTTTAGAACTGATCGTTTTTCTGGGTTAATTTTTTATTAGTAAAAATTCTAGGCACGGGCCTCTTGGCTCCTCTCTTAAGTAAATGTTTTTTTTAAATATAAAAATCATGTTCAGACTGACTAGGTACCAATGCTCCACGTTGACCTTATTTCTTGTATGTTATGTTAATTATGTACGACACATTGACCTTCATGCATTTTCATTAATATGCGTTATTGAAAACAGTTATATTCAAATAGTTTTTGTTTGCTATAAACTCGCTGGAATGCTTATATGTAGTTTAAATTATTATCTTATATTAATTTGAGCATCCTTTATTTATCACCATAAAACAATAAAAGTACAGCCATACAATTAGGCCAGTCGTGGTGCAGATGCTCAATATGTTACTGTAACCGCGGTGGGTTCGATTCCCACTCGAGGATAAGAAATATATAATATTTACATTTTCTTCGCTCTATAACAGACAGATGTTTAAAGTAATAAATAGGGTAATAAACTTATATTAACACTACGATCACGCTTATGACAAGGTTCAAAGTCTACGAGAGATTACAACGAGATAAAAATATCAGGCGACACGATATAATAAAAAAAATAACTTAATAAAGATTAAAACGCTATTACAGTGCAATTATAATTAGGTATAATTTACATATGAATTTATGTTTAACGATATCTTACGCGTCGTGGCGCAGGGGCACAATCGTGTGACCGTGGATGCCACAGATTGTGGGTTCGATTTCCACTCAAGGAAATCAAATTATTAATATTTTCATTTCTTCGCTCTGGTGTCGAGACAAATCGCGGCGTTGAGTTCTGCCACTCAACACGCAATGTCTCCAGTATTCGACGGCAAATGGAAAACGGAGTATCTTAACACTAGGTACCCTCTGCCTACCCTGCTGATTGTAGGGTACGACGTGATACTAAAAAAATCAATGCAAATCATATGCGGCCTTTTTTTCATAAAATAATACCTAAGATTAGAAATATTTTTTTTTAGTAAAATACACGTGTCTCTAGTCTTAAAAGATTTTAATTAAAAAAGATAATAAGATTCTTAAATTATATTTATTTAAAATATCGTAAACTGTATTCGTGTAATCGTAAACTATTCAAAATTATTTAATTATACAAACAGCGACATTGTTACTATGACATTAATATATAATTTGAACATGGAAAGCTTAACGCAATTTCTATCTAAATATGGCTAAGACAATATACTTATGTACAGTACGGTTGACGAGTCGTGAGCCTAAAGTTGATCTTATTGAACTTTCGCGCATTTTCACTCGGGAAAATAATTAAAAATAAACAAAAGCTGTGACTGAGCATAGTGGCACAAGCGTGTGATGTAAACGCGACGGTTGCGGGTTCGATTTCCGCTCGGGAGAGTTAAATATTATTATTTTTTATTTTGTTGCTCTGGTACCAAGGCAATAGCGCAGCGTTAAGTTCCGCCACCCAACACGCAATGAGGGTTCGGTGAAGAGTGTAGAAAGGAGTGTGTTAACAGTAGATTCCCTGAGCCTACCCTGCCATGTGTAGGATGCGGCGCGAAATTTAAAAAAAAAGAAAAATTAAGTCTGCGCAACCGTCAGTTAACTTCAGGGCGGCCATGCCTCGTCGACCGTACTGTATATTATAATTATGTAGAACAAATAATATATTTGTTTTAGGTTTTGTAAATACTTTTATATGCTATTCACGGTCTAATGTTTGTTCATTAGAATTAATGACAAGGCCATTTTTTAACTTTCATCATCTAATCAAATAAAATAAGTAATTAATTTATGTTATAATTTCTTTAATGGTTAATGTTTTTTGTTAGCTACTATTTTGAGAAACAATTTTATCTGTGGAATTAATAATTCTTATATTTTATTTGGGGTTTTAAAATGTTAACAGTAGGTACATAAAGGTATAATATATTTAAAAAAAACTTTATTGAAGCTTTACGCTGTATTCCACATATAAAAACCTACACATACTGTATTCAAGAAAAAATTGCCCTGAAAAAGTACATGAAAAGAAGAAGAAAAAAAAGAACTGAGCTTACATGAACATTTCTGTTCCAAGCTAAAGTTTTGGCCTCCCCAGAAAATATCTCTAGATACGTCGATGCGCATATAGTAGCAGTAGCGCCGTTTGCCTACCCAGACGGAATCTATGAAGCTAATGCTGATTTAAGACGCTTCCGTTCCTCATAATTAGAAGAATATATTAAACATTTCCTGGAGTGAGCATCGAACCCACAACCTATCGCACTTAGTGTTACACGTCTATATTGTTATCAATTTAGATCACTTTTTATAAACATATATTATGATTTATAATTTAATTTACAGGTATCGGTGCAACTTTCCTGGCGAGGTATTTTGGGAGGAGAATCCTAATGCTCGTATCCTGTACAGGCGTTGCCTTATCCCTAACTTCCATAGGCATTTATTTCTACTTACAAGACTATCAACATGTCAGTTCCTATACTTTATCACATATATCCGTACTTCCCATAGTGGGGGTCCTGGGTTTTAATATTTTATATGCCGTAGGTTTAGGAAATATACCATATATATTACAGGCCGAGCTTTTCCCTATAAATGTAAAAGCTACAGCCTCTAGTATAGCGACCATGTTAGCATGTGTTCTAAATTTTTTTATAACAAAAATGTATCAGAATGTTAAAAATAATTTTGGTCTGTACACGGTGTTTTGGGCTTTCGCCAGTATTGCTTATATCGGTATTTTATTTATTTATTTCTACGTACCGGAGACTAAGGGTAAGACGTTGGAGGAGGTCCAGGATATGCAAAATGCTCAAGATAACGTCGAAGTGGAGAAGTTAAATAAGTAATGTTTTGTATGTTGGTTTATTATTTTTTTATTTATAAGATTTTTCTAGTAAGTTAGTAATGAAAGGAAAAGTGAAATCTTTATGATGCTATTATATTAAGCTGTATGCCATATTTATATTTTTAAATATTTTATCCAATCTGTGACTGACCAACTATAGCATAGCTTTAATTATTTGAAAATAAAAATACAAACAAATTTTGCAAATCCAGTTATAGTAAACGTAATTTCGTCCAAATTTATAAAAATATATAAATGTTTAAGATTAGTTTTAATAAAAAATAATGATTATAATGCATTTCGTAAGCTAAATTACTGCTGCAAGTTTATAGATGTATTATTTATAGCACAAAAATTTACATAGGGAACCTGGAAACCTAGTTCGGAGAACCTAACTCTGTTCTCATTAAGACACTTTCATTCCAGTTTCTGCAGCCCTTTACATTGTTACCAGGTTAAAGAAATGAAAATATCATATTAAAGAAATGAGTGGGAATCGAACCCTCAACTTCAGTTTACAGTCGCACTTTTGTGCCACTGCGCCACGATTGGCCTACATACATAGAGACTAGCATACATAAACAGAATATTTTTCTAATCTAATAGTTAAGAGTTGCATAGCATTTTATTAAGTTCGTACATAAATATATACAATAAATAAATTTTATAGTCATTTATATTTTTGATAGTATTTTATTCAGTGTAAGTATAATATCGTAGCTCTAGAGTGTAAACCTGCCTGTTTTTTATTTTCATATCATTAGAATTTTTTTTTTTTATTTTATATCATTTTTACATTGTATTCATTTATTTTTCATCTATATCTATACTTATAATAAATCTGTAGAAAAGTCATTTCTGTACATTGAAAATATTTAAAAAAAAAATAGCTAGGGTGTTAAAGGACAATTAACAGAATCCATTTCCAGCATTTTTGGAATTTTTGTCTGTTTATCTGTTTGTCTGTTTATGTGAACACGTATCACGTAAAAAGTACACAACAAATTTAAGCAACGTTTATATATAAAAATTACAAGTAAATCAAAGTAGGTTTTAGTTTTTATTTCATTGCAATCGCTTCAGTCTATCAAAAGATATAAGTATTTAACGTTTTCAAGAAGTTAATATTGGAGATCTATTGACAACAAATAGTAAGAACTAACGAATCTTGATAACGAATAAAACATATCTCAACAAGTTATTATTTGTTAAGCATTAATCACTTCGGGAGAAATATTATTAATTTTAAAACTTTAGCAAAATATAGTTTTTGATTATTTATACTGAGAAAACGGTATGTTTTAACTATGATCGAACGGTGACAGTTTAACTATTAGCACAATAGATGGCGCTCTGGCAAGATTCTCTGGAAAAAAAAGAATTAGGGAATGTTATGTTTTTATCAGTGTATGTATGTTTATAAGATAACTTATTTATATTTAATAATATCATATTTTTTATTCCTATTTACACCTTTCTGTTATCTTTTTTCTTTCAAACGGTTGCATGTAAGAAAGCGCTTTTAGTGATAAGGCCCGCCATTGCACTTTTTATTGTCTTTTTGTAAATATTGTTATTGTATCGTTTCTTTGTTTTTAGTGCAATAAAGTATTGTTATTATATATTAGCCGACCCGGTGTCCCAAATAGCGGAATAAGTATTAAAAAATACAAAATAAAGAATGCCTCTTAGGCGGTACGAAGTTCGCCAGGTCAGCTAGTTTTCACATATAGCAGGATCAAGACATTCCGTTCCCCAACCTCTGAAAGCATTGTGTGTTGAGTGGCAACCGAATGTTAGCATGTTTACAGTCTGACCTACGATGTATGAAAATTCTCTTTGTGATATATTTTTAACTAGCGACCCTGTTGCGGCTTCGCCCGCTTTTACTACTGGATTATTCATATTCGTTTCAATAAGGATTTTTGAATTGTTTTACACAGCAAGGATTTTTTAATAGGTACCGTCATTTTAAATATGTGCTACTAATCTTTTCAAGTACTTATTAAAATATATTTAATTGACTATTTTTAGATAGTTAAATGACTATTTTTAAACGGAAGAAATTATAAACAAAAACCTACCTACTAATAATTACTACAAAAAATATGATACCAAATATATCGCGCTGAAATAATACATTCAACTCCAATTATCCAATACGTGCAAACGCATCTAAATCTTCGTTGCCATAGAGGCAGGCGGGTTTTTTTTTTCGAGCTTGTGGTTAATGCTGAAGAGGGTATTCTGTCCCTGACGCAAACACTACGTGGCTGCCTGTGAGGAAAATTAAATAGAATGCATCGGCCGGGAATCGAACCCAGGCCGCCCGCGTGGCAGGCGAGCATTCTACCACTGAACCACCGATGCGTGTAAGGCGGGCGCGGCGGACGCGCTTGTATAAACAAAACGTCGCGGGGCGCGGAAGGATGCATGGCGAGTGGCGAGCCGTTTCGCAGCAAGGATTTTTTGATAGTGTAACAACTTCTAAAGTACTTATTAAAACGAAAAACAGTAAAAGACAGTTTTGATCTACATTGAATGGCCAACGTAACTAATATTTAGCATAACTTTATATGCTAAGAGTAACGGATAAGTAAAACTTGAGTCGATACAGCTGAAGTGTCAACGGCGTGATGTGTCAACAATTAAATGCGTTTTTCTCTAAAACTACTCGCAATTTCGAAATAGTGTGAAAAGCAAATTTTATCTTCGTTTAACGTAGAAAATTTATAAAGTATTTTAAAGGATAAGGATTAATACCATTATGGAAAAATATCCCTCACAATAAAAAATATATTGAAATTACTATTTTTAGACAGAAATATGATCACTACACGTTATTCTTAAAAGATACGAATATGGCATCGCGGACTTTTTTGTAGATCTTATTAAGAGGAACAATACTCCAGTACATTATTTTCATATATTACTTACCATTAAAGCAGCGCATGCGCGAAAGTGTCTCAACGGGTAGGACTTTATACACATTTATCGTATTTATGTTAACTTACATAAGAATGTACAAATAATAAACTATATATAAACCTTCCCTGAGAAATACTCGACCTAATGGTGAAAACCGCATCAAAATCCGTCGGGTGGTTTAGAAGAAGAAGAGTTAAAGTTCAGACAGACACGAAAAGCGACTTTGTTTTATAAGATATGGGATAAAGCATTTATTTATTAAAATATTATTTTAATTATTATCGTTGTTAATATTCAAATTAAATATGAATTGTTTGTTTTTATAAGAACCAATGTCATAGAGACTGCATTGTTGCATTTACTTTCTTAACAAATAATTTATAAATCTGTAAACGATCGTCGGCAATATAATCTTTTTGTTGTATGTATACAATAATATTATAATTATGAAAAAAGATTATAATGACGTTAAATGTTTCCATTTATATCTATTTGGTTTTTGTGTGCTGAGGTCATAAGGTTATTAATGTAACTTATACAGGGTGGAATTGTCAGCGCCACTTTAAATGAAACCACAGTTTTAACTACTCTATAAAAGCCTAATATAATTCGGAAAAAAAATAATTCTCAAAAATGAAAAAGTTATTTTTTTCAAACAAAACAAATAATAAACTTATCGTTTTAAAATAAAACGCCATTTGTAAAGTATAATATAGGCACGCACACACTTACCTGTCAAAGCGGCAACGTCGCATACGTATGTGTGCGTGACACGAAATACAGGTATGGATAAAAATCGTGAAATGTAAAAAAAATCCTATGTCCAAACCGTTGAGGTACCTTGATTATTTTTTTTAATTTTGGGTTTGAAATATTTTACCCTATATACAGTTTCAGTAAAAGAAGCGCTGCCTCTTCCACCCTGTATTTTATCATTAACCTATAGTAATATAGAATTATGTAAGTAGAAAAAACTGTAGTACAAAAGTATCATAAAATGTAAGATTTATAAATATTTTACCAATAAAAACCATTGCTTTACATTAATTAATCTAAAGAAAATAATAGAAAATTTGTACTGAAATAATATTGTAAGTTTAGTTTATTATATATTGGAGCAAAACGTTACAAAGAGGTTGTACGCAATTTTTATACAATTATTAAAAGATAAATTTTACTGTTGTTTTCTTAAAACATTTCTAATAAAGACCGAAAAAAGGAATAAAAAGAAAACAAAAAATGTGACCAAAAGATTGTATTTACTGAATAAAAATATAAGATACATACTGAGTTTATATGAAGAAAACTAACAAGTTGCAAATATTGTATATTAAAACTGTATTTGTATATACTATAAAGTATTAATTTAAATTCTCTTTGAATTTCCATAAGAGTATAGTGGAGCGAAGGGAGTGTCGACCGGTTCATCTCCACTTTCTTCTGAGCCGTCGGATTCGAACGTGTTATCCGGAATGTCGTAAAGACGAATAAGAGGCTTGTTGGGATCCTTCATGATCAAGTATTTACCTAAAATGGATATTTAAATCGTTTACGTTTTAATATTTTTGGTCAATTTCCTAAATGTGTAAATTTGTCTTTTTTTAAATTTAAAGGATACAATGTTTTAATATCACGACGGAATAACTTTTATATCATAAACAATTTTGTGATATGGGATCGTGAATCTTTTTTTAAAACAAATGGTTTTTTATCAGCAGCAAGCTTGTTAAGACAGCCCACTTTGTGTAGTGATGATTTCATTTATATAGTTTTATTTCCTCCGCAATAGTCAACATAGCTTTGAGTTCCACCACTAAATATCTGGAAAAATCGGCGGAAAATAGATAACGGAGTGTCTTAACACTAGCTTACCAGGTCACCAATGCCTACCTTGCTATATCCAGAATATAACCAAATAATAAAAACCAACAAATCTCCACTCACCGTCCTTCTGCTTCATACAAATATCAATAATACAACGCAGTATGCCCCAAGCGTTGTCCATAGATAAGTTGATCTGAGCGGCGAACTCGTGAGGCTTGAACTGCTGAGTGCCCAAAATGACGTGACGGGAATTGTCCCTCACTTGGGCGCGGGACACGTAACCGAATTTGATTTGGTCGGAGCCGGCAAGCAGAGCCTGGAATAAGTATTAGTTGTTTATATTTGAGTTATTGAAACATATGATGAAGGTGTGATTTATATCTTAAATTATAAATTGGGAATATCAAACATAAATCGGCATTTTTAAATATTACAAAGTATGTTAAACCTATAGTTGCTAAATTAAAATTCTGTTTAAAAGAAATGTATTTTTTTATTCACTTTTTTAAAACAAGCATAGCATTAAGCTCTATATACCGACTTCATAAGACAAACTAAAAAGTAAAAAAATGGTTTAAGTAAAAGAAAGATTTTATAATTATGAAATCAGTGTCAAGTTAATGCTACAACAATATAAAAATACTAAGCATGTTTGTTTTATTTGCCACCGACTTCAAATTTCAAAATGCCTTACGGATGTTGGTTAATAATTAATGAAACGAAAATAAAATAACCAAACCGACCAAACAACCCACCTGCACAGTCCACTTAGCAAGTTTACACGAATTATTACGCAGTTCGTTGGCGAGTACTGCACCGCGCTGGGTGTCCAACTTCTGACGCCACTCCACACCGTTTGCTACCTTCGAGTCCCATTCATTCAATGCCTTGATTGACAGGAATTGGGTTTCATTCTGTGGTCCTTGCATCACTGCGTCATGTTCACATCTAGCTACTAGGACCTGAGGGATAAAGTAATATAAATAAAACATTTACTGATATAAGAATAAAATACAGAAGACAAAGATATATGAGGCCGTCGTGGCATACGGGCACAAGTGTGCAACTGTTGTGGGTTCTATTTTCACTTGGGGGTATGAAATATTTAATATTTTCATTTTTTCATTGTGGTAACGAGGTAAAGCGCATTGAGTTCCGCCACTCTCCACTCAATGCTTTAAGAATTCGGCGGGAAACGAAAGTATCTTACAGCAGAACAGAGTGTCTTAACACTAGTGTCCCAGATTCGCTCTGCATACCCTCCTATGTTCGGGGAAATCAATAAAAATTTAGAGTTTATATTATTTATTAATGATGTAATACTCACAACTCCATTATTAAGATTCCACTTGCGGTAGCGGTATCCAACAGAGGCCACTTCTCCATCTTCCTCCTCAGATACGAAGGGGTTAGCTTCCGGGAACTTAAACTTAGGCTCGGTGGTTCCAGATTTTAATACCTAAAAAACATTAGCATGTAAAGAAATGTAGTCTCGTAAGTACCTTTCAATACTGAAACAATGTTTATTTTATACTTTTTTAATGTATTAAAATACAATGAAAATGATATTATTTCTGGTATTTTGGATAAGATATACAAACCATTGTATATTAATAAATCAAACTAAAAAAAGAAACAGATTCTACCTGTTGACTGAAGTTATGATTAATGAAGGTGGCTTCCAGAGCCAAGTTGCGCGGTGAGTTGATAGAGTTGCCGTCGTCCGCTGGTGGCTCCACCGAGGTCTCATTCACAGTTAGCAAGTCAAATTCTGTATTGTCACGCTTGTCCAAGAATAACTTGTCACCTGCAATGAAATGTAATTTTTTAACATGCTTTATTAGGTTGAGATGTACCTAATTACTAGAGATGCGCCGAATATTCGTTTGGTATTCGGTATTCAGCATGTTTTTCAATATTCAATATTCGGCCGAATTATTCGGCTATGGCGTCGAATATATTCGGTTCGAGTATTTTTTATTTACTTATCTTCCCAGAAATTAAATATAAAACGTCTTATGTAAGATTTAAGTCATTATTACCTATAACTCAAATGAGTAAAATTTGTGTTTTTCAGTGCTGATATCAAAAATATATTGAACGCCCCTCGTAGATCAGAAAGAAACGTACAAATCTATGGCTCCTAAGTATAAGGGCCAAAGTGCGAAATCACAACTTTACAGGAGAGGCTCCCAAAGTTAAAATTTGCTATAATTTTATTTTGGTAAATCTAAAGAAAACGCTCTTTATATATACGGTAATTTTTTATTTATATTTATCTTAATTTTTTTTACTGCACAATGGCCCTTGTACGTTAGATTTTGTTATATTTATTCTTTTCTAAAAACACTCTAAAAAGGCCAATTTACCTCTTTGGCCGTTCTATCTCATAATTCGTGAAAAAGAGACATGTTTTGTTATTTATCTTATGATGAACATAATAAGCACAATAATAAGCTTTTGCAGTGAACATAGTGCAATCAGTGCTCTGTTTAGCGTATAAGTGTCAAACTGGCAGATTGGCCCCAAACATTAATAAATTTGTTGAAATGCCCCGCGTAGAAGTCTCAAATGGCTATTTGGCCCTTGTATGTTTAAATGAATGCTACATAGGCCCTTATGCTGGAACAAAAAGTCCTGTTTCTGTGCAGAAATTTCTATTTTTTAATAGCTGACCTGATAAATTATATCGATAGAATGCGTTTGGCATAAAAAAGTCAAAATTGCCAAATTATTAGTTTGGCCCATATACATAGGACCCATCGATATTGTACTATTTTTAATTAATTAATGGTAAATTATGGTGCTGAATACCAAGCTTCCGTCCCTTTCCAGTCTGTTGCATTTTTCTACATATAAGTTCCTTGTTTTCGAAAATAGTCGTTCGTTATACACACTATTACCAGGAGTACTTTTTTATGGAAAAAGACATAGAAACAAGCGTACGGGTCACCTGATAGAAATGGACCACCGCTACCCACGACCTCGACCGGACCCATGACATCAGAAGAGCTACAGGTGCGTTGCCGGCTTTTAAGGTGGAGATAAAGGAGCCTTTTTGAAGGTACCCAAGTCATATCAACATGGAAGGACAACATGGAAGTTCCAAAACAGCACATGAGATTCCTTTTAAAAAATGTGATATATTGTAGAGGTCCTTCCCTGTTTGTCATAGTTCCAGCTCACAATTTTCTGGAGCAGAAAATCTCATTCGAAATAGAGGGTCCAACAATGTTGATAGGCAGTTTCTAGTACATTTGGATAATTTTTAAAATTTCGTGGTTTCGGGAGGCGGTGAGGTACGGCCCGCTCGTTATCTATCCGGCGATGACAGGTGGCATACATGTTAAAACCTGTTTACGCGACAAAATAACAAAGAAATCGTAAACCAAATAATTCGGCCGAATATCTGGTTCGGTAAAGTTTAAACTGAATAGTATTCGGTATTCGGTTATTCGGTCAAACCTCCATTCGGCGCATCTCTACTAATTACTATACATAAATTAATAAATCAGTATTAAGGCACTCAGTGTTCTTCTCGGCGAATTTTTCGAGTCATTGTGTGTTGCGTGGCGGAACTCAACGCTTTTGTCTTGGTGTCGGAGTGAAGAAATTAAAATATTATTAGAGAAACTGGGGAGTATTATAGAGTTAAGACAATCTGTCCCCATTAAAACATTTAAATTCACCACTTTGTATTGATTTGCAGAATTCAATGCCTCGTTTTACTCTCGTTACCAGAGTGACGATATGAATAAAAGAAGTTTATAAATAATAAATGGTCTTGACAGACAGACAACAAAGTGATCCCGTAAATAATCTGTTTTACCTGTTAAGGTACAGAACCCTAAAAAAAAGAACCCATCAATATACTGACATATCAAAACTTACCGATCTTTTCAATAACAATATCCCAAGAGTAATTTGAGCGAGTGCAGCACATGATAGTAGCAAGAATGGCATCGGTAGCATATACAGTGCCAGTTGTTTTACTGAGACGACGAATTACTGGGTCATCAGTGGTTGTGACCTATGGTTATAGAAAATTTTATGTTAATGTAAGATAAAATAGCTCAATGTATTTTTAAATATGTTAAAGGTATATACTAGTATTTTTAGTTCCAATGCTTACAACATTCTTTTTAGAATCTAATAATATTTAATAATGCTTACAGTAGTAGCTTCTAGGTAAACCTACATGGCAGTTAAAGTTAAAAAAGGGAATCTAGTGGTAAGACTCTCAATTCTGCACTATTTATCCAAAATTTTGAGAGATTATGTTGAGCAGTCTGTACTTTCTTACACTCACTGTGCCGTTGTAGCATGATGGCCTCTAATAGTCTTACAATATATAATAACTTACAGTATGGAATATGCGGTCGATGCGCTGAAGGGGCTTTTCATGTTTCACATTCACACGATCATAAGCCTTGTCATAGTATTCCAGAGTACCACAACATACAATATCTTCACCTATAAAAATATAAAGAAATTGTTTTATTCTCAAGTCTAACATTTAAAAATGAAAAAATACAGTACAAGTTAGCTATATACTAAACTAGCAATTAATATTTTTTGTAACTTATGTATATATATAATTTTGTATGTGTATAATTTTTTATAATTTTATTGATAATGTTACCTTCTTTTATGCCAGGTAAAGACAACTTAGCAAGACGCGGGAAGTCCATGTCTTCAATTGTCACCCAAGTAGGTCTGACAGTTACAGATGCATCACGTATCTTCATAGGAGCACCTCTTTGGCCCCATCTCTTGCCAAGCTTACGTTCACGTTGCTGAAAATAATTTTTCAATATGTATTGTTCACAAATTAAGCATTTTTTTCTCATGTTTTAATATTTTCGTTCATTCACATTATAATAAATCTTTAATTACCTTGCTCAAAGTGGTCATGCCACCAGGTGTGCGAGCGCCTCTTGCTCCTCTGCCTCGGTTACCTCGACCACGACCTCGTTGATACGGAGGTTTCTGTTCGCGAGTCGAGTCCACCAGATGGAACGTACTTTCGTCCTCTTCGTGGAAGTACGCATATGACGATCCCGCGCCAAATTGCGAAGCATATTTATCTAAAATGTTATACTTTTTTATAAATGCGAAGATGGGAAGTTTTTGTTAAAGGTTTGTTTTGTTCAACAACTTTGAAATAGTAACTTAATAAATAACCTCAAAATAACTAGATATGATGGTTAATTTCTGATAGTACTCGTTACAGATAATGAAAACTAAAACTTACTCTGGTATTTCTTATCTTGCACTACAGTCCAATCACTTATTTTGCCAAGACGATCACCTTTACTAAAAGGTTGGTAGGGCATGTCTCTAAATTGCTCCGGCATCTCGCAGGGGCCCCATCCTGTAGGATTGTCTTGGATCACTGGGGCTACGAACCGTATAGGCTCTTCAGCCGGGAGAACGTGTTCTGACATCACTAAGATAAAGCACAATTATTATTTTAATTAACTTTATAAAATAAACTAAATAATGCCACACGACACTTTCTGTCGTGTCCACTCTATAAAGAATTTGAAACTTGAATTGACAAATTAATAACGTACAGATTAAATATATTACAGATTATTTACAATTATTCAAGCAAGTTGTTCGCGTTTGGTATAAGCTATGATTTTTTTACTTAAATGTTAACCTAACTTATAAAATAATAATATTAATTTATTATCAGAATACAATTAAGCAAATAATAAAAAGTATAATGCTTTGTGTTGGATAATTTGATAAGGATTATGAAACTAAAAACATCGAATTCGTTACTTAAAAATAGGCTGGTCGTAACAATATCGAAATTTCTATTAAAAATGTGTAAGATTGTAATAATATTTTGTTAATAAAACCATAAAATATTTTGAATAGGAAAATATTTATGAAACCAGCACGTTTAAAATAATCATAATTTTGTAATATCTCTCTCTATTTGTAGCTCAGATTTTTGCTTTCATTGCTATTTCTGTTTTTACGACTCGTTAATTATAAAGATATCAAATCTCAATATGTTATATTGCCTCTCACTTGTCAAGAACTTGCTATCTTTTCAGGTAACAAATACATTTGTAAAATAATAAATAGAAGCTTTTGGCAATAATAGATGAAAGTAACATAAATTAACAATATTTATATGTTTCAACTTATGTCTTTTCTCAGAAGTCTAGATTTTAGGTCTTATATCTAATTCAGTGATATGGTCTAGATTATCTAGATGTCTATGGTGCTGTCTAGATTCCATAGTCTTTAGTTTATACTCGTATCGCGTGTATTTTAGTCATTCATAATTTCATAATTTTACGTCTGTAGTTTGTATATGTACTATTATGTACTCTCAGTTAAGTTACTTCAGTAGTAGAGACGTTACACATTTATGTGAGTGTTGTGATAATCTTTTGCTTTTTACATTATTTATTTATAGTACAACTACTTAACTCTTCTTCTAATTTTCCTTACTTACAGTCTTCAATAAAATCTAGCTCATTAGTTCATAAAGCTCAGTTTATAGGTTTTCTTTGAAGCACTAAATTAAAAATAATATATACAAAAAATAAAATTGTAAAGAAATAAAAAAAAACCATTAATTTATCAATATCGGTAGTGGCCGGGAAAGACCACTGGCTTTTATAAATATTAATATAACTGATAAAGCTCTATGCATTTTATACACTGGTTCCAATTAATTGTTGTGATGCTAGTTATAATTTAAATACCTACAATGATATATTATATGTGCGTATTGTATAAGATAATCATAATTTAATTTCAAATTAAGGTAGCTTTTGTTTTTGTTTAAGTAAATAAATAAATTATTTGGAAATAAAAATAATCGCATCGCTGACTAATATGTTATGTTCTAGGTTAATAATTTTATTTTTCTTAACTTTGGCGCCAAATTTTCGAAATGTCTAAAGTAAAAAATTTAATGAAAGAAGTTTAATAAAAAATAATCCCCAAGTTAATAACGTTAAAAGTGTGCCATCACAAAAATAAGCTAAAATTACTGTTCTACTTACCGGTAACTACCAGTGTGGTCGACTCTACATGGTATAATATTAATTGTTTTTAAAAATTGACTGAAATCTGATATTCCAAAAGATCTAAAATATACGTATTGAAACTTTGCTTAAACAACATAATATACATTAAGATGGTGCAATTCATTAATATTATACTATAAATGTTTATATTACACAATTCCAATGTACAAAGTAGATGGTTATTTAAAGCATAAAATAATGATTTTTAAGCAATATACAGCAAATATATTGCTTAAGCATTATTGTTTATTTATGTTCATATGTATATCTGTACCTAGGACTTAAATTTGTTGTATCATTTTTGATGCTCCTCGAAAAAGTGGGATATGATGTTCGTCTTTGAAAAAAAAAATACGATTCTATAAATATATTTTTTATAATTTTATATTCTTCAGTTAGGTATTATTTATAACTATATATATATATTTAACAGTTATTTTACAGTTATCCGCTAATATGTAGTGCCCTGAGCTGTTTACATATGCGATAGCTGTTACTCAGCTATAGTTTAAAAGGAAGAGATAACGTACGGACATGGATATACATATACACTACTCAAAACAAAATAAGGGCCACTGCAATTTTCAAGTATATTTATGTGTTACTGGGACTTAGGTATTAGAAAATGATGAAGTTCATTAGCTTTACCATTTTCTAATGTAATTAACTTAAAATTTAATTAAAATCGATCCAATAAAATTAAATTAGAATTTTTTTAATTAACTATGCAATTTTGACAAAAAAATCACTCCCGCTCATAAAGCTTTCAACAACTTTTAGCATTTCTAAAGCTTTTTTTTTTGTTGTCTTCAGTATCGTGTGTGTCCTCCTCATTTTTGTACACAATCCTGAGGCCTGTAAGGAACACTTTCAATCAGGTTTCGTACAGTTTCTTGAGGAATTAGCTCCCAGCTTCATTTCAGCACTTCAATAAGCTGTGGCTCGTTATGTACGGGCCGGTCAGTACTTCGAACGCTTCGTTTGAGTAGATCCCACATGTATTCTATCGGGTTGAGGTCTGGACTGTTGGCAGACCAAGGTAACACCTCAATATCAGCCTCCTCTAGAGCTGTTTTGGTGGCTCGAGTGGTGTGCGCGTGCATTGTCGTGAATCAGCTTGAATCTTGCACCAGTTCTCTGAGCAATAGGCACCACATGAGGTCTGATAACCTCTTCAAAGTATCGCTGAGCTGTTACAGTGCCTCCGTTTAGGATTATTAGTTCAATTGTACCCGATAGACTGATGCCCCCCCACACCATCACATTGGGACCCCCGAATCTGTCACTTTCTAGGATGCAAGCATCTGAAAATCGCTCACCTTCACGTCTCCAAGCACTAATGCGCCTATCATCATTAAAAAATATCACTTTACTCTCATCAGTAAACAACACTGTGCTCCAGTCACTTATGTCCAAGGCAAGATATTGCCTTGCATACGCTAATCGGTTTGCACGATGAGCACTTGTTAGTGAAATTCGTAATATATATGGACTTACGTAGTATGGTCCGTACACATATACGGACCATACTATTCATTGATGGAGTTTAAAAATGATATAAAATATATAGTCCGGTCAATATAGACATTTGAAATAACAAAAATTCCCGGAGAGCCAAATTTTGGTAGAGACCTATAGTTTACCATTACGAATCAAGTTTTAAAAGTCCCCATCGATCCTATGTGTGCTTAAAAAGTTATTCGAGGTCAAAGGTCAAAATTTGAAGTTTTTTGGATTTTGCTTGAAAACGGTAAGTTTTATCGAAAAAACTTCAAACCAAAGTTGCAGATCTTAAAATTATCTACAAAAATGGTATCAATAACTTTTTTCCTAACAGTTACCATTCCTGAGATATCGCGATTCTAAGAGTTATATTATACATGATATGCACATATAAGCCACGTATATACATATTAGGCACTTAATACAAATATAAATACCTATTTGTGTCTCTTTTATAGATATTATGCTATCTTAAAAATATTTATTCAAATGGTAGCCAGTCCCTAACTGAATTTCCTCTATGCACGGCTTGAAAAACATCGGGCTGTTCTATTGTCCGTAGGTTTCGTTCATATACTTATTGATTGATTTTTTGTTATTTTACCACTTTTTTATGTCTAAATGGAGAATAATCACAAAATTTAAATTCTAGCTCATCGTATTGTCTTTTAAAAACAAAAAATACGTGTGAAAGAATTATTTTGATACGTCTATTAGTTTTTGAGATATTGTCCTTTAAAGTAAGCGCGCGACGCGAGATTCCGTCGGGCCGTAACCGACTCGCGTGACGTCACAGGTCTTGCAAAACTCGCTCGCTCAGTTCGTCTTCGTTCACTCGCAGTTCGCGTTCTTCTTTAACTGGCGTTCCACCACAAATTTAGTTTCGTTTAATAAATAATATATAGATATATTTTTAAAATCTTTTTTTTTCACAAACATAATGTAATAGCGAGCATTGTATTTTAAGATATTGAAGTTTTGATAGTACTTTGTCAAAAAAACAGTTCTATCTTGCTCGGTTTCATGGCGTGTTGTACCAAAATCTTTAGCTTTGATTATTTTTATTGTAGTATCGATCCTAGAAAGCTTGAATTTTTTCCAACAACACTTGGCTTGGCGTTACCGCAAACTTAATCAGTACTTTAATGGAGAAACTACTCAGAACTTTGATGGAGGCATACAGGAAAAAAATGAAGAGCTCTGCATTAGATTTGCAGAAGGCCTTTAACTGTGTGCCTCGTCAATGTATTTAGAGGGTATTGCGCCAAAAACTTTAGATCACAGGGGGTTCACCAATGCTCGGCTCTTAGTTTGTTCTTATTTATTGTAGTGCTGGATACTGTCACGGCTCACATCCAGGACCAGCCTCCATGGCTGATGATGTATGCCGATGACATTGCACTCATTGAAGAGAACCAACTGATGCTGGAGCGTAAAGTAAATCTCTGGAAGGGTGCGCTTGAGAACGGCAGTCTTAAACAAAATGTGTGGAAGTCCGAATACATAGCCTGAGGGAGCCCGGACTCGAGCACTGTCCTTATAGGTCCTGAGCCAGGCGTTAAGTTGGAAAAGTTTCAAGTACCTTAGATCCGTTATGCGCTGCCTGGCCCAAATGGTGGGAGGTTACTGGTGTGGTCTGCGACCGCAGAATACCACCCAAGCTCAAGGGGCTGATATATAAGAGCATCATCTGACTGGTTATTTACACGGCAGCGAATGTTGGCCAGCACTATCTCGGCATGCTGAGGATCTTCACGTCACGGAAATAAAGATGCTGAGGTGAATGGGCGGCGTAACGCGGTCTGACACATACGTTACACATTCATTCCAGGTAGTCTTGGGGTCCATGACGTAGCGGATAAGTTCCAAGAGTGTGGCTTAAGATGGTATGGCCACGTTGCGCGCCAGTTAGGAACTGTGTCGGATGCTGCTATGTCTATTCTGTCCCTGGAGCTAGACCTCCGAACGCCCAAGGATGCGGTGTTTGGATGTCGTTATGCAGGACATGAGTACCAATGGTCGAACCGCTCAGGACGTTACAGATCGTGTAAAGTGGAGTAGGTTAAGCAGGAAGGCAGACCCTGGCAACATACGCCGGGATTAATGCCAAGAGAAAGAAGACTTTGTTGCAGTTGTTGAAGACTCGTCGCTTCGACGATGTAGCCCATTGTAAATGTCATGGTATGTTTACAATCACCTCTGCTGGCGGCACAATCTTCGCAGATTACGTATAAACTTATTGGTTCTTTTCATTGCATTCTAAACTGCAATAATATGGTTTAATACGTGCGCGGTGTTCTGCTGTAATCTACATTTGGCAATACATACATAACCTACTCTTTTAACTTATACGTACGCAATAGCATCATGACCATAACTCTCTCTTGCCGATCTACAATAATCACAGCGCTGCCTCTTCCACCCTGTATAGTAATGTCGACCAGTCGTGGCCGTCTTGACGTTAGCCGTAGATGATCGCGAAGATTTTATTTTAGGATTTTCCATCCCGTGGATCATTTTCATCCCGAGTGAACAAAAAGCAAAATACTCTTTAGAAAACATATAAGAAATTGTATAAGAAATTTTCAATCCAGGTCCAATTTTTATATGTTTTCTTACGTATCTTTCTTTTCTATGTATGAAATAACATTTTGAAAATGTCAAAAACAAAAGTTTATAAAATCTAAGTAACAAGCTCGCTACGAAGCGACACTCATTGACTCTGCATATATCAATTGATTTGAATTCTTGTTAAGCATGAACTTAGCGTGTGAATACCATATATAAAGATATTTTTAAAAACATTAACTGGGTTATATCTTTAGTACTTTAACTTTCTTTGGTCTGCCTTCGTTATTTAAGGCTGGGTATTTCAACAATGAAACAACGCTTTGGGGACTTCCCAAGATAGTCTTCGTTGAAACGATCGACAGTTTCATTTTATATACTTTATTCTGATAATATTTTTGTTTACATCATAAAAACAACTTTAGGTATAACTAGAGATGAAGTAGGGAGTTACCTCGTGATTACAGTACAGAAATTAAATAGATAAAATAAATAAATCAGCTTCAGTAGTGTAGGCAGAGGGAACCTAATGTTAAGACACGTCGTTCCCCACTTTCCACCGAATTGTGGAGGGATTGCGTGTTGAGTGGTGGAACTCAAGTCGCGCTTTGCCTAGACACTAAAGCGAAGAAATGGAAATATAAACTTAAATACAAATACACAAGCCCCTGCGCCACGAATGGCCTCTGGCAATTACAATTATGTCAAGATAACTCCCTACTTCCTCTCTAGTTATACCTAAAGTTGACAGTATAAAGTGAACAAACATACTATCAGAATAAAGTATATAAAATGAAACTGTCGATCTTTTCAACGAACATTTTCTGGGGAAGTCCCCAAAGCGCTGTGTATAATTGTTTACTTAACGAGCCTTAAATAACAAAGGCAGACCAAAGGAAGCTAAATTACTAAATATATGTACTTATATCCCAGTTAATGTTTACAAAAATATAACACACGCTAAACTCATGCTTAGCAAAAACTGAAATTAATTGAGATAGTCAATTAAATTTGAACGTAGCGAACTACTAGTTTGGATTTAGACGGTTTCCAGGTGGCGCGGTTTAAAATATATTTATTTCTAAGTGTGCAATAACACTTTAAAAATGTTAAAATAATTTCCTCCTTAGGTATATAATGTTGTGTAAAACTTATGAGTACATATTTATTTTACAGAGGATATTCGACTTTGAACTGCAAACTATAAGGTTAATTCTTGTATCCATTTTGTTTTTAGCAGAGCATTTATTTCTGTTTAGTTAATTTAATTTAAGTTAGTTTAATTTTAAAATATTTTTTTTAAAAAAACGTAGGTATATTTTTTAACGTAGCGTGAAAAAAGGCGTGGGTTCCAGTTCACCAAAATTGTTATACTTATATAGAAAAATATTTTAGAATATGTCAAATATTTTTCTATCTTAAGTAATATTTTTTAAATAGGAGAATAGGTATTTTCTACTGTACCCGTCCGATTTTGGTTAGGGTTTTAAAATTTCGAAATATGAAAACACATTTGTAAAGAAAAAATTACACTCTTTTAAAAATGCTATTTTTGGTTACAGAACATGGAGAAAGATAGAAGAGTTCAATATTTTGCGACATTTGCGCGTAAGTAATTTTTTTTTAAATTGTAAATTGTAATAAGTGAAAGTATCGTAACTAGAATATCTAAATTATAAATGTCATTATTATTCATAGCGGCGTTTGTTTATATTTGGATCTAATTTCTTTGTTTATTTATATACGTAAGCAAATTGAGCCCAATCGTAGCGCAGGTGTACAAGCGTGCGACTATAAATTCGACAGGTTGTGAGTTCGATTCTCGATGGAGAAAATGAAATATTTATTATTTTTATGCAGAAGCAAATCGCGGCTTTAAGTTTCGCTACTCAACACGCAACACCTCTAGAATAAACAAACTATATTTTATTGTATATTTTAGTGTCACTTGCAACTGTCACAATGGGGGTGTCGTCAGCTTGGCCAACTCCAGTGCTACCAAAATTCAAAAAGAATGCAACAAATGTTGATATTAGTGATGTAAGTATGTATCTATATAATATAGTCTACCTACTATTTTCATATTATAAATATTATAATGTGAAAATAGTAGGGCGGCGTTGAGTTCTACCATTTAACACGCAATGCCTCCAGAACTCGGCAGAAAGTGGGGAACGGAGTGTCTTAACCCTAGGTACCCTCTGCCTACCCTGCTGTGTGCGGGATGCAGCGTGAAGCTGATTTGATTAAATGAATAATAATAATAATAATAAAATCTTTATTTCCACAAAAGAAAGTAACAACATAAACAACAAAGCGTTACATGAGAGAGGCTTGTACAAGTTACACAGTATAAAATGGTTCCCTACCCCCTAAGCTAGGAACAAACCTGTATTTTAGGGGGAAGTGAGTCTGGTGTTAAGTTTAAGAGAGATATTATACAAACCGAAAATTTATAATTTTGTTGAGTTGAATAGCATTATAAATATACATTTCTTTCTTAGTGAAGAGAAAGGAAAAAAAATATATGTAAAAAATATTATTTTCTTTATGTAAAAGGAAATGATATGGTGCGTATGTTTGGGCTGTGTATGTGTGTGTTGGTGTGTGTGCGCGTGTGTGTAACAGATTAGGTTTGCAGATATTTCAGCTAACTAAGGACAAGGAGAATAGGAGTCAAACAAAAACAACTTTACTGTTAATTCGCGAAAATATCAATAGTTTATATTGTTAAAAGGTTTTCAGTGAGTTGATAATTTAGGCATTTTAGTTTTTTTTTAATTTTCTATTTTATCCTGTACGATGTGTTTGTTATACGAGTATATTTTTTTTTAGAGAGAGAGAGATTAATAATTTAAAATACATATTATGTATAAATTTTTCATTATGTAGGATGAAATATCAACAATGCTGGCTTTGTCAGCCCCTGGATTTGTAGGGGGTAGTATCATCGCAGGCTACATATCAGACACGTTTGGAAGAAAGATGACGGTGCTAACGAGTGCAATCCCTTTTGGTTGTGGAACGGTATGTAAAAAACTCTTATTCATATTTATATATTATTTAATTGATGTACCTAATCCTGGCGCAAGAGTATAATGTATGACAGTAAACGCGATAGATTGTAGATTCGAAATATTTATTTAAATTTATAATTTCATTTCTTCGCTCTGCTGTCGAGGCAAAGCGCGGCGTTGAGTTCCGCCGTTCAATACACAAAACTATTGAGAAACCCATTTAAAATTAGATGATACTACGGATCGGAGTATCTTAACAGTTGGTCCTTCTTTCTACACAATATCAGCGTTATACAGGTTTAATCTGCGTTATACAACGTGGAGCTGTAAAAAAAATTGAATTAATGAAACAATAACCATTTTTTGTCTTGTTTAAATTATTATATTTTTCTTTTATTATAAATTCTAAAAGGATTAGGCTTTTCAAAAAACGAAACTTATAATAAAATCTTCAAAAGTCCCTTTTAAAGATTTAACGCACTTCATTTATGGGTGGGTATTTATGTTAAGTGGTGCTTGAATTTCATAGGAAATAATAATTTCAATGAAACAATTTGTTATCGTCTTTAGAGGCATTTGATACTGATTATCGATAGTATCGATTTACGATATGATGTTACAATTTAATTGAAAGATTATATTTTTGGCATATTATCTGTTTATCGTACTTTCCGTATAGGCTGTCGTGGCGCAGTGGCACAAGAGTGCGAGTGTAAACGCGACGGTTGTATTTTCATTTCTTCGCTGTGATAACAGTTAAGGAGCTCTTATTAAAGTCAAGGAGATTATTATTTTGATTATCAATTCGAAAATATAATATAAGATTTTAGATTTTCGTTTCTTACAAAATGCATTGGTTTCAGTTACTAGCAGCGTTCGGGACGCGCGCGTGGATGTTGTATATAATGAAGTTCTTGTGGGGCTTTGGTACTGGCTTAGTTGCTTCGGTAAGAGTTCATTTTTTAGCAATCTTTATTGCTCATATAGTGGGATAGACATAGGGAACCTAATCTTGAAACACTCCGTTCCCCACTTTTCGCCCAATTTTCAAGACATTATGTTGAGTGGTGGAACTCAATGCGACGTTTGTGGGTTCGATTACCACCCTAGAGGGTAAATTATATAGTATTCTCAATTTCTTGCTCTGGTAATAGGCGCAGAACTTTCACCACTAAACACTCAATGCCTCCAGGCAATGGAGAGTCCTAATACTAGGTTCCCTTTGCATATCCTGGTATTAGCGTGATACGGCGTGAAGAAAGGTATCAATATCATAATATATCTTGTTTTCAGGTAGTAAATATATATTTAGCTGAAGTAGCCGATAAGGAAATACGCGCCTCTCTTTCAACAGTCACTAGATTTATGTTTAATTTTGGAAGTCTACTAATAATATCTATAGGAACTTTTATGTCTTATTCCACATTAAATTATACAATACTAGCATTGCCATTGATATTTTTCATGGTATGTTTGTGGATACCGGAAACACCACAGTATTACTTGAAAGAAGGAAAAGTCGAAAAAGCGAAGAGATCGTTAACGAAATTGAACGGGAACAAGGTAATTATGATAGATACATCTAATTAATTATGAAGATTTAAGATTTATAAACTGTATTTTTTTATTATGTTTAGATATTTTTTATTTTTTTTATCGATATGCCGCTTCCTTCCTTATTTTGCATCCATTGTAGTAACGTTGCGTTACGAAACGTAACTTAACCTCGTATAATATCTCATTGTTTAAAAGTAGAAATTGGAACTCACGACTATACCTTCTACTACAATAGATTTTCGATATTTTATTACGTTATCGAATTTAGATATAAATATAAACTTATATAAAAATCGAATCGCCTTATTAATAATTTATATTTATGTTTTTCAGGACATTGAAAACAAGTTAGAAACGCTAAAACAGGATGTATCGAAGGATATGAAAAATTCTACGTCTCCTTTGGATTTATTTAGAGGGAGTACCTATTGGCGTCCTATTACAATTGCAGCAGGTAATAAAAATGTTTATTTTTGACTTGATAACTGTTATAAAGCAAGCATGACTCCTTGTCACGTTCTACCTGAGCCCAGTGTGCGAGCGAGAGCGATAGATAGGCAAGCGTTCATATTGTTAATCGTAATTAATCTGTATAATTTAACTTAAAAAAAATATTTGAATGAACGAATGCAAATAAAAGTTAATTCATCGAAAAACTTGTAATTTTCAATTAACTCTTTTTTTTATATAGGTAATACATTATGATTATAATTCAGTGATGATAACATTAATAATAATACAAATTCAATTAATAAAAGTATGTAACTTTTATCAATGCTTTAATTCATATATTATCATCCGTAAACAGAGTTTACACAAGCAGATTACTTTGCTTTGCAGTTATGATTTTTTCGCTTTAGTAACAAGAGAAATTGCAGCGTTCAGTTCTGCCATTCAACACACAATGCTACGAAAATTCGTCAGTGCGTGGGAAACGAGTATATACTAGGTTCTATTTACCATACTATATACGGCATACAGAATGAAGATAAAGAAAACAATTTAATGACTTAAGTGTTTAATTTGTTTTAGGTCTTAAAGTAGCCCAGATAATGACAGGTGCTATAACAATACAGCAGTATTTGGGTCGTATCACGCAGGACATTGACATAAATATGGAGTTATCGACGCATCTTATCATTTTTGGCGTTGTCAAATTTGTTGTCGGTCAGTTTTTTTCATATTTCAATCGTGTTTTTTACTGTTTTTGGGAATGTTAAAATTTTTATTATTACTTTTGATATTTGAAACTTGGAGCGCAGTGGCACAATCGTGTGACTGTAAGCGCGACAGTTGTGAGTTCGATTCGCACTTGCAGGGATGGAATATTTTATATTTTCATTTTCTCGGCGATGAGTTCCTAAACTCAACTAGTAAGACCTCAAAATTTTGGGAGAAAGAGGGGAACGGAATGCCTTAACACCAGGTTCCCTCTGCCTAGTCTGTTATGGGGGATATTTTTGCTGTGCGGGATATAGCGGAAAGCTAAAAAAAATATATTAAAGGCCATCCCGGCGGATGGGACATCAAATCCTTAATAACACAATGACAGTAGGGGGTTTGATCCCCAGAACTATAACCAGAATTATTTTTATTTCGCTGTTCTGACAAAGGAAAGAGTTACATTATATACAAGCTTAGCAAAACTCAACACTGAAACTAGTCTTTGTTGTTTTAATAAGGGCATAAGAGTTTTATAACTGTTAAAAAATTTTTAATATTTTAAATACCTATGGCTCAGTGGTCAAAACGTTGGACAATTTCCAAAGGGATTCGAGTATCATTTTATTTTTTTGTACTAAAACACTTTGTTAAAAAAGTGTGAATAAATACTTTGATAATTATAAAAGTGTTTTAATTTCAGGTATAATATCATCACTTTTCGCCGACCGCATTGGAAGACGACCGATACTAATATACTCGTTCCTAGGCACAGCTATTTGTCTAACACTAGCTGGAACATATTTCTTTTTCCAAGAGTTCATTCGTCTAGAACAAAATTCTTTGAGAAATTTTAGATACGTTCCTTTTGTATCTATAATTTTGTCCAACGTCATATCTAGTATGGGATTCAATGTTATAATAAGCGTGATCCAAGCGGAAATATTTCCTTTAAATGTTAGAGCCATTGCTATGACATGTTTAAATATTTTGGGGGGTTTCATGGGTTTTTTGGTACCAAAATGTTATCAAAAACTCAAATATAGTTTAGGACTTTATGGCGCTTTTTGGTTTTTTTCCTGTGTAGCAATTTTCGGTGCCATTTTCTCTTATTTCATGGTACCCGAGACGAAAGGTAAGAGTTTACGGGAAATACAAGATTTGTTACAAATAGGTACGATTGATGTTCCGGAAGTTGTTGTGAATGATTTAAAAGCCGAAGAAAGTATAGAGTTAATGGAGAAGAAGGAGAATGATTTGAAATAATAAGTTTATTGACGTTTTATTTGTAAGTAAAAATATGTTTACAGTCTCATTTTGGATAAGTCTCGATTTTAATGTTTTATTATTAGTTTTTTTTTTGCAATTTTAAGTGATGACGATTTTCTTTAATATTTTGATTGCTAGTTGTAGGACTGTTACTCAACTGTTAATCCTAATAAACTATTGGGCTTCTTAATTTTCTTTTTAGTTTAATGCAGTCGGGGTTTTTGTTTGTTTAAATATTTTTTTATTTATTGTCTGTAGCAATAACACTACTACTTATAATAATGCTTTGAAAATGGCGTTCTAAATAATGTATTACTATCAAATTATCAAACATATATAAACAACATTGAGGTCAGTCGTGGCGCAGTGGAACTAGCGTGACTGTGAACGCAACAGGCTGTGGGTTAGAATCCCACTCGAAGAAAAATATTTGACATTCTCATTTCTTCGCTCTGGTGTCAAGGCAAAGCTCGGTATTGAGTTCCGGCACTCAGAACTCCTTCCAGAATTCGGCGGAAAGTGGAGAGCGAAGTGTCTATGCTGGATACAGCTTGAAAAAAAAGATGCATGTCTTTTGTTTATAAAATGCGTGTTTATATAAATACTTTACAGAATAAGTATAATATGACCAATTTTAATAATAGTTCAATATATGCCAAAAATATATATACTTTATATTTATATGTAACCTTGTTAAGATTGTTCTTAATTTTAAAAAACATAAACTTATGTACAAATAGACTTATTTACGTATTAAGTCAGGTCGTATGAGGCTTATGTACATATAATTATATTAATTAAAAAATGATATCTCATATATGAGTATATTTTTCTATTTTTATATATTATATTAAATTATTATTTAAGTATCTGTTCTCATTAACAACCAACATGTCACAATTTTTATTGAATTATTTAAGTAACGAGGCATTTCATATAACAGCTTTAGTCTAACTTTTTTTTTTCGCGCAGCTTTGCGTGCTTATTTAGGGGTGAATTCTAGAAAACCATGAAACACATGTTCATTTAAATATTTTTAAGAGTCTAAATTTAAAATTTTATAAAAATCGGTGGCGATTTAAAGATTTTTGTATACAAATTTTCAACCTCTTATTTGGTAAATTCTAAATAACCGTGAAACACGTGTTCAATTAAATATTTTTAAGAGTCTGAATTTACAATTTTATAAAAATCGGTGTCGATTTAATTTTTTTTAAAGCTTATAACTTTTAACCCTTATTTCACCCCTTTAGAGTTAAAATTGTTCAAAATCCCTTCTTAGTGGATGTCTAGATTACGAAAGTAAACATCTGTCCAAATTCCACGTTTCTACGCACAGCGGTTACGGCTGTGCGTGCATCTTACCTCAGTCAGTGAGGACAAGTCCTTTTATATAAATATAGATAGATTATTTGAAATGTTAAAAAAACACATTTTCTAAGCAGCAGCATTAATTATTTAGGCATAAAATTAGAAATTAAATAAGACTGTGTATGCAAATTTGGATAATTTTTTTGATGTTTTTATTTTTTACATGTATAAGACTATGAAATATGGTATGATCAAATTTATATGGCCATGATATATTATGGAGACTGACTGCCCTAGAAGCTGGGTTATTTTTATTCTTAAAAATCGTTTTATTTTAATAATGGTATCTAATAGAATGCATTTATAAGTAAAGATATTGTAGTGCATCTAGGGTGCCGATTGTACAAGCGATAATCGCAGGTTCGATTCCCACTTGCGGTAACATTCATATATTTTACAATATAGCTGTTCTCACTCTGGTTACACAAATTTGGATTTATATTAATTTTTGCATTTTTAATTAAATTTAAGTTTTTTCATTAAGAGAAAGAGATATTCTGAAACTATGTAATTATTTTTTTTGTGTTTTTTAAAATCTATGCACCTACAATGTTTAGAATAAAATTAAAATTTCGATATTTTAAAGTTATGAATATATTGTCGTAATTCCAAAGAAGTTTCTTTAGAGATAAGACAAAATCGTTATCCAGCGTCGATAAATTTATTAATAATCACGGATATTGTTATAAGCGAAATATTTTTTTTATATTAAAAATAATGCTCCCGATGTTTATAATACTATTTTTACAATTTATAGCTTGTATTTTATATAAAGTTTTTAGCTGTAAGGCTTTTTGTATAACAATCTACATTGTTGGTTATAAAAGATACTATTAAAATATTTAAATAAATTAATTTTTAACAAAAAGAAAAACCGACTTCTAACAACGAACTAAAAAGTGAAAAATAATTTTACAAAGATTTTATAATTTTGAAGTCGGTGCCAAGTAAAACAAACAGGCTTAGTAATTAGATATTAATGGTGTAGTAGTAGTAGTAGTAGTAAGGGTGTTGTAGCATTAGCTTGACACCGACTTCAAAATTATAAAATCTTTGTAAAATTATTTTTCACTTTTTAGTTCGTTGTTAGAAGTCGGTTTTTCTTTTTGTTAAAAATTAATTTATTTTATGATTTTAAGTGATGGGTAGATCTTAAAATGGTGCTTCTTAAACGAGTGGTGATGGTGGTGGTAGTGGTTCTTAACGATTGGTTGTGATTGTCCTATGTAAAACTTCATTTAATTAGGTATTATTTTTGTGCAAAGTTACATTTTGGTATATTAACAAGAACATACATAAAAAGTATTCGGGCGAATTAAGAATCTCCCTTCTTTGAAGTCGGTTGAAAATGAGAACATCCTCTTTTTTGAGGTTGGTTGAAAAGAAATGCAACCATCAGAAATCTCACTTCTGATATCAATTTAAAAAGTTTTTGCTTGTAACTATTACAGTATAATCAATTTTTTACCAAAAAAAACAAACTTTCTCAATTTTCTCCGGATTCCATAATCCAAACCTAACCAAACTTTCACCAAAGTATCCTTGAAGTGTATCCTTTCAAATAAAAAAAAATCATCAAAATCGGTTGGCGCGACATTGAGTTATTCGGCTATTAGTCGCGCACATGCCTAATGCAAATTTAAGACTTATGTGATTTTCTCATGGACACCATTGTCAGACATGGACCAAAAAAAAATGGGACCATTCGGAAAGCTATACCTTTCAAATAAAAAAAAAATTATCAAAATCGGTTCACCCAGTTAAAAGTTATGAGGTAACAAACATAAAAAAAAATAAAAAAAAAAAAATAAAAAAAAATACAGTCGAATTGATAACCTCCTTTTCTTACAGAAGTCGGTTAAAAAATAATTTATATCATTAGTTGTTCCTGTAATTGATATCCCCACTAGAATAAATATACTAAAAGGTTTCATCGTTCTTTAAATAAAAAAAAACCGATTATTTCAGTAATTATCAGAGGCTATCGCGGTGGAATAGGACATCGTTGGCATCGTCCACAAAAGAAGGTGGTTGTAGGTTCAATTTTTCCTTAGGAGAATTAATAATTTATTTTAATTTTTTCGCTTTAATAAAAAAAAGTTACAATAGAGTTTTGAATGCGGGCGGAAAGTGGAGAATGAAACGTGTTAATAATATTTTAAGCTGCTAAATATAGAATAAAATATTAATTTTTCATACGTTTGTGGATAATTAGTTTTATATTATTTTAAATTATCCGCCAGTGTTAACAGAGGGGCATAAGCGATTGTAAACGTAAAAGGTTGTGGGTTCGATGGTGGATTCGTGGCTTGCTCAAGCAAAGCACAACTTTGAGTTCCATCACTAAGCCCGCAATGCCTCTATATATAGCAGATAGTAGTGAACATAAGTGTCTTAATGGGAACGGAGTGTCTTAACAATAGGTTCCCGTCCCTCTGTCTACCTTACAGATTACTTAGCTTCACTGAAAAATGTTATAGAATATAAAGAACTAAGTAATTCTATTTAATTATATATTTTTATATGATGGCTATGAGATAAACTTATGAACGTTTTCATTTATCTTATTAGTGGTATTCTAAGTGTTGTTTTTTCGTCTTTGCCTATTTATTTTGACGGCAAGCCGGATATTGGTGCCAACATTAATATTTTTCTTCCATATAATCCACTTATCGCGGCCTCTAGTGCTCGCGTTCTGCTCTCGATCTATATTTTATCTATATTTTATTCGTGTTTGTTATTGTTAATTAAAAAGCTATTGTTTTGGTGATGCTTGTTTTGTAGTATATATAAGACATTGTTAATTAATTAATGTATGAGGCCAGTCGTGGTGCTGGGGCACAAGTGGGTGACTGTATGGTACAGGTTGTGTATTCGATTCCCACTCGAGAAAATGAAATATTTATTTAAATGTATATTTTCATTTTTTTGTTCTGGTGTGGAGGCAAAGCGCGGTGTTGAATTGCGCCACTCATCCCCCGGAATTCGGCGATTAGTGAGGAACGGAGTGTCTTAATATTCCCTCTGCCAACTCTGGTTTTTACCACTGAAACCAATGCATTTTTGAATATCTGTAATAAAAATAATGCCAACTATGACCAAATTATATAAATTTATTACAATTAAGTAGTCTGCGCCATAAATGGACGAATAAGACGAATAACTTAATTTAAACTTTTTAAACTACTGTTTGAAGTCGTTATTATTGTTAAAATTTAGCTCAATTTATTAATTTTTACAGCACAGTTTTTTAACTAAGTTTAATCAAATTGTGCACCAGATCAGTTGTTTCCAATACATGTAATCTGAGATCCCCACCAGCTAAGATTAGTGTTCACTGAATCCCGGGGTCGGTATTAAGCGACTGTTGGCCACATTAGCTGAGACACCGATAGCTTTCTTAATACTTAAAGACCTTCCACTAAACCCCTAAAGCCGGGATAGATACAAGTTTCTTGCTTTCGCATATAAAGATTAACTACTAAACAATATGGCAAGTATATGAATTCGGTCCAAATAATTATATACGAGTTGCTATTATAATAAATCTAGATGGTATATAGTTTGATTAAATCTATTTTATTTATTATTTTTCAGTTTTGTATTTCTTTGGCAAGTCGTGGCGTAGGGCACAGGCGTGTGACTGTTACCGCTACAGGTTGTGAGTTCGATTCTTGCTAGAAGAAATTAAATATTTATTATTTTAATTTATTCGCTCTGATGTCGAGGCAAAGCGCGGCGTTAAGTTCACTCCGCACATAATACCTCTAGAATTCGGCGGAAAGTGAGCAGCAGTGTTTTGACACTAGGCTCCCTCAGCCTGCCTTGCTACAGTGTGAAGCTGAAAAGAAACTTATATGTGTGACTGTTAATAGATGTTTAAAGGTTCGATTGTCACATAGAGGATTGGAAGCCAAAGACCGGTGTTTATTTTCGCCTTTAAACATTATGTCTCTATTTTTTTTAAAGCGTTAGCGTAACCTGTACTGAATACATTCTATCATACTTCCCTACGATGAGAATTCCCTATCATCCTCAGGATATATTAGCATAGTATTTTGTTGTTAAAAAATATTTAGTATATTATGAAATATTTATAATTTGGCCGCTTATATCAAATTTGTTAATATAAATTTTTATTTTAAAATAAAGGTACAAAAGCTTGTAAACTAAAGGAAACATCCACAAATACTTTTAACAAAACGGTTGCAATGCAAAAAAAAAACATTTTAAAATAAGATACTGAAGTAAAACGTACGAAAGAACATGGACATAAAATATAAAGGTTCCCTCACACGGGACATATTTACGGTGCTTTTGACGCTGAATCCTCCCGCTATAAAACATTAAACGCCGCTAGTGATTTATTCTGTTGACTCGGGAAACAAAAGGATGTGGGCTCGTCTATTTAATATATGATTTATTTTATCAGTAATAAGATAAGTAAATTGGAAAGTATAGCGAGAAGGATCACCTTATATTTAAAATATATAGTAGGTTCAAATGTTTCTAAGATGTGAGGCTGTTTAATTATAGCTGCCTTTACTGCTTTCCAGGTAGGCTATTATTTGAATCTAACAATTTCGTTTAAATTGCAGGAGATATCGTTTTTTTTTTAAAGGAGGAGAGGAGATATCGTTTTTTTTCTAATTAAAGCAGATTAATATACTTACACAATTATATAAAATAGATAAATATTACTAAATGTCTTTATAAAATTATTTAAAAATTATCAGTAGCTGAGGTCAGTCGTAGCACAGGGGCACATAAAATTATCGATCTTATAAAAGACTTAATTTGAAAATTACTTAAATTGCAAATAAATTGTTTACAAGTGAGTGGTTAATTACAAGTGCCTACTCGTATGTACTATGTAATTACAATTATCTTTGTGCTATTAAATTACAAGTAACAATGAATGGATAGATGTGTCGCAAGCCGGACACTTAGGCCGATCATACGTCTTTATCGCTCATTCGCTGTCTCGTTTGCACGCTCGGCTCAGGCGGAACGTGACAATAATTCATACATTTTAGAGATCGATTTATAAGACGTCATCACCTCAAAATACAGAAAACTGACAAGAACGTTTAGTAACAAAATTGTCCTAGAAATTTCCTTGAATGTCTTTCTATAATATAGAAAAGGTTATTTAAATTGGAAATACATTATAACGTCAGCAATTAGGGTCTTATCTCCAATTCGAATTCTGAGCGACTTTAAATAGCTATCATTTTCCCGGCGAATTCGGCAAACCGCGAACGTTCCTTTCAGTTCCAAAGCGAGGGTATAAAAGGCATTACGGTTACTTTATTCATGTTGGTGCGGTCTGTTATCCTGATATCTCATTATCCCGATTAAGGACTATAGTGTGACATAATTGTGAACAAATTAATATACTTATTTCGTTCTGGTATTTTTGTATGATGTAAGAACTAAGTAGGTTATATTTATTGCTCATTTGGTGCAATTTATGTAATTATATATAAAAAAGTAAATACATAAATTGTGTGAATCTATGGGGAAAGAGTACAAAATTTAACTGTGTGTGAGAGTGCAAATAAATACGTTATTATTTTTCCAAATGTCATGAACGAATGTTAGTTTGTTTGTTTTTACACGTGCCACACTTTCACGTGGTTATGGTAAGAAAAAAACATTTCCTTTGGTTGTTTTTCTTAACTAATAACAAAAAATGTCTTTCAATTTTAATGTTCTTTTTAACCGACTTCTGTAAGAAAAGGAGGTTATCAATTCTTCTTTCTTTTTTATTTATTTTTTTATGATTGTTACCTCATAACTTTTGACTGGGTAAACCGATTTTGAAAATTTTTTTTTGTTTGAAAGGTGAAGCTTCCCGAATGGTCCCATTTTTTTTGGTCCATATCTGACAATGGTATCTATGAGAAAATCACATAAGTCTTAAATTTGCATTAGGTATGTGCGCGACAAATAGACGAGTAACTCAATGTCGCGCCAATCGATTATGATGATTCTTTTTTTATTTGAAAGGATACACTTCAAGGATAATTTGGTGAAAGTTTGGTTAGGTTCCGATTATGGAATCCGGTGAAAATTGAGAAAGTTTGTTTTTTTTTTGGTAAAAAATTGATTATATTGTAATAAATAAAGTAAACAAGCAAAAACTTTTGAAATTGATGTCAGAAGTGAAATTCCTGATCGTTGCATTTGATTTCAACCAACCTCAAAAAAGAGGATGTTCTCATTTTCAACCAACTTCAAAAAAGGGAGATTCTCAATTCGCCCGAATACTTTTTATGTATGTTCTTGTCAATGTACCAAAATGTAACTTTGCACAAAAATAATACCTAATTAAATGAAGTTGTACATAGAACAACCACAACCACTCGTTGACAATGACTACCACCACTATCACCACTCGTTTAAGAACCATCATTTTAAGATACCCATCACTTAAAATCGTGAAATAAATTAATATTTAACAAAAAAAAAACCGACTTCTAACAACGAACTAAAAAGTGAAAAATAATTTTACAAAGATTTTATAATTTTGAAGTCGGTGTCAAACTAATACTACAACACCCTTACTACAATATTTAATTACTGAGCCTGTTTGTTTTACTTAGCACCGATTTTTCCGAAGTCCTTCCGAAGTCGGTTTTTTTTTGTTAAAAATTAATTTTTAATTGAAAATAACATTGTAATTATAAAACATTTTTTTCTTAACTAAACCTAGATGACTATTATTTATAAGTACTTTAACAAATTCTGTATTTGCAGTAAAATCATTATATGAATGTAATATAGTGTGTAGACTCATTATACATACTAAGTACTCATTCTAAATTAATTCATACTGACATAGCTAATTAATTGTACATATAACACATATATATGTATATTTTGTACTAGCGACCCGCTCGCGGCTTCGCCCGCACTTATTTATTTTCTGATCCGAAATACTTTTGTGATCTATTAACATTATCTTTTAAAGAAAATAACTATAGATTAATAGCTAAAGATAATAATATAAAATAAAATAATAATAAAAAAAACACTAATTTTCTAGCATTATTGTTGTATACAATTCTTCACATTGACATAACTTTTCTATTTATGATCCGATTGAAATAAAACAAACACTGATAATTAAGGATATTTTTCTAAAATATAAAAATGAAAATTGCATTTTAATCGGTGAAGCCATTTCTGAGATAAGCTTGAACAAAAGCGCAGACTTAACTTTCACGCTTTATCCCTTAGCGGGGTAGTTAGAGAGAACGGAGCGCCAAACGCTACGGTCTCTACATACCTCTTTCGCCTCGTCCACCCTCATCAACAATAATCAATTTGCTCATATATATTCCACGTACAGACAACGATGAGTTACAGTTTTAATATATGTATACATATATTGGTATAATACGAATTTCATAGCTGTCCATCAAATAGCGATATCGATGGTCCTCCAGTTGCTGGCACTCGAGCCTCTCGATCGGTGTTGAGGGACGTTTTATGTTTGAGTCGTATTTTGTCCTCTCGCATGATTAATTTACGGTTCTGGAGTGTACTCGGAATAGCATAAGAGGGGTGTTTAAAGCTTGAGAAGTGATATACTGAATATGGTTTAAGTTCCTTTAAAATTAGGTAAGTTGTGGCACAAGGGTGTGCCTGTAACGCGACTGTTGTGGGTTCGATCCCCACTCGAGGAAGTGAAATATTTATTTACGTTTATATTTCCATTTCTTCGCTCTGGTGTAGAGGTAAAGTGCGGCGTTGAGTTCTGCCCTCAACACGCAATGGCTCCAGAATGCGGCAGAAAGTGGGGAACGGAGTATCTTAACACAAGGTTACCTCTGCCTATCCTGCTGTGTGCGGTATACAGCGTGAAGCTGATAATAAGTTAGACGTAATTGGGAACACTTATTTTCTATATGTCTTATTTCTGTAAGACAAGCCTGAAAATAAAATAAAATATTGGTTTTTCGTGCCCAATCAACACAACCTATGGCAAGTAGGTTAAGGCTATAGTGACTCTGGATTTTGCTACCCTCAAATACAACGTCAATGTTTGAAGGAAGACGCAACAATTTGTCACAAGGTAAACCGCGTCTATCCTTTAACACGCGGAAAATACGAAAAGAAGATTTATTATTGTAAAAATCTATTTGTTAGTTCAACGTGTGTGTAATATGTATAATATATATACATATATATTTATATGGTACTGAAGATATATGTAATGTATGTATAAGCAGCAAGACAAAGCGTGAGTTCCGCCATTCAACACACAATGTCTTGAATTATAATGAGAAGCGGCAAACGAAATGTCTTGATAGGTCCTGTTTGCCTATCCTGCTATACTCTTAATACAGCGGTAAGCTAAAAAAAGATATTCCAATAATTCTCATAATTTTTACGGGATTTCTTATTACCGATATTAAAGCGATACAAATAAAATTAATTTCTAATTAATTTTATATTAGATCAATAAAAAAAATATATCAAAGTATCCTATGTTAATAATATTATTAATTTATTTTGCTTCTCTTATAATTGAGTAATTAACTTTCATCTTCTTTCATCAATTCTACGGGTTCGTACGCGTGTGAACTTCTAATTTGTTACGTTGATTATTTGAAAAAAAATTGGTTCTCTTGTTAATTTCAGGCATATTGCTATATTTAGATATTGTTCTTTGATTATGGCATTTCGAAAATATATATACTTTGTATAAGCGTAAGAAAATCGACAATTAACGTGAAATCAAAAAAAAGGAAAGGCAGCAATAATAAAATCATTTCAATTTTTCTTTTTTTTTTAGATTCACGCTGTATCCCGCACACAGCACGGTAGGCAGAGGAAATCCAGTGTTAAGATACTCCGTCCCCCACTTCCTGCCTAATTGTAGAGGTATTGCGTGTTGAGTGGCAGAACTCAACGCCGCGCTTTGCCTCGACACCAGAGCGAAGAAATGGAAATATAATTATAACAACGTAAATAAATATTAAAGTTCCTCGAGTGGGGATCGAACCCAAACCTTTTAAGTTTATTATTAGAAATTCAAAAACCACAGATTCATAAATATAGACCAGCGAAAGTGATTTATCATCTGTAACAAGTACAGCAGTGAGCGCGGGACAGTGTCAAAGCAACAGGACCTCCTCCTCCTTCTCCTCCTCCCACTATCTCATACCGTAATCAGGTCAACGAAGACAATGCTCTCTATATATTTGTCAAGTTTTGTCGCCCCATTATGGAAGTGTCAGAGGCATACTAATTATAATGATTTGGGCATTTATTAGTTTGTGGCTCAAATTATTAGTTATGAATGTAAAGCATAAAGTTTTACCTTTAATTTGGTTGAGTGACCAATAAATCTATTTATAAGTAACTACTTGGTTCTACAGTTTCATGATTAAATGAAAATATCTTAGGCTTTTGTATAAATTATGACACATTCTAAGTGTCTGAGGTGACTTTGAATGTAGGTACAATGGTGCCAACTTTTTGTAATAAATAATTACACAAATCAAATATCAATCAAACAAATCTATTGTTAGCGTGCAAGTGTAAATGTGGGTGGATTTAAGTGCAAAATACAATAAAAGCAGTGGAATTGTGTCAAACGAACACAGTTGCTTGTAGGCGGAAGCCCTGATTGGAAGGTATCTAGTGTGTAGTGTTGTTATTGAGTGATACATGTCACTTATTGTAATTACGTGGAACCTCTGTCCGAGTACGTTGGAAACATATAGACGGTATGTGTTTTTATCGTGTTTATTTTAAAAACGTTAACCGCTTCCGTTTTCTAACACTATTCAATTCTTCTTTAAAATTAGAAACAGTATCTTCTTAGATCAGCGCGTTTAACTTAACAAGCTCTTCAGTTTTATCAAATTTTGTCACCTTCTGTAAAAAAACACAACCAAACATTTAAAAAGAAGATAATTAACATATTTTAATATTATTTAACTATTTCGAAATTATGATATTTTGAACTTTGCAAGTTAAAACTTCTTTATAAAGTTTCAATTGAATAATTGGACAGATTTGAAATAATAAAGTCGCTTCATTATTCGATACCAAATATTCATTTCTGAAGTTACTCAAAATTTATGTATATTATATCAACGTTTATCTTAACTTTAAATAAAAAAAAATGAAATTCTTAAAGCCAATGATAGATTAGAAAAACGTATGTAACTGCTCTGACTTTACAACCATTACGAAAAAGCCTAAATCATAATTATTTATCAAATTAAAAAGAAAAATAATATATAATTAATAATATTACATTTAATTCAAATCAATATTTATCTCCAAATTAATTCCAGTGCATTGCTTCGATAAGAGACTTCCACCCAAGTCACTGAAGCTGCGGTCACCTCCAATGTCTGTGAAGACATGAGGGTAGCCTCAGTCGAGAGCATGCGATACATTAATTATAAGCCAACATACCTACTACTACAGCGACGTACAGTGCGGTTATTTGGTCTAATGTCGCGTGATTGATGCATTCTTGACATCGCCTTAATGTATGGGAATAATGGGGAACACTCACTTGTATGGATTTATATGGATATGTGAGGTTATTTATGGTGTAATGGATGTTATGTCAGTGTTTTATTTAATATATAGTACGGTTGGTAAGTTGTGGCTGCTCTGAAGTTAGGATGCTTTAAGCTTTTGTGCCTTATTTACACGGGAAGGAAATATTTAATATTAAGAAATATCGTAAAATCTAACACCAAGACGCGCTCGATTCGAATATAAATTATATATTTTTTTATAAAAGTGATATATATAATCATTGTTTAACTAATTCAAGAATTATAGCTTAAACTAGCTTGTGCTTCCGGTGTTGCCCATGCGGTAGTGTTGTCATATCCAGACTTACCAATTTCTGGAGACTTTGGGTGCCACGAACGGAATCACAGTTTTAGTGTCCGATCGGAGATTAAACTACGTTTTGGTTGATATTAATTTTTTGTGGAATTCCTTTTATTGTGTAAGCTGTCCTAAGGAAATGTAATTCCAAATTTTTTAATGCCTTTTATGTGAAAATATTAAACTAAGCTAATAAAATTAGTTTATGATTTCCAGAGAGCAAAGTACTGGGACTTAATTAATGGACACAGGACAACATGTCATCCGGAATGTTAGATTTCCCGGACTTCTGGCAACCTTACAGCGTGGTCAAATGGAAATAGCTAAGAGGTGTGAGGAGACCTCTGATTGCAATGTAATATAATACTTTCTCGACAAATGAACTGTTTAACACCAAAATATTTTTTCAATTGAAACTAGAAATTCCTAAGATTAGAGCGAACGCTCTTACCAAACAAACACTTTAGATTTATTATATTAGTATAAATAATATTAGTAGACAAAACAAAATTTTTCTGTCTACCAAAATGAAATATGATTTCACTAGTACGACACGTATACTATACAGGGTGGAAGAGGCAGCGCTTCTTTTATTGAAACTGCATATAGGGTAATATATTTCAAACCCACACCTAAGAAATTAATTAAGGTACCTCAACAGTTTGGACGTAGGATTTTTTTTTCATTTCACGATTTTTATTCATACCTGTATTTCGTGTGACGCACACATACGTATGCGACGTTTCCGATTTGACAGGTAAGTGTGTGCGTGCCTATGTTATACTTTACAAATGGCGTTTTATTTTAAAACGATAATTTTATTATTTATTTTGTTTGAAAAAATAACTTTTTCATTTTTCGGAATTATTTTTTTTCCGAATTATATTAGGCTTTTATAGAGTAGTTAAAACTGTGGTTTCATTTAAAGTGGTGCTGACAATTCCACCCTGTATAAATACTACATTTCAAGAATATAAGAATGAAATACAAATTTACTTCAACGAAATTCAAGACGACACCACCTTTAGTCTCCGTACGATGTCGAGCGTGTATAAATAATGTTCTAAAGACTCCAGCGCATATGTTACGTGGGCGGACGACAGTGGAATGTAATCCCAAAGATTGCCGTTTATCCTGACCGCTGGAATTCAACTTGGGACCTTTTCTCACATGTTTTAAATACACAAATTTTCCTAAAAGCACTATTTAAAGGTTAGGAGTAATGCAAATAATTTTAGCTTAAGTAGGTTTATTTGAATAAG
Organism: Heliconius numata; assembly: GCA_016802625.1. Taxonomy (NCBI): domain Eukaryota; kingdom Metazoa; phylum Arthropoda; class Insecta; order Lepidoptera; family Nymphalidae; genus Heliconius; species Heliconius numata. The sequence goes on from JAEBDU010012897.1 coordinate 408,301, forward strand.
CCAGATTTTTTATGTTCATGTTTACATTTAATATTTTTTCTGTTGTGTTTAGGTCTATTATAATTATAAAGTGGAAAGCAAATAACTGTAAACGCGTTGTGGGATTGATTGCCACTGTGGGGTATGATTTATTTTCATTTTCTCGGTCTGGTAAAGATCTTGTTACGATGATGTGCACATATGAGTTTTGTTATGCAACACGGAATTTGAAAACTGACAAGAAAGTGGGGCACAGATTGCCCTCAAACTAGGGATCTTGAGAGCGATCTCAGAGTTGAGACCGGTTTGTAAAACTCTCTGCCTACCTACCCTGCTATATTGTGGGATACATTGCATAACTAAAAACACTGCCACCACAGAATACATACACGCATATTTTGTAGTGGAGCTTAAGTATGTTAAATAAGAGGGTAACGTGAGGATAAATTTGGAAAATAAATTCGAACTCAAATAAAGCCCCAAAAAATAAAAGCTAAATAAACCGACAAAAAACTGAGATAAAATCTAACTATTATGGCCATGCGCCATAACTGGCCTTATAAGAAAAATTTTCGAATTCTTTTATTTCTAAAGAACATTGAGAAACAAAATAATCTTGAAACTAAAGTTTAATATGAATACTTCTGTTGATTACATACAATTATAAATAAATACAAACAACATATAAAAGGAGAAATTTTTAGCAAAATTGCCACTTGGCTTCAAATGTAATCAGGAATATTATGTAAATAAAAGACATGTTTAATTTAGAATTACATATAAAATTTGCGCCTAACGTTTGGAGATGTAAAGAAAATTATCCAAGCGTGATAAGACTCTTATCCGATGTCGCTCTCATTAGATTATGAGGATTTCACGTACCCCTTTTTAATTATCACTCGCTTTTGCTTGTATGAATAATTGAGGATCCCGTTGCACATGGTTACATGGGAGCTTAGCTCTTGGGAAGTATATATTGTTTAATTTCAATACTACCACTGGGAATATATTTATTTTTCTCGACAGTATATTGTAAACTAGCGGACGCGAGCAGCTTCGCTTGCGTATTTAGGGCTGAATTCTAATAACCCATGAAACATGTGTTCGATGAAATATTTTTAAGAGTCTAAATTTCAAATTTTATAAAAACCGGTTGCGATTTAAAGATTTTTCCATACAAACTTTCAACCCCTTATTTGCACCCTTAGGGGGTGAATTCTAGAAACCCATGAAACACATGTTCAATTAAATATTTTTAAGAGTCTAAATATCAAATTTTATAAAAATCGGTGGCGATTTAAGAATTTTTCCATACAAACTTTCAACCCCTTATTTGCACCCATAAAGGTAGAATTCTAGAAAGCGATGAAACACGTATTCAATTAAATATTTTTAAAAATCTAAATTTCAAATTTTATAAAAATCGGTGCCGATTTAAATTTTTTTCCATACAAACTTTGAACCCCTATTTTACCCCTTTAGGGTTAACATTTTTCAAAATCCCTTCTTAGTGGATGTCCAGATTACGAAAGTAAACATCTGTCCAAATTTCACGTTTCTATCATCAGCGGTTACGGCTGTGCGTGCGTCTTACCTCAGTCAGTGAGGACAAGTCCTTTTATATACGATACGTATACCTATAGATGACAGAGGTCTCAGATTTTCTCTGCCTACATCTAAAGTAAGAAAAATATTAACCATATAGAAAAGAGAAACCCTATATCTTAATCATATAGTTGAAGATTCTATAGGAATAGTGTTACAGTAGGTAATAAAACAAAGTGCGAAAATGCACTTTGCGAAAATCTTTAAAAATGGCAAAAATAACTTTAAATATAGAATTTTTTTTGTACTTGCTTATTATTGTCTTTATTAGACACTAAAAAAATACTGTCTAACTGTCACGGTTTGTGAGATACAGCCAGTAACAGTGACAGATGGACAGACAAAGACACCGACAGGCGTTGACATCATGGAATTAGAGCCCCGTTTTACACTTTAGATACGAAACCCTAAAAATATTAAAGACGACAACACAAGAGATATCTTGAAGCTGCTAAAGTATAGAGATATTCGCTAAGTATATTATTATAGCTATATACGTACGAGTATATTAGTATAGCTTTAAACAACATCTTACGTTAGATAAGCAGGTTAATTATACTTTCATAATTCCGTTACCGCGTCGAAATGAAATCATTCATTTCGTCTGCAATTCAAATTCTCCTTAGAAGTTCCTTAATTTCATTAGTGAATTGCCAGTTCCTCACGTTTTGTTTATCTCGGGTTTGTTTATCAGCAATTGCTTTGCGGGGCACGTTAAATGTTGTAAAGTGGTAAACATCAGAGACCTAAGACCATAATGGCTACAATGCAAGGTAAATAGTAAAAAAGTTTAAAAATGTATATACCAAAATTAAAAATTTCATATGCGTCACCAGAACGTCTCATTTTTTGGAATTTAAATTTTTATTTTTTTCTTTCTATTCAAAATTTGTTTAAGAATATACTTTTGTGGCTTTACTTTATAAAAACTTTATCAGTCCATAATATTTTTTTCGTGTCTTTTTTTTCATTGCGTTGATTGTTGAAAGGAAAAACAATTTTTCTCTTCGCGGTACGGAACCCCTAAAATTATAATGAATGTTTGCAGTATAGCTACAGTATTACGAGTAGGCGCTCGTATTGAGTATTATAATCTCCAATAATTTAAGTAGTATGCATTTATCAATCGTTTTGAGTGGTTATTGAGACACTTTGTATTGCTTGTCTTTTCACATACTTAATATATAAAAAATATTTACATATTTATTAATAAGATATATTTTTTATAATTAATCTCAAAACAAAATCATAAAATTATTATCATTATTATTATCAGCTTCACGCTGTATCCCACACAGCAGGCAGAGGGAACCTAGTGTTAAGACACTCCGTTCCCCACTCAACGCCGCGCTTTGCCTCGACACCAGAGCGAACAAATGGAAATATAAACGTAAATAAATATTTCACTTCCTCGAGTGGGGATCGAACCCACAACCGTCACTACCAACCAACATCTTAATCCACAGTATTATATACAATTTTAAGTACTCACACTACAATAATGAAGGACCACAAATAATTAACGAGATATCGGTGACCGCCTAGTAAAGTGGTGTTTGCTATTGAATTAACAAAACGTGCTCGAAGCGTTGGTTCGTCACTGCACTTAACCGAGTTCGAATTAAAATGATCATTGCTTATCAAGTGCATACGATTTGATAGCAAATGTGGTTGGGATTTTATATATCTAATGTTTACTCGTACTCTTACATGGATTTTCAAATAGTATCTACGTAAGTTTAAATAAATATAAAAATAATGCAATAAATTCTTTGTATTATTTTGTCTTATATGTATATAAATATTATTTATTTGTACTGTTTTCCCACAAAATCGTCTTAAATGTTTGAAATTATTATTTTTTACTATGGAATAAATACGACTATAGCGTCACACTGCAGGGAACCTATTGTTAAGACAATCCGTTCCTTATTTTCCACTGAATTCTGGGGGCAATGCGTGATGAATGGCGGAACTCAGCACCGCGCTTTGTCTCGACGCTAGACCGAAGAAATTAAAATATTAAATATTTAACTTTCTCGATTTGGGTTCGAACCCATTCGCCTGTCACACAGATCAGCCACATTTTGTGCCTGCGATGGCTGGCCTTATTAGAGCATAAATAATAAATATGCTTATGAGGTGAAAGAACTAGACAGCTTATGTCTGTCTGTCTTTTACGCAATCAGGGCCAAACCGCTAATTTAATTGTGATAAAATACTCATATAGAGATACTTGAGGGTCCCGGGATGAACATAGGATACTTTTTTTTCTCATATTTGTATTATTTTTGATATATACCAATATATTAAGTATTTATTAATTTGACATGCAATTTATTCCGCAATGTTAATAACAACCGTCGTGGCTAAGCAACGATTTGCAAAGTTTATTGTTATATAACGTCACACAAAATGAGGTTGCTTAACGCATCTCTCTATTGAAAACTGAAAATATATTTAATAAATATACGTATAATTCAAGCGGGCGTAGCCGCGTTCGGGTCCACTAGTTAGAGCATAAATAATAAACATGCTTATGAGGTGAAACAAGAATAGTTGTTGAAAACATTTACTATAGCATATATATATTTATTTATATAATAAACAAAGATATAATAAGAAAATATTAGGTAACTTACAAAATATTACAATAGTGTAAAGTTAGTATTTACAAATGCAAAATCTTCCCCCGACGCTCACACAGTGCACAGACACTTGTCGGACAAGCGATATGATTTCTCGAGCGAAATGTTCAACTCCGCTCAGAACAGGCAGTTACGCGCTCCACCGAGTGCGAATATTATGTAGGGCCACCCTGTCGCTTATTATTTAACATTTCTGTCAACTTTTTATATGGCTTTTTTTATTTTGCTTTTATTTTAGTCGATATAAAGTTTAGTTTTAGGATTTTTAACAAGATTTGGGCAGATTTTTATTTTAAAGGTTTCGTTCTTTAAAAGGAATAACGGAAATCTTATAAGATTATTTTGTGGTTCGTCTGTCGGTCTGTCTCGATATTAATTTCCAATATCTAGAACATTATATACGGTTCCTTGGAGCACATAAAAAAAATCAAAAGATACTTTTACAAAAAGATAAATAAAAGATCGCCTAGCAAAACCTACAGAGTACTTCTCGTGGAACTACAGCTCTGAAATATTAATTCATTGCATATTAAAGTTATCAGCTCCATACTTCTACGCGATCTTCGAGGTAAATGGTCTTGACAGATGGACCTTTGGATATACGGAACCCTAAAAGTATATATATTTAAATTATTTGTTAAAATATTCTTATATATATGTATAAATATTCACATTACTTAATTATATTGTATAATGTAAATAAATTATAAGCAAAAAATCATTTTTAGAAAAAGCTTTTATTTAAATGCTCTAAAAAGAAGAAAATAAAATTTGTCTTTTAAATTTTAACTATCAACTCATAACCTCATTGTACACAATTTATATGATCATAAAAGCTTGTCGCGCGATTTACTTGTGTAAATTAACTACTACTAATTTAATTATGTAAAATCTGCTAAGTTTCAATTTTTAAAGTTTCAATTTAATTAAATATTGATTAACGCGACAAGCTTTTATAATCATATAAATTGTGTACAATGAGGTTATGAGTTGATAGTTAAAATTTAAAAGACAAATTTTATTTTCTTCTTTTTAGAGCATTTAAATAAAAGCTTTTTCTAAAAATGATTTTTTGCTTATAATTTATTTTTTACTTTTTAGTTACCACTGGCTAGGTTTCTCACACTAGAGACATGTACCACGATTCCGCTTCTATGGTTAGGAATGCTGTTGGCGACACTAGACCCTTCCCGATTACAGTGGGGGTTCACCAGGGCTCGACTCTAGTCCGTTCTTATTCAATGTAGTGCAGCCTCCATGTCTGATGATGTATGCTGACGACATAGCAGTCATTGACGAGAACCGACTGACGCTAGAACGTAAAGTGAACCTCTGGAAGAATACGCTTGAGAACAGCGGTCTTAAACTAAATGTGTCGAAGACCGAGTACATGGCCTGCGGGAGCCCGGACTCGAGCACGATCCTTATAGGTCCTGAGCCAGCCGTTAAGTCAGAAAAGTTCCATGGCAGGATAAGTGCTGCCTGGGCCAAATGGTGGTCACTAGTGTGGTCTGTGACCGAAGAAAACCGCCAAGCTCAAGGGACTGATATACAAGAGCATCATACGACCGGTTCTTTTACACGGCAGCGGATGTTGGCCAGCACTATCTCGGCACACTCAGGAGCTTCATGTCACGGAAATGAAGATGCTGAGGTGGATGTGCGGCGTGACGCGGTCTGACCGCATACGCAACACATTCATTCGAGGTAGTCTTGGGGTCCTTGACATAGCGGATAAGCTCCAAGAGCGCCGCCTGAGATGGTTTGGCCATGTTACGCGCCGGTCTAAGAACTATGTCGGATGCAAGTGCCTTGATATATTAGTTCCTGGAGTGAGACCTCCTGGACGCCCAAGGAAGCGCTGGTTGGATATCGTGATGCCGGATATGAGGGCCAATGGTCTAACCACCGAGGACGCAAAAGACCGCGCAAAGTGGAGTAGGTTGAGTAGGAAGGCAGACCCTGGCAATAGCCGGGATTAATGCCAGGAGGAAGAAGATTTCTCACACTAGATGTCATATTATTTTTCTAATTATTCTCGGCAAGCCCTTCCATTTGATACCCGTATTGCAGATGTGCACAAATAATAATTATTCCGCCATCTTAGATGTTCCGCCATATTAGATTTAGAAAAACGTCACATTTTTCGAGTTACTCTCAACGAGCCCTTTCAACAGACATCCATATTGTAGAAGTAGATTAAAATTAACTATTCGGCTATCTTGGATGGTCCGCCATATTGGATTTAGAATGACGTTAGGTTATTTTTCGAGTTGCTCTTAATGAGCCCTTTCATTTGATATCCATATTGCAGAATTGCAAAAATAATAACTATTTGTTCATCTTGGATGGTCCCCCATATTGGATTTAGAATGACGTCACATTATTTCCCAAGTTACTCTCAACAAGCCCTTTCATTTGATACCCATATCATAGAAGTTCACGAAATATAACTATTCCGCCATCCTGGATGGTCCGCCATATTGTATTTAGAATGAAGCCACAAACCTTATCGTGCATTGTCATCCAAACCAAACGTGTATACAAAATTTCAGCTTAATCGTAGGAACGTACCTTTCATTATATGAAAGCACAAAAAACTTGAATCGTGTCAATTCTATTGGATTTCAAGTGATGTCACATTATTTTTCTAATTGTTCTCGGCAAGATTTGATTCCTTTCATTTGATACCCATATTGCAGAAGTGCATAAATAAAAACTATTCCGCCATCTTAGATGTTCCGCCATATTGGATTTAGTATAACGTCACATTATTTTTAGAGTTACGGTCAACGACCCATTTCATTTAATATCTATATTGTAGAAATAGACCAAATAGATACTCGGCTATCTTCGATTTCCTCCTTATGGGATTTAGAATTACGTCACATTATTTTTCGAGTTACTCTCAACGAGTCCTTTCATTTGATACCCATATTGTAGAAGTACATTAAAAATAACTATTTCGCCATCTTGCACGGTCCGCCATATTAGATTTAGAATGACGTCACATATTTTATCGTGCATTGTCATCCAAAGTAAACGTGTATACAAAATTTCAGCTCAATCGGTTGAAGATATCTACTTTAAAATTGAGCTCTAAGATTTCACCCGAACCCACATACATACATTGCAAGTTAAATAAAAGCTTTTAAAATATTCTTTTATAAAATTTCTAGCACTAGTTTCCAATTTTAAAATGCTCCATCGACATATAAAATTAGATTTTCCTACAAGTGGCCGTTTGCCGTTCCAATACTCTTCGACTATATTGGACATTATTTTATTAGTAAAACGACTTATATGTATAATGTCGTTTTATACAATATTTATGTTATATTTATATAAATCGTTTTGTAGAGTTTCATATCTTTTAAGGAATTAAATGGAACCTTTATAAGATCACTTTGTAGTCCGTCCGTCCGAGCCCGACTCGCGCTTATCCAATTTTTTCATCATTATCATCAACAGCCATCTTTTGTCCACTGCTAGATATAGGCCTTCCCCAATTCTCGCCACCACACTGGAACTTCCAATTTTTTATTAAATGGATTTTTATTCGTTTTTGTGAAAATATACAACAACGATATAGCTATTGCAAAAAGTGGGTCAGACAGTTTTGAAAGCGCTTCAGTACTCAATTTACTACTACACTAATATTATAAAGAGAAAATCTTAGTATTTTTATATTTTATTTCTTCTTTACCTCTGCACTTAAAAGCTATGCTTAACCCAGAAATTACAGCGTGAAGCTGAAAAAAAAATCATCAGCCTGTCTTCGTGCATTGCCTAACAAAAGCCTCTCCAATGGCTCGCCATCACCACTAAGCTCGACCTTAGGCAGTTCTATTCCACCTGCTTATTAAATTCCGTTTATTTTCATATATTGCGAGAAATAACGACAATTTACGTAAATGCTCTAGCTTTAGGGTTGGGAAGTAATCAGTGGCTTAATAAGCAAGGCCAGTACGTGTTTTGCAGCATGATAATAATCAGCGTTTATTCTATGCAAAGGTATATTTTTGGGGTAGTCCTAAATTAGCTTAGAATTCGTAATCATGGCATTGATTGTAGAAAAATAATTGTTATTATACCTACTATTATTATTTTTAACCGACTTCTGTAAGAAAAAGAAGTTATCAATTCGGCTGTATTTTTTTAAATTTTTTTTTTATGTTTGTTACCTCATAATTTTTAACTGTGTGAACCGATTTTAATATTTTTTTTTCATTTGAAAGGTAAAGCTTCCCGAATGGTCCCATTTTTTTATTTAAATTATATATTGAATATATATTTTTTGCGTCGCGCTGTTGTCCGCATCCAGCAGGGTAGTCAGAGAGAACCTAGTGTTATAAGACATTGTTCACCATCTACCATTACGTATGTGGCGGAATGTGGCGGAACTCAACTCGTGCTCTGTTGTCCGGGACCGGGAAATGTAAATATAATCACTCCCCCTTCGAGATCGAAATCACCATCATCGCTTACAATCACATGCTTTTCTTTTTCCCACTGCGTCACAACGGCCTCACAAAAATTATAACATTTAAATACTTGTTATACCGGTAGGGTAATGGCATGTCATACGAGTATATCTATTATAAAACATACCGGTAATAATATACTGATGGTGTAAAATATATGAAGCTTAAGCGAAGTTCCACGAAAATATGAATTGCTTATTTTCAGTGTTGCAATTTTACTTTTTGCACGTTTTCCGCGAAACGACGTGGTGTGTTTAAAATTGTAGTTTCACGTTACATTTATAATTTTTGATACCTTTGTAAAATAATGCTGCAATATAAATATATACATTTTATTTGTTTTAAATATTCTAAAAGGAGTGCTATTTGCTATATTTATAGGCGTTATTTTTCCCATTTAATCCCTAATTCAGGTTAGGCAGAGGAAACCCGGGAACCTAGTGTTGATACACTAAATATTAAAGAATTAGAGATGAGGTCGTCGTAACGCAGGGTTCGATTCTCACTCGAGAGAATAAAATATCATTTCCTCGCTCTGGTAACGAGGCAAAGCGCGTCGTTGAGTTCCACCACTCAACACGCAATGTCTTAATAATTCAGCGGAAAGTGGGAAACGAAAGGATCTTAATATGAACGGAGTATCTTAACACTAGGCTCCCTCTGCTTACCCTGCTATGTGCGAAATGAAAGTAACAGTTACCTATTAATCCTCTGAATTATTTTCGAATCTAGGACTATCTTTTATCAGACTTGCGCCATGATGGAGTAAACACCCCTTTGTTATTATTATCAGTTATACAAGATCAATAGCTAGTAGCGATCCAATGATATGATTTTTACAACTATTTTTATGTCCAATCTCCGAATATTTACGACAAACTTAGTTACGACTTCAGTAAAAGCTAGGGACGGTGAGTCGAATAATCTTCTCTGACCGTGTCTGATTGGAGTCAGGTACCAATTTATTCTTATAATAAAATTGTGATTAAAGAATCGCCGTAAAATTTATGTATTCATTAGAAATTGTCTATTTTATTATGTAATTAAGAATAAGTGTGCTTAAAAATCTATGTATTCTTTTTATTAAAGTTCATTATGATCGTGGCTTATCTTATAATATTTAATTAGGGGAATATTTGTATAGTCTGATTTGCAATGTATTTTTTTTATCTTCACACTTCGATAGGCCGTGTTACCAAAGCGAGGTAATAAAAATAATAAATTCCCTTGAGTGGAAATCGAACCCACAACCGTCGCGTTTACAGTCTGATACTATACCGTTGCGGCACAACGGTCTTGTGCAATGTTTTTACTTCTTTATATACCTAATGAATACCTATAATATAATAGGCTGCATGTTACTAAATTTCTTGTCACCACATTTTTTTTCACAAAAATCTCTTGGAACTATTATATAACTTACCTAGTTATATGATATATAAGATAAATATATATGATATAAGATTCGAATTCAAATTGAGCTTCACGCTGTATCCCGCACATAGCAGGGTAGGCAGAGGGAACCTAGTGTTAAGATAGTCCGTTCCCCACTTTCCGCCGCATTTTGGAGGCATTGCGTGTTGAGTGGCGGAATTCAAGATTCGAATAATAAATATTATAAATAAATTTATTTATTACACAGCCCTGTTTATTGTCAAGCCAACACAGCCTTGATCCCGGGGGTCGGGCGGTTTTCTAGTTTGTTATACAACACAATAAAACTAATAAAGCGTTCTGCGGAAGCTTTAACGAATTATCGTGCCTATTTAAATATGTGGATAACTTTTGTTATTATACATTTGTTTTTACGATATGTTGTTAGTTTCCTGTAAACAATGCCTGTGAGGGATCTATATATAGTGGAAATTGTTTGTTTTAGAGACGTAGGCGGCGACCTTGGTTGACCTTCGAAAACATTATCAAATGTATTGGAGGAAAGTCATGTAAAAAACACGAGGGCCCCCAGAGGTCATGTATGAAGAGGTTGATGACAGTGGACGAGGCGAAAGAGGTATGTAGATATCGTAGCATTAAGCGTGTCGTGTAACTATCCTGCTAGGGATACAGCCTGAAGCTAAGTTAGGTTAAGTTTAAGTTGTTTATTTTATGTAACTTAGATTGAAAAGACATGGATCGGACGATTCTTATATTTTAGTAATAGCTAAAGATTTTCTTAACAGTATATAGTAAGTTTTTTTTTATGGAAAAAGGATGTCGCACGTTCCGGTCACCTGATGATGATCACCGCCGCCCACGACCCCGTGCAGCTACAGGTGCGTTGCCGGCCTTTGAGGTGGAGATAGACGCGCTTTTTGAAGGTACCCATGTCGTACCGACCTGGAAAGGTGATATATTGTGATTCTATATCCCGAGTCCCGACTTTTTTTATTACAAAATGTACGATTCAATAATTCATATCGTTTCGAATAAAGCTTTTTTTTAAAGTCAACAATTTTTCAATTACATTTTATTTTCCAATAATGTACAAGTAAGCAACTGCTTAGCTGCACAGTTGAAAACTTGTATTGTTCTTAGATTTTTACAAAATCTTCCATTTTATTTTATATACGTTGAGTTTAACAAAATGCATTTTTTACTTTAAGATGTGCGTTTCATATACAAAAATACCTAGACTACCAAAAAAAAAAAAGGTTTTTGTTAAAAGTGGCATCTGAAGTCAATATATTTGCATGTCAATATGAAGTTAATTTAAACAGAATTATTTATAATATCTAACCCTCTTAATAATTAAAATCTATTATCTATACAGTGGTTTCCTCTCGTATAGTGTACCCGCGAATAATTTAACGCACATACGATATGTACTAACAGAATAAACAATGATGCCAACATCATCTGCATATCTGTGGGGAAATAAACCTATTTCTATTAACAACAATAATTATTCATTTTCATAATTACCATATTAAATGTTTCATTACCACGAGTGACGTTATTGAATTTTACCATGTTTCGCCGTTTGCTTTTTAGTATGGGTAGCCAAATGTGAGATAAAGTATTTTCATTTACGCCCAATATTAATAATGTATTTAGTTAGTAAAGGCCGTCGTGACGTAGCGGCACAAGGGTGTGACTGTAACGTGACGGCTGTGGGTTCGATCCCCACTCGAGGAAGTGAAACATAGGGTTTTTTTCCTTTATTGGTATTGTAAGTTTCACTTCGTGTCAAATTTCATAATTGTAGGTCCACGAGAATAACCTTATAGTTATTTTTAACATTTTTAAAGTGTTATTCCACACTTAGGAAAGAAAAATATTTATTTAGAAAACGTATAAAAATTTGCACGTAGCGGGACTCGAACCCGTTCCTGGAAACCGTCCAGGACGGTTGGACGGTTTCCAGGTTTATAGGTTTTGAATATTAGATAAATGGTCTCGACAGACGGACAGACGGACAACAAAGTGAGCCTATAAGGATTCCGGTTTTTCGTTTTAAGTTACGGAACCCTACGAAGGATTATCCTAAAAGGAATAGAAGCAGTGAGTTATTTAAAATTTCAGTCAGTATGTCAGAACAGAAGATATATATCTCTTAACATAAAGTAACAAGAAATCCGATTGGGGTCACCAATGTAAATAAATGTTTATTTTTACAAAAATTATGAAATTGCATCAAAAACGTATTTTTATACAGAAACTACAAGCATATAATGCGACAGCCGACAATATGATTCTCTTTGAGAATTTAACGAGGGTTCTTAATGGTTTTTGCATTGCAAAGCTGGTATTTTTTACTTTTAAGCTAACTTTTAAATGACTTTAATATTTTGATATTAAAACAGTTTATAAATGTAGTATTTTTTATAGGTTTTGTATACAATTTAGTTATATTTTCGAACTCAACGTTACGAATATTATGTGGTACCAGGTCAGGTCAGTTCACGTCAGCCTCTAAAGGAATTACAAAAGAAACAAACTTATGCAACCTACGATATCCTTGTGATATCTATGAAAAACTGTAAAGCTTTTTTTTTACTTTTGATATTAGCTTGTATATCTAATATTATAATTATGTTCTTAGATATTAAAGTCTTAAACTTAGTTTGTCTATATATCAATGATTTCAATAACAATTCCATCGGCTGTACATAATGTATGGATCGATTTTGATAAGCAAGTTGTATGTAATATATTAAATCGATATTAAGCCAAATTTACATTTATATAGAGTAAGTTCTAATCGGGTTCAAAGATCGTCGTATATGAATAATAACCAGCATCGATGTCTTTGAAATTAAACTACATTGAAGAATAAATGAATGTATCCAGCACACAGCAGGATAGTCGGAGGGAACCTAGTGTTAAGACACTCCGTTCTCCACTTTCTACGGAATTGTGGAAGCATTGCAGAATACAACGCCGCGCTTTGCCTCGACACCAGAGCGAAGAAATGGAAATATAAATGTAAATAAATATTTCACTTCCTCGAGTGGGGATCGAACCCACAACCGTCGCGTTACAATCGCACCCTTGTGCCGCTGCGCCACGACGGCCTCAACTACACTGAAGAAATATTAAAGATGATAGAATAAAAAGTATACCTACATATATCATGGAAATAAAAATACCTCATTAAAAATTTAATATAAATAAGAAAAATCGGTTCAGCAGTTCCAGAGATTAGCCCGGATAAACGGAAAGACAGACACTAAAAAATAAAAACTATTATTTGTGTTTTACTATCGTGTAAATAAATATATGCAATTGAAAAAAAAAACTGTTATTTTGATATCACAGACAGAAACTTCAATTTTATTTATATATATGCTTTTATAATGTCTATGTTGTTTTTTTTTCAGTTATAATCGTGAATAAACAACAAAAAGCTAATTTTACTTCAAATTTTTAGAGCTGGCAGATTAATGGCGTTACGAACTTAGTACCCTGATTAGCTTAATTTTGTTTCCTTGTTGAATTTGGTTCGAGGGTGGCAAGTAGTTGCCGATGCTGAAGGGGAAGCTTAATTTATTGATATTAGCGCTGTCAAAGGATTGCTCGCGCCTCTCCCTTTGAGTTTCATGCCCTATTTGGCTGAGTAACCGCAAGGCGGGTTACATAACTCTCCAGCTACGAACTGTTTATTGTTCATAGTATTCTAATTCCAATATTTATAGAGAGAGAGAGAGAGATTCATAAATAAAGTCAGGTACATGAAGTGCAGCGTTTAGTTCCACTTAATGTTTAAAAAATTGTATGGAAAGTGGGGAATGAAGAAATTGAAATTGGGTTCCGTCTGCCTAAGCAGCTATGAGGGATAGTTCATTTGTAAACTAAAAATGTTTGCGAAAATATCATTACAAACTTATGTTTCACAAAACGAGTGCATAAACTCATAAACGTAAGTTTATCAAATTTTAGAAGTTATACTTCCCGTTGACCTACAATTATGAGTTGCGGGCGATTTCAGTGGGTGAGTCCGACTCGCACTTGACTGGTTTTTTTATATAGTTATTTAATCCTTATTATATTTATTTTGTACAATAGTAAATCAATAATGATTAAATGAGGATAACGCAATACATCCATACCTATATTATAAATTCGAAAGTAACTCTGTCTGTCTGTCTGTCTTTTACGCAATCAGTGCCAAACCGCTAATTTAATTGTGATAAAATACTCATATAGAGATACTTGAGGGTCTCGGGATGAACATAGGATACTTTTTTCTCATATTTGTAATATTTTCGATATATACCAATATATTAAAATACTTATTAATTTGACATGCAATTTATTGCGCCAGGTTAATAACAATCGTAGCTATGCGACCGTTGCTAAGCAACGATTTACAAAGTTTGTTGTTAGAAGACGTCATCCAAAAAGAGCTTTCTTTAATTTCTCCATTGAAGGCTGAAAAAAAAATCATAAATATATTTAATAAATATTCGTATAGTTCAAGCGGGCGTAGCCGCGTGCGGGTCTAGTTGTATAATATAGTTCGTAATATCGTAGTACGTGTTACAGCATTAATACGATTCTCTTGTAACCGATATAATCTGGTTGGGGGAACTGTTTCTCGCTGAAAGTTTTGTGTTCCACGCTGAACTGCAATGTCTGTCGCATATACGAGTACATGTACTAGACTAGAGGCTTCGTTGTAATTGTCTTAGTAGATACCTAATTGAAGATTGAAGATTGTATGACTGAAAACTTAGGCTTTTAGAAAATTAATTTGGATTTTGTAGTCTATATTTCAAATGAAATCTATGCTAATATAAAAAAACTGAAGAGGTTGCTCGAATTAAAAAATCTTTTCGTTAGATAGTCCATTTATCGAGGAAGGCTAATGGCTAATCGTTTCAATGTAGCTCACTGTGCCTGCGGTCAACATACCTCCCACACTTACAACGTGAACTCTGAACTATTTCCCTTTGACCACGGCAGCGAAGCCGCAGGTAAAAGTTAGCCAGATTTTGTCTATAAATCTCGTCTAAATCTAATAGTTATATTAGCCAGATTTTAAAATATAAAATAATTATTCTTATATTTCATGCGGGCGAATCCGCGTGGGGCCCATTATCTTATATAACTTCTTATCACAGATGTTCTACGTTTATACAAGTAGGTACATTTGATAAGTAAAAGTAATGTAAATGTGGCGAGTGTAATTGATGCGCGTACAGTGTGTGCTTCGCTACAAGTGTTTAATTAAGTTTATGTGATTCTTATGTTTATTTTCTCCGTTTATTAGAGGTAGTGGAAACAGACTGATATTTTAATTTTTTAACCGACTCCGAGAAAAGGAGGTTATCAATTCGACTGTTTTTTTTATTTTTGTTACCTCATAACTTTTAACTGGGTGAACCGATTTAGATATTTTTTTTTATTTGAAAGGTATAGCTTCCCGAATGGTCCCATTTTTTTTGGTCCATGTCTGACAATGGTATCTGTGAGAAAATCACATAAGTCTTAAATTTGCATTAGGTATGTGCGCGACAAATAGACGAATAACTCAATGTCGCGCTAACCGATTTTGATGATTGAAATAATAGTTAATGCTAATGCTATAATACCCTTACTACAATATCTAATTACAAAGCCTGTTTGTTTTACTTGGCACCGACTTCAAAATTATAAAATCTTTGTATAATTATTTTTCACTTTTTAGTTCGTTGTTAGAAGTCGGTTTTTCTTTTTGTTAAAAATGAATTTATGTTCACTTAAATTTCTATATTACTATTTTAAAGGTAACCTGAATTGATAATTTTAAGCTAAATTCGTATAGGTACTGCCAATGCAACTTTGTTTTTTAATCAACCTTTATAATTTATTTTTGTGTATGTTTTCGAATATACATGGTAGTTAATGATTACTTTACATAATGTAAAAAATACTGAATAAACAGAATTGCGGAAGTTAACAAAATCAGTAACACGAAACAAGATCCCCTACATTTCGTTATTTTCTCTAACTTCGTGACAAAATAATATACGTAAAATCAACACATTGACTTCTCTGTCTTTGTTAATATTGTTTATCCTAGTCTTGTTATAAGTCTAAATAAAGATCTTTTTATTTTTTCAAGAATTTACTAAACTGGTTGCGAAAAGCCATGAGCCAAATATATAGTTATATAAAGTGGCATAGCTAGCTTCAAAAAATTAAACTTGAATATTGAGTTTTTTAATATTTTTTTTATAAGAAAAGTATATAAAAGTTCAAAAATATTGTTTTTTTTAAAACTGTGCTTTTATAATTTGTAAATTATAAAAGGTGAGGCCAGTCGTGGCGCAGGGGTACAAAGTGTGACTGTAAAACCGACTGGTTGTGGGTTCGATTCCCACTCGAGGAGATGAAAATAGAAATAGTATAGAAAATAAAAAATGTTTATAAATAAACAAAAAATATATGTTTATATTTAAAATTATATATATGTTTATATTTAAAATTTAAAAATTTATATTTCAGGCCAAGCGCGGTTCTGCCACTTAACATGCAATGCCTCCGGAATTCCACAGAAAGTGGGGAACGGAGTGTCTTAAAAACACTAGGTTCCCTTTGCCTACCCTGCTGTCAGCGGGATACAGCGTGAAGATGATTTAATTTGATTTTTTTTTTATAAAAGTCGTTAAGCTGATCTAATTTTTTTTTTTAATTTACAAATTCTTTACAATCAAAACCTATAAAGGTGTTTATTTTTTTTATTATAAAACCTTACTCGCGGGGTAAAAACTTGTCACCCGAAATAGGGGCCACAAACTCACGAAGTTAGAAACAGACCTAAATTTTATCACGAAGTAGGGTTCAAACAAGAGGTCCACAAATAAATTAATATAAAAATGAAGCTTAAATTAAACCGCATAATTAACACACAAATTACTGCCAAAAGACTCACTTTCATCACACTAAAATTTGCAAGTTCAAATAACCTTTAATAATGTATTTACAATAGTTTAAAGTTATAAGAGCCTTAAACTGCCGAATCCCCTTACATTTACCTTATATACTATATTTATTTTTTAAAAAAGATTCCATTAATACATAGCCATATACATATAAAATATAAACTTACATTATTTCTTACTCGAGATTCTTTAGTACACTTTTTGGCGTTTTTGTGGTAATTAAATTCTTCAATAAAATTAAATGCAGAATGGCAATATCCACATACAAATATATCAAGAACAGCCTTTCCTTCATGCGGTTCTATAATAAAATATTATCGTAAGATTCACATAAATATTACAATTAAAATCAAATTTTGCTAATAATTAAATAATTAAAATACCTTTCAAAGCGGTAAGATTTTTGGTTAACTCTTCCACAGTCTCTGTCGGTTTCTCCTTTGTAGAAGAATCTCCTTTCTTTGTCATTTTGGTAAATATTATACTAAAAACATAATATATTACATACTATCAATACTTAAACAATAATTTTTAACCTAACAAACATCAAGTACCCGCCAACTATTTCGATTAGTTAAACATTTTAAAAACACTTTTTTCTTTATTTATTCATTTAATATACGATAAACCTAGCGTAATTGAACATATTACACAGTATTTATTAATATAATATTGTATATTTTGGAAGTAATCTATTGAACGACGTACATGTGACACGTAACACCAATCGACGCTCAAAGAATTTTATTTCTCTGATTATACCGTGATAAAATCATATATTTTACAAATATATACTTATATTTAATATTTACTATTAATTTAAAGTTATATACTCACCAAAACAATGTCGAATTATATTTTTAACTGATACAATTCGCGACTAGACCAACGCGACAGAAGTATCGATGAAGAACTACTCCTCGGAAAAAGAAAAAACCGTTTAAATAAAAATCACCAATAGCAGTAAGGCATAGTAACGCCACGATACAGTTTGAACCAATAGCAACAGCTCATAGACTATAGACTTGCTGCCGTTTCGATGACGACGTAAGCGGTCGAAAATATGTTTCTACCCACATAATTAAAATATTAAACTTGATTATGTAGGTTTTCCTAACACTTAAATGTAATTTATATATTGATACTCAACAACAAAACAAAGTTACTTCTAAATTCATTGAGAATGCACTAGAAATAGTTTTTATTATAGTTTTAATAAATTTGCAATGTAAAATAATGGAAATGCTTAGTTTTTTTTATTACAAATTGTATTTTAGAGGCCTTCGTGGCGCAGCGGCACAAGGGTGTGACCGTAACGCGATGGTTGTGAGTTCGATTCCCACTCGAGGAAGTGAAATATTTATTACATTCATATTTCCATTTCTTCGCTCTGGTGACGACGCAAAGCGCGGCATTGAGTTCTGCCAACAACAAAATAGGGGAATAGTGTTTAACACTGGGTTCCCTCTGCCTACCCTGCTGTGTGCGGGATACAGCGTGAACCTGGTTTATAAAAAAAACAAAAAAAAAATAACAACAACGATAGATATAGGATAGGATAGGATAGGATACAAATACAGCTTCACGCTTCACGCACGTGGTAGGCCGAGGGAACCTATTCCGTTCCCCACTTTCTGCCGAATTCTGGAGGCATTGCGTGTTGAGTGGCAGAACTCAACGCCGCAATAAATTAAAAATTTATTTCATTTCCTCGAATGGCAATCGAACCCACAATCAGTCACGCCACGATTGACCTCATCATATACGAGTATACTGTTTATTTGAAACAATTAATACATATTTAGGTAGTTTTATTTAACAAGTGCCGACAAATTAGTACAAGCAATTATTCAATAATTAACATGAAGAACAATGCTTCACAAATATTTAGCTATATTCCGTCGAGTGGTGGATTAAGGATGTTGGTTTAGAGCATGACAAATAATATAACAATACTAAAACAAATACACAACTAATGAATTAGATATTTATAATGAAATACAAAACATAAACACTAAACGGAGTGTCTAAACACTAGGTTCTCTGTCTAACCTGCTCGTAAAAAGAAAAAGCAGGGCGTTGAATTTCACCAGTCCAAACGTAATGTCTCGAAAATTGGGCGGATAGTGGGGAATGAAAGTCTTCATCCTAGGTTCCCTCTGTCTACCTACCTGTCTATTTAGGTGACATCTATATATATAAAATCGAAAGGTCACTCACTCATCACGAAATCTCAGAAACTACATGTGCTAGGAATCTCAAATTTTACATAGGAGTTATTTATAGGACGTAGGTGCTCGCTAAGACGGGAATTTGCAATATTCGACCTCTAAGGAGTTGTTTTGGGGGTCGAAAGTTTGTATGAAACTTCGTTACTACAAATGCTAGGAGTCTTAAATTTTGCATACATGTCACTAGGACGTAGTCATGGAGACAGAAATTAATAATAACATAGTTCACGCGGGTAAAACCGCGAGCGGGCCGCTAGTATTTCTATATTAATTGTGTATTTTTTTTTTAAATTATTAAAGAAAATGTACTAGTGCGTTTTAAGTGTTCATAATATTTTAAGGTCACCTTTAGAAATGTTTAATCCAATAGCAGTTATAATCAAGGCCCAACGCCTCGCCATCTGGATTCTTCTAATGAGGCCTTATTAAAAATCTTCTTTGTTCATGTCGGTAGGTACGTCAAGATAACGAGTGAAATTTTTAAAATCTTTTTTCTTTCTTTTGTCATACAATTTACATTTATATTTATTTAGTTTATTTTAATTTACATTTATTTAGTTATTTGAGATACAATAATTATTTAGATAAACGAACTGTTTAATTATTAAGAGAAAATTACGATTTTTCTATATGTATTTATATTTTTAAAGAAATTAAAAAGGTCTTATATAATATTCAAGAAATATCATGTATTATTTTATAAAGATAATTAATTATATATGCGTCTACTTTGGTACCAAATTTTAAATTTCTAGGTCATGTAGAAATTTTGATGAGAGTGGAAAATGCTGGTTTTTAAATACTAATATTTCAATAACCGTTTCAGGTAAATTAACGAAATTTCAAATAATTTACTACCTAGGAGATTTTATAACAAATGTCAAATTTTACTCACATATCTTAAATTAAAAGTTTACGAGTTGCGGAGGACTCCGAGGTACATCGAAATGGTTCATGTAAATGTGCGTTTCCAATTTTTATTTTTTTTTCCGTGGCTATGGTCTAAACAAAAGTAATAATAATCTTTCCTTTGCATTCGGGTAAAAACAGAAAGCTTATTTCATTTCTAAAGGAAATGTTTCATCAAAATAAAACTCACAAAAATAGTAACATATTTTATTTGAAATGGCAGTAAAAAAAGCAAGATAAAATATCTTCGCGTAGTTATTATAGCAGTCCGATCAACATTTTTCTGTGTAACTTTTAATGATAAACAACTTGAGGCCAAATGGAAAGTCATTAAAACTGAAATGTGCCGATTCGAATGAAATGAAACGATCATTTGGTAAATGTTTTCCTACACTATACATTTTGCATAAATAACTTTATAAAACTGCTGCTACAATGACGTACGTAATAAATTACGAGTACTGGAACTCAAAGTGCGGCGTTGAGATCCGGAACTCAACACCCAATGCCTCCAGAATTTGGTGGAAAGTGGGGAGCGGAATTGTCTTAATGGAACGAAATGTCTTAACACTAACCTAGTTATGCTATGTGCAAGATACAGCGATAAAAACAAAAAATAAAATTGTTTAGAACTAACAAATATGCTTGTAATTCTAATTGACATAATTATATATATTCGAGTATATAAATACCTGAATCTAGTAGAGTAGATTACTGTAAAAAGGTTAAGTGTCCCGTGAAAATGACTTTTTGTTAAAAAAACAAACCACATTCATAATTTTATTTAAATAATTTTAACGCTTGTTTTTAATTTAAAACAAAATAATGTTATTAACTTATGTAAACAAAGCCTGTGCGTCGTTCGCTCATTTTTTATTCATAAGCATAAATAAAATTATACATTTCATTTAAGCAGGCTCATAAGGGTGGCAATTTTTAGGTTCAGTTGAGTTAACGTTTTTTTTTTTCATATTACAGTTAAGTGTCTACGAGAGGTGGTCGTGGCACAGAGGCATAAGGGTGGGACTGTATTGCAATATATATAATAATATATATAAATATTTACTGTTGTGGGTTTGATTCCCATTCGAGAAAATGAAATATTTAATATTTTTATTTTCTCGCTCTGGTAATGGGACAAAACGAGACTTTCAGTTCCGCCAGTCAACAAGCAACGCCTCAAAAAGTCGGCGGAATCGTAATGAGAAACGGAGTGTCGTAAAACTAGGTTACCAGGTTCATTCTGCCTAATTCTGTTTTAAAATTTTAAGGAATGAATAAAAGTAGATTGATATAATATAGAAAAAAAAGTCAAGAATTATCATTGTATTAATTACGTTGAAGTAGCTGTAAATTAGATGTGGTCGTAAAAGATTAGATGGTGCCAAATATTATGAGACTATATTGTGTTACGTTTAATACATCAGTTGTTGGGGATTTATTAGATAAGAAATAATAATTAACACTTAAGAAGTAACAAACGTTTTATTTGCGGGATATTTTAATGATTATATGTAACAAACACAAATAATTTCTTTTTTATAATCTTCACACGTAACCAACTAATATTGATCAATAAGATTAACTAGTTTAAAATATAACTTTTAAAATCTACTTCTTTTTATTTAAATATACAAAAAATACCATTTTGTATATAAATAGAACAATTTCATTCTATCATTACAAATTGTCTAAATAATGTTTAGGATATCGTAAACTGTCCCTGAGGCATTGTTACGGATGTACCCCAACTATATTTGTAAGCGATCCTAAGCTAAACTTTATATCTGACAGAATTTATGGGTGCTGTGAGATTTGTTCTACGGTTCTACTTGGAATATGGGAATATGTCTCGAGAACTAATATTTAATGGACAAGTAATATTATATGACAAAGAGATTTTATCTCTACATGTATTATATTATTTGCTTTCATTAAAAAAAAAGTAATTATAAAAATGTAAGACTCAACTGCGTGAAACCAAAAAGAAAAAAATATAAGCGCAACTATCGTAAAAACAACGTAATTTTATTTACGCGAAGAAGAAATAATCTATACAAAATTAATATCTTTTCAATTTAATGCTAACACAAAAGGCAAATTCCATAAAAATTCTGTCGGCACAAGATGGCGGAAAAAAGTGAAATGACGACGTGCTGTCAGTAGAATTTGATTGATGCATTTTCCCGCGTTTAATTACTCTTAGAATCTTCCTTTTAATATAGTTAAAAAATATTTTATATTTAATGTTTAAATCTTTGTTGGGTTCAATATAATTAAACTAATGTACATTTTCGTCTAAAAATTTAGTAATTTTCTTTTCAAATATTTTATTGAAAATAAAATTAATAGCTAAATATATAGTGGAAATGTAAACCTATTTTATTTAAAAGGAGTCCGTTCATTGCTAGCTCATTTCTATTTCACGCTGGAAACCAGGCTTCATTGTCAAGCCATAGGATATGTTACCATAATGAGGAAATTAAAAAAAATAAATTAAATTAAAATAAATAGATACCTATAAGATAAATAGAATTTACAACCACATTTTTTTAGCTTCACGCTGTATCCTGCACATAGCAGGGTAGGCAAAGGGGACTTGTTTCCCACTTTTTGCCGAATTCTGGACGCCTTGCTGCGTGTTGAGCGGCGGAATTTAGCGCCGCGATTTGCCTCGTTACCAGAGCGAGGAAAGGAAATTATTATTATTATTTTTTTTTTTATTTATTTATTTATAACAAAGTACATTACAATTAATTATTCTTCGCGGTCTTAAGCCCGCTTTGGCTTGTGTGACCACTGCACATTCCTAAGTACATTAAGTTATAGAAAACATAAAAACTATACAAAGATACAAATATTTTTAACAAACACAAAAATAAACAAGATCACTAACAAAAAAAAATGTGATTGTGAGGTAGGTTGGAAAAAGATGCGTATTTGTAACTAAGCGTACGTTTTAAATGCCTAGCTACAGTGTGTTACTTTAATTTCCTGGAATGAGAATCGAACCCTCACCGTGTCGCAGGGCTGTGCCCAAGACTGGCCAAACACACTGCTCCATATTCCATCTCGTATCAACGAAAAATGATAAAAATGATATTCATCCACTAAGTTCACAGCGTAAACATTCGGCAAAGCGACGATAAAATAGCTCCTTCGTTCCATCATTCGCGAAATATTAAAATTGTTCCACCATATTGCTCGTCTATATTAGCAAAGTTGGCGCGAGTTTGAAGTGTTTGTCGTTAATTTAAATATCGGGATGACATCAAATATTTTTATATGAGCAAAATTTCTTTGACGGCACCAAATTAATATAAAATCACAAAAAAATACGCGTTTATATGAGAATACTTTACTAAGTCCAGAATTAATTTCGCGAGTAAATTACGAAAATTAAATATTACAACGTCATTATTCTATTAACCATCAAAAGAAAGGTAATAAATCTTACTCTGAGTAAGACGGGAATTTCATCTATCACCTAGGACCTCAATTAAACGAAAAAGCAAACTCACGCGGCTGTAGTTGTATAACATAATTAAAAATCTTTAAAAAATGTATAATTAAAATATAAAGTCTAAAGTGAGAAAGTTGAAAATACAGCTTTTTCATTTCACATATAAATTTAATATATTAATGAAAATTAATTTCGAAATAGTACCGTATAATAAATGAATTTCGTCAATTTTCGATACTGGTTTCTTTGTTAAATATTTATTTATTAAGACCAAGCTTTGGAAGAAGAAAATAAAGATATTATTTGAACGGCTAGAGTAAGAACACAGGTCCAACACGTAGAGACCCGTAGAGGACTTCACAGTGTCCATCTGTGAGTAAGCACAGGCAATTGCCCAGAGATGGTCACCATATAATACGTAGAACTTATTGAAAACTAAATTGGGGTTATGGAATGGAGTCTGGATCAAATTCATTTAAAAAAATAACTGCCTTCCTTTGTACACGAGTCCTTCAGGAGGAGTTCTATACGTATATGGTCATCCCTATGGGAATTACAAATTACGTATAATGCTTACAATTGAATATAAAATAAAAAACCTATATTTAGATCTAAATACATTTACGTTATTCTATTTTTATACGCTACTGTATTAGTTATTATATTTTTATGTTCTATGTTAAAGCAAAAGGCTTATGAAGAATTAATGAATTCCTCATCTAAACTTTTACCCTCTCACTCCTTTGAGAGATGAATATTAAATAAAATTCTTCTTTCTCTATTGCCAACTACGTCACTTAAGAAGATCGTTTTCGTTTATAAACTGCTCTCAATTCTGAGATTGGCGATCGATCTTGAGATGCAGTTTTCTTTTATAATTGATATATTTAAGAATGAAAACGGCATCTCAAGATCAATCTCAAATTTTAGAGCGATTTCTAAATGCAGGCCTAAGTATGAATATAAGTTCTTTTTTATAAAGGCTCTGATTTCATAACTTTAATTTGCAGTGACGAACCAAATGCTTCTTCGGCCGCTTAAACCTACTATTATATTATATCCAAATTAAGTAATATAATAATAATAATAATGTATCAACGATATTACTGTAAATACATTCAGTAGTTTGTGCGTTAAAGTAGAACAAACAGTCTTACAAACCCCTTACAAACTTTCATTTATTCTATTGGACTTAATAATTAATTAATTATATTAAAAAAAATATATAAGCTAGGATTGTTTTTTAATTGCTACTTAGCATACGTTAAGTCTATACTAATCTAATGTAATCTAATATATAAAATCAGAATTCTGAATAAATACAACTTAGCACGAAAGCTTCGAATCAAATTATACTTAAGTACATTAAAGGCTCAGCTAGTTCCCGTGTAAATAGAAACGTCGCGGCCTCCAAATTTTACACAATCGTTCCTTGAAATTGGAACTGCCTCGATTTGTTATCGTGAACCCCCTTTTGAGAGGGTGATATAGCAACTTTGATAATTCAATAAAACCAGATAGGTTGAGGACAATTTGCGTAAATAAATTCAATATTTTATTTCTTTTTGAATATAAGTTTTATTGAAGGATGAAGATAAAGTATTGACGAATTAAGATCGTTGTGGCGCAGTGGTACAAGGAGGTGACTGTAACACGACGGTTGTGGGGTGGAGCCCCACTCGAGAGAATGAATTATTATTTATTAGTATTTTTATTTCTTTGCTCTGGTACCAAGGCAAAAACTCGGCGTTGAGTTTCGTAACTCAACTAAAGTACGTAACGTAATGCCTTGAAAAGTCCGGTGGAAAGTGAGTATTTGATTTATTTACTTAATCATTGTTTTCACCCAAGGCACCGATTTCAGTGATAGATTCAAATATGAAAAACATGTTTTTGACAAAATTTTGTTCTGGGAAAATGATATTAAAATACGTCACCAATTATTAGGTAAGTGATGAACTGATAGAGGGAAATGACTTGGAAATGGAAAGTTGACGTTTCAATAAAAATATGTTCAATAATAATAAAATAATATTAAAAAAAATACTTCTTAAAATATAAACTTCAAAAATTTTCCTGTATTTACTCGTTACATACTTCACTTCAGTTGAGACACTTCATACCCCACTTCCTGCCGTACTCTGGAGACATTGCGTGTTGAGTGGCGGAACTCAACGCCGCGCTTTGCCTCAACACCAGAACGAAGAAATGGAAATAAAATTTTAAATAAATATTTCATTTCCTCGAATGGAGACCACCAGTCGCTTTTACAGTCACATTTTGAGTCCCTGCGCCACGACTGACCTCAATTGGATAAAATGAGTTTTTACATTTATATAAAGATTCGGGTTAATCGAAAATAACCGATTCAACAATAATACTTATTGTTATGAAAACCATTATGAGAAAGGATAAATGTAACAATAACAGAACATGGAGGATAATATTGAAAGAACTATTGTATCCGTCCTTTACAATAAATATAATAAAATATGTTATAATATGGAAAAATGAGGAAATGATTATATGTGTATATTCCATAATACAAATCCATCGTAGCGCAGTTGGATTATATCTGGCACAAGGTAGTTGCGCGTTCAATTCTCATCCGTTGTAATTTTTTTGACGTACCTACAAAAAACCACCAGCAAAAAATTAAACAGTTGAAAATGAAAATCCAAATTTTTATCAGCTTCACACAGCAAGGCAGAGGGAACCTAGACTCTCTGTTTGCCATTTTCCACCGAGTTCTTGAAGCATTGCGTATTTAATATGCGTCTGCACTTCGACTGGCCTCACGACTGGTCTCCAAGTAATAAAGATATAATTTAGTCCACTGTATGTGTAGTGGTTTGAAATAGTTTTAATTACTCACTACAATTTCACAGGATAGCCTCATTCTCCACGTAGTATGCAGATTGTTAGATAATGAAACTTGTCAAGCTAAAATTCACAATTCTACGAAAATACGAAATAAATATTTTTATTTAGTTACTGTGAAAGCTAAAGTATAAAAACACAAAATAGTAAATGATAAGTAGCTAAAATTTTTCAAGAAAAAATATAAAGTAGACCTGCAGTTGTTAAATTTGGCAAGTGAAAAGGGAGAAGATATTTCATGAAAAATCTTTACAAACTTATATTTGTAGTTCATGTCAGACAAAATAAGTGAATATGCTCGCAAACTTAAATTGGTCAACAAATCTGTTTATAAATTGTACTTCTCGTTGACCTATAATCCTGAAATTAATACGGAAGCATCGGCAGTCGAGTCCGACTCGCACTTGGCCGGTTTTTATTATCTTTATGTCACGATAAATTATAAGAACTGACTCTGTTTAATTTATTTTCAGTAGAAACATGTAAGTCATACAATCCTTATTCACACAAGAGATTTATGAGCTTCGAACTTTACAATTCAAAGCGTTGTGAAAACAAGATTGAGGAATCGTGTGATATATTTGTGGTTTTCCGTAAGATTTTTACAGGTCAAAATAGTTTTTTCAAATGATAAAAATATTTGTTTTTGTTGATAAATAAATATTTAATATAATATATTAATTTAGTGGTCTAAAAAAGAAAAAACAAAATCGTATACTTTTCTGACTGTTAACTGGAACTGTTAACCTCAATACATGAGAGATATTGGTGTAGTAGCACAAGCGTATGATTGTCGACTGTTGTGGCCTCGATTTCCACACGGATTTTATTTCTTCACTCTAGTAAAAAGTCAAAGCGCGGCCTTGAGTTCCGCCACCCAACACGCAATGCTTCCAGAATTTGACGGAAGACGGGGAACGGAGACTCCCTGTGCCTACCCTGCTACAAGCGGGAATAGCGAGAAACTGAAAAAAAATACACGAATACTGAATAAATACGTCCATAGCTTACACATTGTTAGTCAGCCTTTATTTTTTTTCCACAATAAAAAGAAATGAATTCAAATTAAACATGTGCCGAGCCACGATAGATTGATGTATGGGTGAAAAGCTATTTCTTTTTATTAATGTAAGCTGATGCAAAATAAAGAGGATAACAATGCGTTAGTCACAGCGTATAAGAGCACAGAGTAACAAAATTACTCGTGATTCATTTCCATTGTACCTATATGGATAACTAGCGGCCCGCCCGCGGCTTCACCTGCGTGAACTACGTTATTATTAATTTCTGTCTCCATGAGTTCCTACGTCCTATAAGTAACGTCCATGCAAAATTTGAGACTCCTAGCATTTGTAGTAACGAAGTTTCATACAAACTTTCAACCCCAAAACAACCGCTTAGGAGTCGAATATTGCAAATTCCCGTCTTAGCGAGCACCTACGTCCTTTAAGTAACTCCTATGCAAAATTTGAGATTCCTAGCACATGTAGTTTCTGAGATTTCGTGATGAGTGAGTGACCTTTCAATTTTATATATATAGATGACAGCGGTAGCAGATACTTATTTAATTTTTATATCTGTTTGAGGAAGTAAATTACGTATTTTTTGGCTTATTTTTAGTTGTCGTTTACAAGCAAGTTTTTTTTTCATTAATGGATGCTACTGGAAACTGAAAATGAGGGATGTTTTTTTTTGGAAAAAACTAATATCAGTGTATTTTACAATAAAAAGAAATACATTTCACTCACATCAATATTTATATGTTTATATAGGTATGTAGATTTATAATCATTAACGTAATAGTTAAATAACGCACTTGAATCTCGTCTCTTAACATCATCTCCTACATTCAAGGGTTTCTGGTAGAGATCTCTATTAGAGATGAGTTCTCATTTGAATATATTTTTTCTGTTATTTTATGTTTTCTGTTCTTCGTTCGTGTGAGATATATAAATAATTAAAAAGAATCTACCATAACAGAGTAAATAACCACAAGTCTAAAGGACCAATCAATTACAATATACCCTCTATATTTATTGTAGAAATCGAATGTAATATTCAAAAGTCAAATATCATTGCGCAATATCAGCTATATTCCACTTCAACTTTATGAGGGCTCGTGTGCCTAGCTAGCAGTAGCAAGCAATAAATCGCGACAGAAACGTAGCACAGTTTACAGAGGTAAATGTATATAGAATTGGAATATATATTTATTCAAGTAAGAGTTTTAAAAATATATAATATTTACAAATTGTAATTATATTGTTATTTGTTGTGGTATTGAGAGACTGAATGTAATGGAGACGGTTGGTTGTAGGTGCGATTAATTTCAATTTAAATTACTTTCATGTTCCTGCTCTGACAGTAAATCAAACACAGCGTTAAATTCCACCCCTCAATCCTGAAAGACTCGAATTATATAGGAAAGTTATAGTTTCAAATTATACGCATAAGCATCAGGCAAAGATAATCTGATGAGGGAGGCCTACGTTCAGCAATGGACGGCGATAGGCTGATGAAAAAAAAAGAAGATAATCTACCAAGTACCAAGACACTCGCTACTTATCGCGATTTGGTGTAAATATTTCCTAAAAAGTTAAAAGGTGGACTGTGTAATTTGTAGTTGTTTTTCTTCTTTGTTTACTTTGCCTCGACACCAGAGTAAAGAAATGGAAATAAATATTTCATATCCTCGAGTGGGGATCGAACCCACAAACAGTCAGTTTTACAGACACACTGTGCACTTGCGCGAAACGTATAAATGAGTAAAAATATAATAAACCCACTAATAGTGATAGAAACTGGCAATCCGGCAAAATCTAATTCCATTATAACAGAGAATAATAGTGGCAGAACAATGATAGTCCAAGAATCCCCGATGGGGCAACAGTCCGCAACGAACGATTGTCAACTCCGTGTTCAATAGCCTTAATGGAAACGCCGATTGTCTGCAATTCAAACTAATTTTGTTTTAACGAGTCGCACATTCAGCCGTTTTCGAATGTAGAAAATTATTGTGGTGGCCCTAAAATATTTTAAACTTTATCAAATTAGGGCCAGTCGTAGTGCAGAGGCACAAGTGTTAATGTAAATGCGGATTCTGTGGGTTTGATTCCTATTCGGGGGAATGAAATATGGAACGTTTTCTGAACAGTCTTCACAACTCGGTGAGGAACGGTAGTGCCTTAATGGGAACAGGTTGTAGGCCTAGGTTTGCTCTGCCTACTATGTGCGGGTTACAATGTGAAGCTAATTTTTTTTTCTTCATCTTGTAAAACCTAATATTAACTACCATTCAAGTATCTTAGCCTATTTAAAACCTGTACTAGGATAGTTTTATAATATTTTAGACCTTCACAGATTATTCTAGACAAATATCAGTAATTTTTGTAATGATTTAAAAAAAAAATTATCAGTTTTCATTATGTCTCCTTGATATTTTTTGTTAAATTTCTAATTTATATAAAACAATTTTTGTTTTCATATAAAATTTATAGAGTGATAGCTTTCAATAGGGAAAACTCCGAGCATAGACCCAACAGTCGGGCCGTATTTTTCAATTTTCTTCAATAGTCCGATTTTTCAAAAATTTCCAAATAACTATTGAACCGTTTGAAATCTTTAAGGGGTGAAATTAATGGGTACTGAGGTCCCCTATCCATAGACTACCGTTGTTCCTTCGATTGTGTTACATCCTGTATATAATATAGAATAAAAATATATTATTATATATACAGGTGATTAAAAATAAGCTTATATCGCTTAATTGATATTCATTTCGTTTCTACGCACTTATAATTTGTCGATGGTCAAACTCATACATTGTCGTCCCGGGATCGAGAGTTCGAGAAGTTAGAGGGCCCTCGATCGCCGTCAAACAGGCGACGGGGCTTTTTAATGAATTTTAAATTTCTTCAATTAACATTTGATAAAGTGGAGAAATTTGATGGAAAAACTCTACAGCTAATCGCTTTTTTATCTCCATAATGATGGCCTAGCCATATATAAATAAATTATATACTTAATATTTTTACTAAAAGTAATATGCAATGGCACAAGCACGAGACTGTAAACACGATGGTTGTGGGTTCGATTCCCACTCAAGCGTATGAATTATTACTTATTAATATTTCAATTCGCGGTAACAAGGGCAAAGCGCGGCGTTGAATTCTGTCATTCAACACGCAATGCCTCTAAAATTCGTAGAAAAATCAGGAGACGGAGTGTTAAGACACTCCCTAGTTTTAAGAAACTAGGTTCCTTTGACTACCCTGCTGTACGGGCATACAGAGTGAAGCCGAAAAAAATATTAAATAGGTCTTTAAGTAACTTAATAAATTTTTAGGTATTACAATTTTTGTTATAGCAAAAAAACGAAATTGAAAAAGCAATCAAATTATGATTGTAATGAAACTACGCAGTGAATATTAATTGATACAGCAATTAACTCTGGAACAACAACGTTTATTTATAGCTTATTGAAACAATATATATTTTTAAATGATGTATTTAAATGATAGCCTTTTTTATTTCATTCAATTCAATTGGGGCAGAAAATCGAGGATGATAATTAAAATAATAGTAGTCAATCCGAGAAATCTCTCTGAAATCTGAGTTTTAAACAAATTATTTTAAAAAGTAAGATAAAAATAAATACTTGACGTTGTATCCCGAACGCAGTAGGGTAGGAAGAGGGAACCTGTGTTAAGATCTGCTCCCCATTTTCCGCTGAACTTTGAATTTCTCTTAATATATATTTTTTTAAATTGATGACATGTATATATTTAAGTAAGCCTAATTTTACATCACTTATTTTTCACAAATTTATTATTTAGCGACTATGCATATATTTAAAATTAAAATGTTAGAACATAAAAAAATATCCTTTATTTAACGTCAGCTGATTCGCGTAACTTGAGTAAGAGGCTTTCATCTCGGATTCCAATTTAACGCGATGACAATGTCTTACCATTTGCCATTTTCTTTTTAAGCATTAACTTCCGTTAGAGGTTCCCTTTATAATACAATTTTAATTCTCGACAAAAAAGAAGCCAATAATTGATGTTTAGTGTACCTAATGGGTTCTCAGTCATTACTCAAATTTCATAATTGTAGGGAATACGGAACGAAGGCCCTATATCTATGAGACTATAAATATATTTTTTTTATCTTCACGCTGTACCCCGCACATAGCACATAGGGAACCTGGGAACCTAATGTTAAGTTCCTCTGTTCACTGGGCCGTTCTCCGGTCCGTACGAGACTGAGGAAACGAAAAATTAAATATTTAATTTCCTTGGGAAATTAAATATTTAATAATTTGGGAATCGAACCCACAACCTGCAACATTAACAGTCCCACGCTTATCCCTTTATACCACAACCTCAACTGTATTATTCACTTTTAATAAAAAAATATAAAAAAATATTATTAAATGTAACGCTAGTAGTACAAGAGATGTAGGCTGGTTGTCAAAAAGCAGTATAAATCGATTTAGGCCAACCAATTGAGATATCAGCTTAAATTTCAGTGTTAGCGAACTTGAAGCATTAAGAACAGTGCTTTGAATATATTTGTATTAACTGCTGAATATTCAAGATGACAAAAGAATTCCTTTCTATTAAGCTGTGTCTAAAGTTACGTAGAATAATCTAGAAATATTTAATCAAGACCATTTTAAGCCTGGGGTTTTCTTTACATAAGAAATAACATTACAATTGAAACAATATAAAATGGTATATTTATTTACGATTTTAAATAAGTTTCTCAATACATTTTCACAGTATTTATAATTTCATTCTTTATCCAGCACACAGCAAGTTAGGTAGTGGTAACCTGAAAACCTAGTGTTAAATACTACGCCACTCAACAGGCAATGCCTCCAGAATTGAGTACGAAAACTGGGAACGGAGTGTCTTAACACTTGGTTCTCGCATGAAACTGATTTTTATAAAATTTATTGTGACATTATTTATTATCATTATTTCAGGACAAGGTAACGTTTGCCAGCCACTACAGTACTTTATAAATACATAGTTATTTCTGGATTGAAGGGACTAAGGGAGTATAAATTAGGTCAAAATAGAAGATAATATAATTATGTACCATTTTTTCTTTATTTTTATCAAAATAATGAAATTTAGTGTTTAATATATAAAGTTTGTTTACTAGTTTTTTAGACGTTTTTTAAACTTTAGTATTACCTAAATAACTGCATTGTTCTATGGCTATAGCTAATGCAGTAAATTTGCTATAGAGGCAGAATATTAGATACTATTCTTAGATAAAAGCAACCAACTGTGTGACGTGTGACAATGATTTCCAAGCTTAATTCTTTCTATGCTTCAAGGGACTGTATACCTGAATATTTAATATTAATTTCAGGATCATCATCATCATCATCATCAGCCTGTCCTCGTCCACTGCTGGACTTAGGCCTCTGCAAAGGCAGGCCACTGAGCTCGATCTTCAGCTCTTCGCATCCAGGCAGGATATTCTCACGTAATCTCCGAGACAAATGGATTTTAACAGACGGGCAATAAAACGATTCTATAAGGGTTTCCTTTTTAAAGAAACAAATAAATTTAACCGTTTTTATTTACTTAAGAGTGGGTAATGTTAAGTAAATAACTGTATTTTATCATTTTTACAAACCCACTTGTCTTTTCAAAAAATATATACGAGTATACTAAAATTCAAAGTTTACTTATTTCGTATTCCATGCCTTGTTGCCAGAAAGCTCATGAATAAACTTCCTGTTTTGCATATAAGAACTCTATTCATCTGTAAGTCGGTTAAGACGCACGTTGTCTTTATATTAAATTTTACAATATAACTTAGGCATTTTGAATTTAAATATATATTTTATTTGACGAATTAAGGTAAGTGGGATACTGTCTGGAAATTAAATGTTTGTGAGTTCTATCCCAATTGGGAGAAATACTTATTTTCCTTTCTTTTCCTTAAAAGAATACAAAGTGCGACCTTGAATTCCGAAATATCCATTTAACATGGAGTTTTTCAAAAAATAAGCGGTGCTTTAGGGAATATATTGTTTAAGTATATTCCCTAAAGGCCTAGTATAGGCCCTCCTCTATCTACCCTGCCTTAAATATACTCTACAACTTTATAATATTAATATAGTTATTATACTATATATATTATACATATAAATTTCTAATTTCAATTAACAAAAATAAACATGAAAACGGTACAGACCTTTAACAAACACCAACTAAAAAGTAAAAGTCGAAAAGCCAGGTATATGTAACGTTGAATGGCAAAGTTGAATTTGGGTGCGGTATAGAAAGAAAATTCGTTTAATCGAGGTCCAGCGTCCGCAAGCCAAAATAAAGATCGCTTTTGATCAAATATTTCAACCTTTTGAAGTCGTATGACCGATTTAAATTTGATTATACCAGTATTTTCGTTATTTTGGTATATGTTTTGTAGTTACTCATAAAAAAAAATTCTTCACGCTTCACGCTGTATCCGTCACACAGCAGGGTAGGTAGAGGGAATCTAGTGTTAAGACACTCCGTTCCCCACTACTACATATTTTGACTACTTCAAAGAAATAATAAGATTGCGAAATTTACCGTCCTGTATGTAGGTAATCCTAATAGCAAAACTAGTAACATTTAAATAAAACGTTTATATAATTAAACATAAAACACCCGCTTGGACAAAAAATTAGCGAAAAAGAAGTAATAATATAAAAACATTAAGCATATGCATTTTAGTAATAATAAAGTTTTAGTCTATAGTTCATCTATCAATAATTATAGTAGATTCTTTATTAAAAGAACTATACCCCATTGAAATATTATAATCGATAACCACATAAAAAATATTATATACTAGTGGACCCGAACGCGGCTACGCCCGCTTGAACTATACGAATATTTATTAAATATATTTATGAAATTATTTTCAGCTTACAATAAAGAGATGCGTTAAGCAAGCTCATTTTGGGTGATGTTTTCTAACAACAAACTTTGCATATCGTTGCTTAGCAACGGTTGCATAGCGACGGTTGTTATTAAGATGGCAGAAAAAATTGCATGTCAAATTAATAAGATTTTAATATATTGGTATATATCGAAAATATTACAAATATAAGAAAAAAGTATCCTATGTTCATTCCGAGACCCTCAAGTATCTCTATATGAGTATTTTATCACAATTGCATTGGCGGTTTGGCCCTGATTGCGTAAAAGACAAACAGACAGACAGACAAAGTTACTTTCGAATTTATAATATAGGTATGGATTTTTGCAAAATAGAACTGTCACTACTGCTACGACCAGCTACGAGAGTAAACCTTTATTTAAAATGCATAAGTTTGAAATGTGTTCACGTAGTTTGAAATCGTACTAATGGACCCGGAACATCATTATCCCGGGAGAGCATCAAAGTACGTACTGAGTTGTATAACTCATACCGTATCACATTTTAATGCTGGTCCCAGTTGATGAATATTTCACAGTATTAAAGTCTCTATTTTTTCATTATAAATGCAAACATTTATTATGTTTAAAAATATATGAGAATACACTCTAGTTGTGAATAATAAAATAATGCTTTTTCTGAATAAAAATGTCATATAGCATATACTATTTAAATATATATAAGGAGTAAAATACAGTCGTAGCGTAGGAGGCTGTAAACTGCGGGTTCGATTCCCACTCGTGGAAATGAAATATTTAATATTCTCATTTTTCTTCGCTCTGGTAACGAGGCGTTTTGAGTTCCATCATTCAACACGCAATGCCTCCGGAATTCGGCGGAAAGTGGGGAACGTGTCGTAATGGAAACATTAGGTTCCTAGGTTCTTTCTGCCTACTTTGCTATGTGTGGGATAAAGAGCGGAGCGCGAAAATATACGAGTAGTCATCGCTTCGAAAAAGTAATTCTGTAATAATATTCCGCAATATAATATTTTTAAATTTGCTACTGTGGAAATTTAAAGTAACTGTAAAAACAAACTTAATTAGGAAATCTCATTACTCAGCTGAAGAATTCTTAAAGGATAAAAATATATGAAACTAGATCATTAGAATTTTAAAGGGATGGCCTGACCTGTATAATGTGTATTAAGAAAATCAACTGTTGAGTTTCTTGCCGGCTCTTTATAGCATAACTTTCGAGCCTGTAGTAAATATAAAAAATTCAAAAACATTTACAAAATGTAAAACGTACAATTTAAATTTCTTTTCCTGAAGAAGAATACTCTAAAAACATCGAGAGAGTTACAAAACAATAGGATTTTCCATTCAACCGTCGTCGCATCCCAAAGTTTATATGGAAAAACTTCACCAAAAGTTTCAACGTTGTATTCAAAAGTATTTAACAACGTAAAAAAAACTATTAAATAATAATAACCTCCTTACCGTACAAGGTGGCTCGGAAATTACATTTTTAGTGGAGTGCAACTCTTCTCTCCGTAATGAAGGTTCATTTCCCGCTGGACTATCCGCGGTCCGCATCATCAAACATGCACCAACTTTCGATCTACACTTTATATTCAAATAATCTTTTGAGCTCTTCCTCGTTATATATATGGCCCTAATGCCCAATATTAATTGAAAGCGTGAATATTTTATGTTGAAAATTGTATGTTATTGTTTTATTAGTAGCTAGAGGAAACATAGTGTTAAGTTAAACATTTTCCTTTGAATTCTAGAGGCATTGCGTGTTTAGTGGTGGAACTTAACGCCACGCTTTGCTTCGACTTCAGAGCATGAAATGAAAATAAAAATTTAAATAAATATTTCATTTACTTGAGTGGGGATCACACCCACAACCAGAAGCGTTTACAGTCATTATTCATATGGTACAGCTGCCACAACCCTTACTTAAATAATTAAAAAATATTTTTTTTTTTTATAATGGAGTCAGCAAGTAAAACATGTAAACGTTGATAATGGAAGAGGAACCAGTAAAATATGGATGTGAACTCAAAATGCCGCTAAAGGTCACCGATTGCGCACTTAACCTAAAAATATTCCAGATGAGTCTGCATGCATCCAGGTCACTGCGTTTCGTACTTCCACACAGCTCTGCCAAATAGCCTTTCACGGATGAAATTTAAACATATAATTTTAATAATTTCCCTATAAAAATATTAAAAATGCAATTTTATATAATTTCTTAAAATTACGACGAAGCGTATCATATTTTTAATGCGCGCTCAGAAAATATTTTATTACTTTAAAATAAATATCTCACTTCAGAATTAAGCAATTTTTAGGTAAAATCATGAAAGTTTTTCATTATTATGATATTCGTTTTAAATATTATAAATAACAATGAAATTTAATACAAAAGAAAATAATTAACGGAAGCTTCGTAATATATTTTTTGTAGGTATAATTTTAATATTAAGCATCTTTTTAACATTTTGGAATTTTTTTTCAGCTTCACGCTGTATCAGCAGGGCAGCAGGTACCTAGTGTTATGATACTCCTTTCTCCAATTTCTGCCGAATTCTCGACAGCTAGTGAGTAGGAAAGCTGAAAAAATAAGATCCTATAAGAAAAATAAAAAAAAGCCAAGAAGAAAGGGCATATCTAGACATCCAAGGTAACGGGTTATTGGATTAAGTGGAAGAATATAAAAGAATACAAATTTCCGGCTCACCAGACACAAACATAAAATAAAGCACCGATAAAACATCAAGCATAAAAAATTACGACAAGCAGAAATAATATAGAAATAAAAAGAAATATAATTTCACTGGGATTACTTCGCTGCTTTCATTTTAACAGTCGTTGTTTTTTCACGTGAAATATTTTAAGAGAACTTAACGCAGCCAGCACTAGCAGTGGTTGGAAACGGATATTCGGAGCGGCTCTCCCGCTATAAAATGCAACGTTTACGTGTTATGCTGACAAATAAAAATGTTTCACTACTTCAATGAAACTGTAATATTGGGAGTGCCAACGTTTTTAGCAGCCAAATAGTATTTTCGGACTCCGTACCATATGAATAAAGGTTATTAAGGCCAGTTATGGCGCAGAGCTAAATGTTACTGTAAACGTAACAGGTTGTGGGTTCAATTTCCATTTGGGGAAATTAAATGTTTATTGTTTTCATTTCTTCTCTCTGATTTCGAGGCAAAGCGCTGCGTTGTATTCCGCCACTAAATAAGCAATGCCTCCAGAAATCGGAAACGTAGTGTCTTAAGTATAGGTTCCCTCTACCTAACCTGCGAGACGTTCAAAAAACTAAAATTAAACCGATCAGTAACGTACTAAATAAAGTTATTAGATGAGATAATAGCTAGCTGATATTTATCTGAAAGTAAGTAATGACTGTAAAGGCTAGTCACGTTTAAGCACTTCGATGTCCACTCGGGAGAACGATTATATTTATTTTCATTTTCAAGATCTAGTAGACAACGCCTGGGGTTGAGTTCCGCTACCTAATATGCAATGTCTCGAAAATTGGGGAAAAGTGGGGAACGGAGTGTCTTAGTATTAGGTTCCCTTTAGGTGACTTGCTATGAGGGCAGGCTTTATTTGCGTATGCATAGACAAACATATAATGTATATTGTATATACATAATTTCAATGAAATAAAAATGATCAAAAAGTTCCCATATTATATTTAAATTTGTATGTATTATGTACCTTTATCCATAAAGTAAATAAAATATAACGGAAGATCTTATTTTGTTGTCAAAATTGAATCCTTTCACGCTTCGGTACATAATTATAATAAATTGCCTATCACAAAGGTTCATACATAGGCGAAGGTTCATAAGGAAAGCATCCCATAAAGGAAATCGCAATCCCTGATAAGTTTTGTCCCTTTTCATATGGTGTTACTATGCATTTTTTTTTCATTTCATCTAGTGGAAATCGAACCCACATTTCGTGTTAGAGTCACACTTTGTGCCCCTGGTCTCTATTTCTAAATATTACTAAATATAAATATGTATAAAACTATTCCATTACCAAAAACCATTCCACAAACTTTCTACTGCATGGAAAAAAAAGTATTTTAAACGTTTCTTTTAAAATATTGGACTATTTTTATTTTCAGAAGAAAAATGTATGAGACCAATTAGGTATATTAAGTAAATATATATGGCATATTAAAAGTTTCTAATATCAAATACAAAATCAGTTGCTTCAGGTTGCCATAAAATTATACAGGAAGACTTTATGAGGGATCTATTTCCTCTTTACATAGTCCTTTGCCAACAAGCTTTCGGGTCGAGCAAGTTGGTCGTGTAATTTAATTATGATACGAGTGAAAGTGAATCTACATCAACACCGGCTTATATAGGCGTGAAAACTATCTAAAGTTTTCTAATATATTATATTAAAATCAGCCTCAAGTATCTAAATGGATGGAGAATGGAATCAAGAATTTTTCTAGAGAGAAACGAACTAATTTTAAACTATATAATTTAATCAGCTTCACGCTATATCCCGCACTCAGCAGGGTAGGCAGAGGGATCCTAGTGCTAAGTCACTCCGTTTCTTATTTTCCGCCAAATTCTGCGGCATTGCAAGTTTAATAGCAGAACTCAACGCCGTGCTTTGCCTCGACAGAGGAGCGAAGAAATAAAAATATCTCTTCTTTCTCTTCCATTATGAGTAACTTTATTTAAAAAACAAACACCTGTATCTAGAATATGTCTAGAACACACCATATATCATTTACTTAGCGTTCAGTTTCACCTGCTCGTGACAAACTTCGTACTTACAAACTGTTCTGAGCGTAATGCAAAGAGGATTGATAGCATTTTAATATACCAACTTTCTTTGCAATACAACGACAACGAATTTGAAATCAATAGGGTTTAATAGATTTTTAATCACTGTTAGTTGGCAGATCTCTTTCGTTATATTAAACACGCTATATGAATATAATATTTTCATTTCTTTGTACGGTTTCGAGGCAAAGCATGGCGTTGAGTTCCGCCACTTAACACGCAATGCCTCCAGAATTCAACGGAAAATGGAAAACGAGTGTCTTAACACTAGGCTCCCTCTACCTATCCTGTTCTGTGCACAAATCTGTTCATCAGTTTCGGAGATCAGCCCATGAAAACAAAAAGACGGACAGATTGATATTTAACGAGAAATGAAAATATTTATTTAGAACATTTTCAAGCGAAATGTGGTGTTCATACTTTTATTTACCTATTCGCCCACGTGTTTTTCGTAGGTTTACCTTTGAATTTATAATAAGGCACATGTTTACCCTAAACTTTGTAAACCTATATACATAATATTTTCAAATAAAAACACTACAGTTTCATTTTCAAGCGTGATAATGTTTATTTTAGAACAATAAATTTTTATTATGAGTACAAACAAAGGTTGTTAAGACCCTGAAGTAATGTTTTATTATCATTATATAAGCACTAGCTACTCTTTGTTGCTCTACTCATGCCTATTATTTGTTTTTTGAACAAACAGACAGATAAAAAGTAAAAAAAATATATAGATTGTTGATGTTCTATCATGTTTTCATATTACCTTAAATGATATTTTCGTAGAAATCCGTAAGGAACGACCAACCTTCTCCGTGTTTTCTTATAGTACAGATATTCCTATGATTTATAACATCTAAAAGAAATTAGTGAAATATTAACATTAAAATTACTCGGAATTGCTGTAAAAAATCTAAACTAATTGGCAAAGGAATTTCTAATAAATAAAAAATATCGTTTCTCTGTCGAACACTATTTTAGTACTGCAGTACAGGTAAATCGAAAAAATATTTTATAGGATTTTTGCAACTTCCGCCATATTTGTATGTTTATTCGCAATCAGTAATAAATTTCTGCTAAATCAATATTTACTAATAAATAATTTTCAAAGGCCACAATAAAGAACTTAAAGCTACACCAGATTTAATCTTCCTTAAAGTTTTGGGAGCGTGTTTGAGAAGAGTTCTTGTAAGCAGGTGTTGCATGTTTACTAGAGGTGATATTAATTAATAAACTATTAGATGTCATTAGGCAAGTACATACCATGAAGTGACAATTAATATGGACAAATGCATTTATTAACGATTTTTTCATTAACGAGGCCAGTTTAGGAAGGGGCACAAGCACGTTGAGGCCGTCGTGTGACTGTAATGTGACGGACGGTTGTGGGTTCGATTCCCACTCGCTCTGGTGTCGAGGCAAAGCGCGGCGTTGAGTTTTGCCACGCCTGAAAGTGGGGAACGGAGTGTCTTAATACTAGATTCTCTCTGCCTAGGGGCCTGCCTCTGCCTAGGGGCCTGCTGTGAGCGGGATACAGCGTGAAGCGGATTTAATTTAATTGAATTTAATTTTTTCACAAGCACGTGGCTAGAAATGCGATATGCGACTGTGGGTTCGAGTGGGCATCAAACCCACAACCAGTCCCCCTTCTACCCTTGCACCACGAATGGCCTCAAATGAGAGTAGTAAATGACTCCATCATATATTTGAAATCGTCTTAGACAGCATCTTATCTTAAATCAAGAGTTAAACCACAGCGGTTAGGAAACGTCTAACTTTTACTATTATGTGGGCACGGTCGCAATGGCCGAGCTTAGAACTTTATCTAAGTTTAAACACAGTTTAACAGTTGGTTAAGCCTCCTGATATCGCTCTAAGTACGCCTATCAAAAACAGAACGTAATTATATCCACCGGTTAGGTAGCTTAATTAAATATACCTATATAATATAGATATTTTGGAGCCACCGATCATTTGTTCTACCTATTATTTAAAATTTATGATAAGATGGAAAAAATAATATTTTTATATGCCTTTCGAGACAGTGGCATTGTTCTCACCTCTTCCATCTCATTCTCGGATATTTGGGAGAGCCAGAAATATTATCATTAAAAAGCTTCGCAGCTTCATGCTTTTCCCGCAGAGTAGGGTAGGCAGAATAAACCTAGTTTTAAGTCACTCCGTTTCAGGAATTTCAATTAAAGAAGTTTTCTGTTAAATTGACTTTAAAGAAATTAAACGGTGTGCTATTAATATACGAGTATATAATCGTTCCCCCGAGTAGAGAACGCAACTTCTAATATCATTAAAAAAAATAACTAAATAAATCATTATCCATTTATAAATTTATAAATAAAACCATGAAAATATTAATATGAAAGTTTGTACGTCTTGACGTTTCTAATTATAAAAAAATAAATACAAAATTCTATTAAGCCCAAAAATCACCATTATTTTTTATTAAACAAAAACTCCAAAAAGTTACAATTTGATAGATCTATTTAAAAATGCAATATAACTTATTTTTATTGTAACAAAACATGGTCAATTCAACAATTCTTTATTTGAGTGACATTTTTGTATGAAATAAAATTATATTGTTGACACTAGGTTTTCAGTAATCTATGTTTTTTTCAGCTTTACGCTATTCCGAAAAGGGAACCTGATGTTAACACACGCCACTCCGTTTTACGCCATATTTTGGAGCCACCTGGCGGAGTTCAACGCCGCACTTTGCCTCGATATCAGAGCGAAGAAATGAAAATATTAAATATTTCATTTTCTCCAGAGAAAATCGAACCTGCAAGCTATCGCGTTTATAGTCACATACTTGGCCTCAAAAATAAAGTTAAATACAGTATTTAAATGTAAACTCATTACTTGCCTTGAAGTATTTTATATTTCTTCATAAAATTCCATTCCAGTTAAGACGCACTCATAGTTTCAGTTATTGGCGCCAAGATAAAACCGGTGAAGTGAACTCGATCAGTATTTGTTTGTTGGCAGAACTTTTAATGATAAACAACTTTGGACGAAATGAACAGCCATTATAACTGAGAAGTGCACTAAATGAAAAGGCGGAGTGTTCGCGTTCCAACGATGGCGTTTTAAACTTATAATTAAAATTTGTTAGTTGATTTTATGTAAGATTATATTAATTTTATATACTTAAAGATTTTCTCTGTTGTCATATTGGTGCAATTAAAAAAGTTTTATAGTAACAGTAGTATAAGTAAGTAAGTTATATAGTGAAAAATATTTTTGTTTTAAATATAAATGTTTTGAAGACCGAAAATAAAAAGATAAGGAAAGAAAAAAGTTAAATTATTGTTTTTAAATTGTGGAAGTTATCAAATAAATAATTATCGTATTAATAAATAATTATACATTCCTCCGAGTGAGAAGAGAACTCACGTCCTTCGCGTTTACAGTCACACGCTTGTGTCACTAGGTCTATTAAAAGGTATATTTAAATATAGAACATATGTAAATGAAGCGTACTAATATCGTTAGCAATACAACCTACTCCAAGTAACAGGTGGTCCATTCCGTTACCGTTAGGTGCTAATGTTACCAACATAGCCGTAACAGCGTTGTAAACTTTGCATATCGCACTGAAAATGGCTGAAAATTATCTACATAGAAAATAGATATTTACTTTTAGGCCAGTCGTGGCGCAAGTGTGTGACTGTAAACGCAACAGATGAGAAATTATATCTATATATTTTTTTCTGGTGTCGAGGTAAAACACGGCGTTGAGTTCCGCCTCTCAATGAAGAAAGTGGGGAGCGGAGTGTCTCAACACCAATTAGGTAGGCTTCAATGAAGCAGAATATTTGGGTAATAATCTTTAACACGACGTTATAATTATTTAGCTATCTATAGTTCATTGACTGCTGTTTGCTCTACAGCTCATATAATTGAACTAAATTAATTATTGGTGTCGGTACACAATTGAAAACGTTGTTAATTAGCAATTAATTAAAAGCTTACATCTAGTCATCTGTAGGAAAACAACTACATTTCATTACAAATCTTTAATATTCTCAACGTCGCGTTTGCGTTACCAGAACGAAGAAGATCTTAATAAAAAAAAATAGTTAATTTAATAACTAATGACCAAGCTGTGAATATATAGTAAACGAAACAAGCACTCAAGAGACAACCTCTTATATCAACCTCAAATTTACGAGTAAATATTATAGTATAAGCTAATTGTTGAACCCATTAACCGTACATTTTATGGGTGTGCATAATTTCTACAGTATTTTATGAGATTTTGGCTCTAAAACTACATAATCATACCCTTCTATACGTTTGTTTTGTATAGCGCGGAGTCATCGGTCTTTTACGATCTACATACATATGTGGGGTTGCCAAATGGGGTCATGAAACAAAGATTTCTTTCATATCACTGTATACATCGCCTTTTTTTCTGTCATTTACTGGTAAAGAACTCGAATGAATATAAATCTTGTACTACATTGTTATGTGTTCGTTTATTGTGGGTTCGTTCACTTTAAGTTTCTACAAGTCATTATAGGGACCCGCTCGCGGCTTCGCCCGCTTGTAGTACATAATTTACTTTTTTTATATAATTTATTTTTTTATTTCCTCATCTAAATTACTTTTGTGATCTAATAACATTAAATACAATATCCGAACATCGATAGCTAAAGTTTCAGAAAATATTCACTTAAATAAATATTTCATTTCCTCGAGTGAGGATCGAACCCACAACCAGTCGTGTCTACAGTCAGACACCACTTCACCACAACTAGCTTCAATTATATAGAAAACTGAACTAAAAGTCTATAGTACCTAGTAGTATGTAGTAGTGGTGTCTCTACAAGTATCGTACTACCAACAGCATGCAGAAAACTTTTGTCACCAAGCCTTTGTTTGAATTAAACATCTCTGCTGCACTAAATATCTAGATACTTCGAGCGGAGAGAGAATTGTTGGAGAATCCCTTTCATTAGTACAAATTGAAAGTTCTAGCTTCACAGAGGGGTAGAAGAGTTCGCCATTGTATACAAAGACTAATTAGTTTTAC
Organism: Heliconius numata; assembly: GCA_016802625.1. Classification (NCBI taxonomy): domain Eukaryota; kingdom Metazoa; phylum Arthropoda; class Insecta; order Lepidoptera; family Nymphalidae; genus Heliconius; species Heliconius numata. The sequence continues at coordinate 452,652 of JAEBDU010012897.1, forward strand.
TAAATTTTAATAAAATGTTAAAATTTGTATATATCCCTAATATTTGTAGTTCAATGCGATATATAAGTAATATTGCCGAATAGAAGGGTAGGCAGAGGGAACCTCACGTAACACTCAGTTCGACACGCTCTAAACATTGCGTAATGAGTGACGGAACCCAAAGTCGCGCTATGTCTACCAGAGCGAGGAAACTGAAAATAAATGTAATCATTCCCCCGAGTGGGGATCGAATCCGCAACCATCGCGTTTACAGACAGCCGCCATTAAAACACTTCAAATTCAAAATTGAGGATTTAACGAATTAACGAATTAAATAATAACAGAAGTTATCATTAACGTGTTAGTCAATCGAATGGGAATTGCGGTTCCCAATTAAATACCAATAATTTTGGCAAATATGAGCTGGACCTCCCCCAGAGCATTCACCGCTCTACAAGTTGACAATATTCCGCAATCTTTATTATGAAGTCCCTGAGGCTTGCCGCGTGTAGGTTTTCCATTTACTACGCTTCTCGTGTATGGTGATAACATATTTAATAGATACGTATCTTTACGATGCCTTCTGGTGTACATGGAGAAAAAAATGTACTTCTTGTATATTTTTTTCTCCATGTTATGAAATAGGAATATAAAATACTCAATTTTCGTAAATTTTGTTAATTTTGTATATTGGCCAATGCCAATACGGCGTTGCCAATACGGCGGCGGCTTCTTTACCTCAGTGTGGCATTAAGCTCAATACACAGTGTCTCGATTTTTCAAAGAATGGGAACAGATAGACTAGATTATTTCCTCACTCACTCACTCACTCCAGAAAGGGTAACCTAGTAATGAGACTCTCCGTTCTCCACTTTCGCCCTAATTTTTGAGACATCGCATGTTAAATGTGGGCACTCAACGCCGCGAGCGAGAAAATGAAAATAATGATTTCCCCGAGTGGGAATTGGCCTTATAGCACAACCTCTAAAGATAGAAGATGCTATAAATATTCTATGTTAACTTTATATTAGAATTCTGTACTATACAGATCTAGATTTCCATTCTAATTTCCATTTCTCAACTTGTTAATAACATCGTCCTTTAATTCCGTACAGTTCCAGAATGTCGAATTTCATCAAGTTCATTTTGCAACGTTATCGAATTGTCTAAATTAACAAATGAATTCGCGTCTTTAATAAACTTTTGCTCATCACATCGCGAAGATAATTTCACGTTTTACAAATTGTTATAAACTTCTTGGAAAGGTGAATGTAAAACAGAAACGATCGTAAGCAATTCTCCATCTTCAAAGTAACTTACTATTTTGTACAACAGTGGGGCAAAGGAAAATATTTCGTATGATTTTTAAGTCTTAGGTATATATAAAGAAATACAACTAAATATAAAGAAATCATATAAATAAGAGTCAATCTAATTCCATCTTGAATATTTAAGGCTTTGTGAGATATTTTGTCCCACTTGACTTTCTACCCCACTCGAGCTTTTTCTTCTTATATAAAAACTAGCGGACCCGGACGCGGCTACGCCTGCTTGAAATATAAGAATATAATTTCTATAGAAATAATTTCAATCTAGATGAAATGCTAAAAGTGACTATTATATTTTTCATAAGGATGAATATCAAAATGACGCGGTAACGAACGCGGTCGCGTAGCGACGACGGTTGTTATTAACATGGCAGAATAAATTGCATGTCAAATTAGAAAGTATTTTAATTTATTAGTATATATGTGTAATGTAATATTATATAGCCTATAGCACTTCTGAAGAATGCAGCTTTCATACAAAACAAAAACAAAGTAAATCGAAATAGTAGATCCCGAGATCTTAGCGTTCAAACAAACAAACAAACAAACTCTTCCGCTTTATTATATTAGTATAGATAAAATACTTAAAAACCCTTAACACTAAAAGTATACTTTGTCTTTACTTAGATTCACGCTGTAACCCGCACATTACGGGGTAACCAAAGGGAACCTGGGAACATAGTGTTAAGATACTCCGTTCCCATTAAGACACTTCCGTAGCCCACTTTCCTAAAAATTCTGGATCAATTACGTGTTGACTGGCGGAACTTAACGCCGCAATATTGACATATAGAAGTAATATATCGTCGTTGCGCTTGCCAAAACCGCTACGTGTTTTTAGTCAAGTTTTCAGGAGAGACAAAAAACTATCTTATTTATTAAATAATAGCTTTATCAAAAAATTATAAATGAAGTATGGTGACAAAATATATTATGTTTGAACTGAGATACAAGCGAACATGATAAAATGTACCCTTCACCTGCAATAATTTTTTTTAACCATTTTGATGCACATATCAGATTTGTCTTGTAACCACCATTTCTTACAAGTGAAAAATATGCACATATCAGTTTTGTAAAAGAACATAATCGGATTTTTTTAATGTTATTATGAGAATAACAACAATGTATTAAACTTAAAACAAATATATATATATACTAATGATTAGTAATGATAAACGTACGGAATGGTTTGGCCCTTTTTTAAGTGAAAACAGTTAATCTGATAACGATAAAACAGTATGGTACTAGTATATTAATCTTATGGTTATTAATACTAATAATAATTAACAAAATGTCTTTAATGCTTATCCCTTCAATAACTAGGTAAATTTAATTTTAATAAGCAGAGCGCGACAGTATTTCACGCCAAAACACCGATTGACCCTGAATAGGGCCTAGGTTCGGCTTCATATGGAGTACTCTTCTCATCTCTGGGTTGGTGCATCATCATGTAACAGCTTGACCTATTTGATACATACGCATCGTATACAACGTAGAGCCGTACGGAACGTTGAAGCCCCTATGATGTGTGAAAGGCTTGACACATTCGCTTTGTGCAGAGATGTCTCCTCGCTGTGCTTTCTCTATTGCATTTATTACGGGGAGTGTTCTGCAGAAATGTTTGACGTGTTACCTGCCGCCGAATTTTCTAACCGCACAGTACGTCACAAACTAAAGTATCATCCACATCATCTGGATACGTGCCACTCCACTTCTGTGTGGTTTGGTACGAACTTCCTTCCACGCGCCACGCAACTGTGGAATAGCCTACCTATGGCAGTGTTTTCAGGTTAGTACGACATGGATACCTTCAAAAACCACGTTTTCTCCTTTTTTTCTCTGATGTTACACGAGATCGTCGGCGGTGGTGGTCACTTACGATTAGGTAACCTGTTGGATGTTATTGAATTGTAGTTATGGGGCGCCGAAAAAACTTCGCCCAGGGCGCCGGTAGTGCTAAAACCGGCACTGTATACTTCAAACATGTGTGTCGTGATGTGCTTGCTCTGCAGTAATGATAAAACTTGAACTTTTGGCCCTAAGCCTAAAACCATTCTCTTACAGAAGCTGACTTACAAGAAGGATTTCTTGATTTACTTTCAGAAGATGATTCTGGTTTGGCGGCATACAGTTCCTTTATCCATGAATTAAAAGTATCGTTAGTTAAGTGTCTTCTACAATTGTATTAGGTACGCCTTTCCTATAACTCTCTGCTTCGTATTAAAGTCGAACTTTTTTTATTGTTGTATATTTCATCAATATCTATCTCCTTGAAGTTTTCTCCAGCTTGTTTACCTAGTATGAAGTGACCAGTTTCGAGTTCGACTGACTTCCGCCTTACAAATTCTCCAGTAGCTTCATCTAGGTACAAATGAGTCATATTTTCAACCAATACTATACCTGCTCGCTCTGAATCTGCTATTTCTATCGGCAGTGACTGAGATTTGAGCTCTGCCTCATTATATACCGATAAGGTAGGGCTCGAGTGACGGTTCCCCTTTATGTATTACATTACATAATGTATTACATTCCTCATCGAATCATTGCTGCTGGTCATTGCCAAAAATAAAAATTAAGTGCACATATCGATTTTGTTAAATCGACTTCTAGACGGAAATACTACATATTTGTTTTTGTAGGCTATGCAGAGTACTATTTTAATGCTATTTATCGAATAAAAAAAAATCTAAAAAATACACATAACGGTTTTGGCAGGCGCACCGACGATATAATAGCTACTTTTATGACAAGTTTATAAACCCAGCTTTAAATACGTATTCTCGTATTGTACGGACACTGGTCACTGCGTTTCCTATTGAAACCATACTAATAACTTCGAATAGAATGGCCGCTGCCATGTCCTACGCTCTCCCATACAAAGGGACGGGTCGTGTTCATTACGTAACAAAGATTGTAAAGTCATAGAAGTCTATACTTGTAATGAAATCGTAAAGGATTTATGTCTGTACATGGAAGATTTATATAATAAAAAAATGTTACTGCTAGCATCCGTGGGTAGGCCGTCGTGGTGCAGCGGCACAAGGGTGTGACTGTAACGCGACGGTTGTGGGTTCGATCTCCAGTCGAGGAAGTGAAATATTTATTTACGTTTATATTTCCATTTCCTCGCTCTGGTGTCGAGGCAAAGCGCAGAGTTGAATTCTGTCACTCAACACGCAATGCCTCCATAATTCGGTAGAAAGTGGGGAACAAGGTGTCTTAACACTAGGTTCCCTCTGCCTACCCTGCTATGTACAGGATACAGCGTGAAGCTGATTTAGTTTGGGTGTTTTATGAAATTGACTGAAATTCTAGTTATTAATATATGCATACTGTCTTTGATAATGTTATTGGATTATGAAATCTGAATGAGAAAATAAATCTATTGTGGAACAAGCGGTCGAAGCCATTAATCCTATGGAAATAAAGCCATAGGGGTCAAAGTACTGAAAACGGAACAAAAAAAAATCGGTTAAATGTGAGTTGGGTTCACCCACTGAGGTCATACCAAGTTCAGCATTGGAGGTCAACAAGAATTGTACAACTTACAAAAGTTAATAAAGTTAAGGTTGTAGGCATTGATTTTGTATCAAATGTAAGCTTGTTATAATTTTTTTCTTTAAAATATCTATAAATTTTCATATTTCGGATTATTCCCTTTATTTGTATTGTAAGTTCTCACTTTCTTCCCAATTTCATAAATGCTGGTCTTTGAGAAGTATCCTACAGGTTTTGATTACCTACTCAGTGAATTTCATTCAGCCAAAACGATGTATAAATGGTCGTATCTTTTGATGGAGTTAACTTAGAAGCTTCATTTTTTCTCTTCTTCTTCAAGGGACCATAAAACAATTAAAACAAAAACAGCCAAATTAATTTTATAATTACTAAATTAATATGAACATTTTTTTGTATCTATACTAGCGGACGCGCGCAGCTTCGCCCGCTTATTTGCACCCTTAGAGGTTGAATTAAAATAAACCACGAAACATGTGTTCAATGAAATATTTTTAAGAGTCTAAATTTCAAATTTTATAAAAATCTGTGGCGATTTAAAGATTTCTCCATACAAAACTTTCACCCCTTATTGGTACCCTTAGGGGGTAAATTCTAAAAAACCGTGAAACACGTGTTCAATTAAATACTTTTAAAAATCTAAATTTCAAATTTTATAAAAATCGGTGCCGATTTAATTTTTTTTCCATACAAACTGTCAACCCCTATTTTACCCCTTTAGGGTTAAAATTTTTGAAAATCCCTTCTTAGTGGATGTCCAGATTACGAAAGTAATCATCTGTCCAAATATAACGTTTCTATGCACAGCGGTTACGGCTGTGCGTGCGTCTTACCTCAGTCAGTGAGGACAAGTCCTTTTATATATATAGATTACTAGCGGCCCGCTCGCGGTTTCACCCGCGTGAACTATGTTATTATTAATTTCTGTCTCCATGGCTACGTCTTAGTGACGTCTATGCAAAATTTGTGACTCTTAGCATTTGTAGTAACGAAGTTTCATACAAACTTTCGACCCCAAAAACAACCCCTTAGAAGTCGAATATTGCAAATTCCCGTCTTAGCGAGCACCTACGTCCTATAAGTAACTCCTATGCAAAATTTCAGATTCCTAGCACATGTAGTTTCTGAGATTACGTGATGAGTGAGTGACCTTTCGATTTTATATATATAGATATATAAGTCATTCATGTTTTAAATGTAAGGAAATATTTTATATAATAAATTGCACAAATATAAAATTGGATTGAAAATTTACGACGCGTTCATTTTCTTTGTTTCATACATGAAAAGAAGAAAATCTAGTCGACTTACCGATTTTATTAAACCCGATTTGTCAACATGTCGGGGGAATGCCACATTCCTTTCCTTTCACTATTTGATATTTCTTCTTCCACAAAAAGCTAATATCTGCACTAAGAGACGTCCATTAATATTAAGTTTAGTATACATGTCTATAAATTTATAAATTTTTCAAATTAGCTAATACCTTACAGGCCGTCGTGGCGCAGCGGCACAAGGGTGTGACTGTAACGCGACGGTTGTGGGTTCGATCCTCAATCGAGGAAGTGAAATATTTATTTACGTTTATATTTCCATTTCTACGCTCTGGTGTCGAGGCAAAGCGCGGTGTAGAGTCCTGCCATTCAACACGCAATGCCTCCAGAATTCAGCAGACAGTGGGGAATGGAGTGTCTTAACACTAGGTTCCCTCTGCCTACTCTGCTGTGTGCGGGATACAGCGTGAAGGTGATTTTAGCTAATACTTTAGCTTTCAATGTATGGATATTTTCTTTCAAATTTGATATTTCGAGTCAGCGGTTAATTGACCCGAAATGATTTTTGAAACGAGTTTTAACGTCATCGTCGTTTTTTAGGGTTGCTTTGTTAGCCGTCTGTCTGTCTGTTAAGATTATTTCTTTTAAAATCGTGTAAAAGTATCATATTAAAATTAATTTCGACAAGAATATTCTGGTCGAAATTCAAAGTTCTAAGTTAACGCAATCAAAAGATACGGATTGCGTTTATTAATTAATTTATTTATTTTATGAATTGATATCTACTCGGGGAAATAATTATATTTAAATTTAAAGTGAGTCATTTCTTGGTGGAAACCGGAGATCGGAGTGTCTTGATATTAGGTTAATTTTACTTGCCACTTGTTGCAAGTTTCAATCACAAGGGGTGTCATAAAATTCACGCATTCGATGTTGCGAGCAGTCACTAGTTTTTAATATATTTGTAGGAGCCTATATTCTATAGAATAATAGGATAATACAAGACTAGCTTTAGTATTGATTCCAACATACATACCTACATATATAGTTGTGTAGCTCTGAATGTTCAGATAACGAGAAGCTATTCAGGCTATTCTAAAGGGAGTAAGTCCTTCATTACGTTACACTATTCTTTGAATTTATCGTTTAATCTCCTAAGAAAAAAGACGCTTGCTTAATGAATCGAAATGTGATAATATGTTAAATCTATGTATAATGTATCTATCTATGTTAATATATGTTATCTATATAAAATAGTAAATAAAAAAAAATCCAAAAAAAAAAACGAAAAATTACAAGCTTATAATTAGAATTTAATTTCTTATTAACGTCCGCAAATTTAAGTTTACAACTTTCATTCAAATTCACTTTCCCGTTGACTTACAATTGCTACGGACCTTTACTAGATAAGACCGACTCGCATTTGAGGGATTTTTAATCCGTTATATAAACCCAGTGTATGTTAAGCCGAATATAATCCTATGCTAAAAAGTCATTATTTTAAGCTTTTTTTTTCTAAGCTTAACATTTAACTACACTTAAAAACATATAAGTCCTTTAAAATGATTGAATACATTATAAAAAAATATATAATTACATAGTTACGTATACGGTGTAACTAATTAAATTATCTTTCTTTCTCTCTCTCTCTTTAAATTATCTCTATTTCATTTGGTTTTTAAATAAAACCGATAACACTTAGGCTTTAGGTATCATACACGACAAGACTTATATAAATGCATTAGAGACTTAACTCAAGTAAGAAGCACTCTCTTTAGACATTTTAAACTGAACTTTTAAACGATAGCGTCCTCGTTTTTCTTCTTTGCAGTTGAATGTAAGAAGTATTTTAAAATCTGAGACGTCGCCAAAGATAGTTTAAAGCTAAGCGGACTAAGGAAAACTCTCAAACACACAAGTTTCATAGAAATGTAAATCAGTCACTATTCGAAATGACGTAATGCACCAGGATTGTATCTGTGGAAAGCAGTTGGGAGGTTTTATTTATGTTGCGAAATCTAATATTTATTGTAAAAATAAAAAAAAGGCAGCTTCAACCTGTATCCCGCATACGGCAGGGTATTAAGAAGGAATCTAGTGTCAAGACACTCCATTCCCCACTTGCCGCCGAATTTTTCAAGATATGGCGAGTTGACTGGCGGATCTATATGGGGGATCGAATCCACAACCGCCGCTTCCCACAGCCTCAACATTTATTGTATTTTACTAATATATCTTAATTTTCATACTGATATCGAATCTGTGACCTGCGCTAAGATAATCTCATAAAACCACCACGGCGGATATAACAATATAATGCGGAATGTTTGTCAGTATGTTGGTCATATCGATATATAACATCTTCATTACAGAGCACATCTCGAATGTAATATGTAGGATGAAAGACAAACGGCCTGGCCGCGATAAATAATACCTCGTTTATCTATTTAGGAAATAGAACAAATAAATGTTAAGGTTTTTATTACGTTTCGTATTACCTTTGTTTTGTTTCGTTTTTTATTGCCTTAAACCTGGAGGCTGCAATCGTTGTGTCCGATAAATATTGTTGATTTACTATTTTTTTGTAGAACCTATTATTCGCGTCAAGTACTTAATGGGGGTTTTATACTGTTTGCACGTATATATATTTATTTTTTACCCAACTTTAAGATTTTTTTATTTTTTTTGGTACAGCATGCTGATGTATCACGTGCATAGCAAAGTAGCCACAGAGAACCTGGAAACCTACTGTTAAGACACCATTCCGCCACCGTTGAGTCGCGGAAATGAACGCCATGCTTTGCTTGAAGAAAGAAGAGCGAAGAAATTAAAATATTAAATATTTAATTTCTTTGAGCGAGAATCGAGAGAGTAGAGAAACACGCTGGTGCCCATGCTGGTGACCAAATAAATGCAAAACGGCAAATATGAACGAAAAATTAGCAATGCAGCTTTTTGTACGGATAACTGGACAACTACAACCATGGACCAACTGAACGTTGCTAAAGTTTGACACTTACTTGTCAAACACTTATTTTTATTTACACTGTAAAAAATTGCAATTATCTAAAAAAAAATATGGCGAAGTGATTAGTGCTCAACTGGCACGCTCGAAGCGCCATAAATCAAGGACCGAAATGAACCGTAAAAAAAATACCACAAATAGGAGAGTCTCCATGATGGAAAAAGTAACGAAAAATTAATTATCTCATATTAGCATCAAATTATATATCTCTGCAAACAGGTTGCTAATAAAAAATAAACCTCTGAATATAATTAGAAACCTGAAATCAGTGTTTACTATTGAAATGTGATCAGGATTGAATCACGTGTGGAATATTTACTTTCAGCTCCGCCGCGACCCAATACGATAGATTGAAGCTTCACCAAATAAGTATCAAAACAGATCCTTGTTTGCTTCTATTAAGATATGGGGTTTATTTTCAAACGTTAGCATTTATTAAACGAATATATTACTTTTTTTTGATTCTCATATTCTCATATTCATATGATAATTACCATATGGTAATAGGATGTTATGAAAATATAAATATTTTATATATTTATTTTGTGTTTTTTTAGCTTCAAGCTGTATTGCTGCATAAATAGGTTGCATAAATAGCAGGATAGGTTGCCCTCTGATTCTAGTGTTAATATACTCTGTTCTCCACTCTCCGCTGGTTCTTTAAGGCATTATGTGTTGAATGGCGGAACTCAGCACCGCGCTTTGATTTGTTACCGGAGTAAAAAAAATATAATTAATTTTCCCGAGCGAAGACGCTCTCGCCGAGCTATGTTGAGATTTTTATATGTTTATATTTTTATATGTTTTATAACTTATTTATGTAAATTTGTAAAAATCTCCCTACATAGAGAGCAAAGCAAGGCAAAGCTTAAACCATTATTGCTATGTGTGGGATACAACAGAAGAAAACCATAATTGCTGGCTGCAACAGCCATTAAGAGGATGTTAATTGATTTTGTTCCACTAATGATTATTCTAGATGCTGTCTGTGTCTTTTCCGATTGAATTCAAATAAACAGCTTAATAGATTTAGATGCAGTTTTCACTATTGTATTTTTGTAAATTTCCTTAATATTTAGTACCTATTTGTTTTATTACAATTAGTTTATAAATAAAAAAAATGCCAATATAAAGAATTGCCTTTAAAATGATAATGCTATCAGATTACGAAAGTAAAGTCTGATATGAAAAAATATTAATTTTATAGTGGAAGCGGGCGAAGCCGCGAGCGAGTCACCTGTGTATTAAAAAAAATATGAAAGGTAATCTAAATAAATACATCGGTATAAACGTACATACACTCACTTAATATATGTATTTTAATTAAATATATAACATATACAAGTCTAAAGTGTCAATACTTTGTTTATATAGGGAAATCTGACGTAAGATATTCATCGAAGCTTCAATTACCAGTTCCATTTATGGATGTTCCAATATAAAGGTTTCTACCTACTAATATTTAGCGCTAAGCTTTCTTAATAACATTTCGTACTTCAACACGTAATGCCTCTAGAATTCCGTGGAAAATGGGGAACGGAGCGTTTTAACACTAGGTTCCCTCTGCCTACCCTGCTGCGCGGAAAGTAGGGGAGGCTTAAGGCGTATTTTTATATAAATAGAACTATGAAATGAGATATTTTTAATTTTACATTTTGTTGAATTATATAAGCAAGAATAACGATGTGCAAGTGACATTTTTCAAATTGCATAGCATGAATATTTATTAGCGAGCTATTGCTTTGTCTCTATAATTATAATAACAAAACTAAATAATAATTAACAAGAGGTCTTCCTGTCATCCACAGTTCCTGAAGTCTGCAGTCTATTTTCCTGAAATAATGGATAATTATAATATCATCCAATTTTTTTTTTCTTTCTATTTTTTAATTGTTATTTTTTTTATAAATAACTTACATACAGATGTAGTGTATATTATAATGTAGGAATAGCGTGTAAAGTGACATTCTAAATGATCTTACTTTTGAGTTCTGTACTTTAAAAGAAAAAAAAACAAGGAAATTGTAATAGGATCACTGTTCTTATTCTATCAGACCGTCCATGTATCAACACTCCGTTTTCCACTTTCCGCCGAATTTCACCGGCTTTGCGTGTTGAGTGGAGAACTCAACGCCGCGCTTTGCCTCGACACCAGAGCGAAGAAATAGAAATATAAACGTAAATAAATATTTCATTTCCTCGAGTGGGGATCGAACCCACAACCGTCGTTACAAGTCACACCGTTCGTTGTAACTATTCGCCACGATGGCCGCAAATGGGTAAATGGTATATAAAGACCAATAAAATTCTGTAGAGTTATATCAGATTTCAATAAAAGAAAAGTTTTAAAACATAAATACAAAATTTGCATAATATAAACAAAAGTTGTTTAATTTTGTTTATGTAAAAATAATATTACTCATATTATTTTTCCATAATTCGAGAAATACGGCTTACGAAGCGTACAAAGATGCTAATTAAGTTTTTATCAAAATACAATTGCTCCATACTTTATATCTGATACATTTAATTAAATATTAATTTTGTTTCAGTTATGAAATTTCTCAAAAGTTTTTATATTAAAGGAAGATATTTATTACAATTTTTTTAACGTTTCAAAGTAAAAAATGTTTAAGTGCCTACTTAGAGCTTAACAGAAAGTTTCGTTTGTTAAAAAATTAAATGTAGTACTATTTATATGAAAACTAAAAGTAATACAACAGTAACAGTAATACACCATACAAGTATGATTTCTATATAAAAAAAGGAATTTTATTAATATGACGACGTGATCATAGGTTGCTATTAAATCTAAAGCCACTGGAGGAACACCTTAGAGTATCTGTAAACTTATCCAATAGTCCTAATGGAAACACCACTTGACTATGATTCAAATTAATTTCTGTTGCTACCATTTCAATAGAATATTGTTAAACAGTAGTAATTACATATCAATAAAGGGAAGGTAGTGTTAAGACACTCCGTTCCGCATTTTCCGCCCAATTTTCAAAACCGAACCGAACCCATCCGCTCTTTATTCTGTTACCAGAGCAAGGAAATAAAATAATTAACTTTTCGGAGCGGGAACAGTATTCATATAGTCTAATGGTTTGAAATTTTACGATAAGTATAATATAGCAATATTCCGTAGCTCATAAAAAGAAATTTGAAAAAGATTTGATAGTCTAGACGTTTGCACTAATCGTCAACAATACGAGTATCGATCTAGAACTGTCATATCAACCGTAGTGCACTCTTGAATCCGCTTAATTTTTTTTTATATTCAATATATTTAAGTCCTCCAGACCGACTCGTTTCTATTGGATATCTATTTTATCTTAATTTTTTAGTGTTTACGATATTAAAGAAGGAACTATTTTTCCATGTATTTTCATTAATTTATGAGCTCAGAGCAGTACCTGGGTTTAGCGACCCAAGTCGAGTGTAGGTTTACAGTTAAATGAATGCTGATAACACTCGTTTCCACTGTCTAAGCTCTATTTTCTCTCTATTCTAAATTTAACCTTTGAAATGTTAATCCTAAAAAATATTTAAATTTCAGATATCTAATCCAAACAGTTGAATAGTCATCTATATATATAATAAAACAGTAAAAAAAAATGTGTTGAAAACACGTATTTACATATATTGTAGATCAACGGAACTTTGCAGTTTTATCAAAGACAGCCTCCAGCAAAGGTGGCGGTGGTGACGACGAGCTGACAATCCAATTTCATTCAAAGTTCGCAAAGAACGAGGAAGCAGTTTCAACTCTTTCATAAATTGAAAATGTCATTTGCAAAGCAGTTCTATTTAACTTTTATTAGCTACCGCTATCTGTTGCTTGTAATATTTTTTGTTCAGTAAATTTCTTTACCTCCGCAAAGTTGATTTTCTCTTTTAAATTGAGTAGCTTTAAAAGTTATTAAAGGCTTTAAGGGAAATTGAATTAAAATATGAGTTATGTAAAATATGAGTCTTACCTCTTTTCTTTGTTAAATGAAAAACTTTAAAGTACCTAATAGCAACGTCTTAGCGAATCTCTTCTAGCGAATACGTCTTGCCAAATTTCTTCAAAACCCTGGTCTACGAGAAGTACCAGAAGTAAAGATTTTAACGTGGTTAATTTCATAGAAAGCTAACAGAAAGACAGACAGACCGACGACAAAGTGGTACTATAAGGGTTCCTTTCCTTTGAGACGCGGAATCCTAAAAACAACTAGCACTTGTAAAAGTATATTTTGCTCAGATATTCCAATTACGAAGCGATCGCTCGAAATTCATAAATTCATAAAATATTTGTTTGGGAATTTTTCCTTAAACATAGAATTTATAATTAAGGCGATCTTTATTATGTATTTTTCATATTACATTTTTGGCCATATTTGATATAAAAACAATATGTATACATATTGTTTTTATATCAACATACATGAAAATAATTTCCTATATTATGGTGCTTTTTCAAGATGTACATGAGTTAAGTGCTGACCTTAAATAATAATTGAAATAGGTCACATAATAACTTTCAAGAAGAAGAAGAAGAAGAATCAACTTTTTTTAAAAAAAGCAAAAGGTTCTTTATTCTAAAGGTTCTGATAGTCCGTCGATTTCTCAATCATTTATGAACAGATAATTGCTTAGAATTATCATATTATGGCAAAAAAGAATATTATTTATTAAATATTTCTAATAAATAGTATCAAAAACACTATTATATCGACCACTCCACCACATATTTTTACAGCTGTAGAACATGTTCTAAGAAAGTAAACAGAAATGGTTTTTTAGGCGAAGCGTATAAAATAAGAAAAAGGTTGCAGGTGGTTGTGGACCGCCCGCAAGGGAACTATACACCCTGATTGAACATCATCTCCGAGTTAGGTAATAGTGGACTATTACATTTGTATCTTTTCTTCTAAGGCTTTTAAGAGGATACTATTTGAAATACGCATTTTATTTTCCTTAGTGTACGGTTCCTTAGTGAAGTATTTTACTGACACGTATATACTTATAATTCTGTATATATTTATTTCGCTTCACGTTTTTTTGTCGCATCACAGGTAAGCAGTGGGAATATAACACTATATTCCTTATAAGACACTCTTTTTTCCTCTTAATACTTATTATCTACTAGCGATCATATCGCGGTTTTAATAGTGTGAATTAATTTTGTTTTCTAATAAGATTATCATTGTAAAAATATTTGAACCTATTTGAAAAATTAAATAAACTAAAATAGTAGTAATAGTATAGCAGAGTAAGTAGAGAACACAGTCAAATCTCTCTTCATTCTTTATTTTCGAGTGTAGCTCCGTTCTTTATAATTGCAGAGAAATATTTTTTTTTAATTTTAAAGTTACATTCAATTAGACACTGTCTACTGTGCCACAATGACTTCCACAAAATATTTTCAAAAGTAATTTCCGCTGTAAGCATGAAAATTTATAAGAAAGTACAAACAAAAATTCATAATTGCAATATCAAACGTAAATTGCCCTATATTTGTTATTAGCATTTCATAAAAATTTTGGAGATCTTTGAAGAGGATTCTGACTTTTTTCCTCGTTTAAAACTCTTTTGCGCGTTCGCATGGACTAATATACAATGAAAAAAAATTAAATAAATGTTTTGAATACTTAACAAGTAGTTTGAAATGACAAATTGAAAATTAATAATAATTATCCATCATTTGCTTTAGCTCTACCCGCATATAACCGAGTAGGCTGAGGGAACCTAGCTTTAAGACAATTTGTTTCCCAGTTTCCGCCAAAGTTTTGAGACATTGTTTGTTAAGTGGCGGAACTCAACGCTACTCTTTGCCTTAGTAACAGAGGGAAGAAATTAAAATATTGATAAATAATAACTCATTCCCCTGAGTGAGAATCGAATTCACAGCCGTTACGTCTACACGCTTGTACCCCTGCGCCACGACTGCCTCATATGTACATATACTATAGGTGTTTTTGAATATATTTATATTTTGCAACATTTCCAAAATAAATAATAGGTGCAAAACGCAGTAAAATGTCATAAAACTCTTTTGAACATATCCTGACAATGGTATAGAAGTTAAGCTTATATTTGATTTTATAATTAACTAGTGGACCCGAAAGCGGCTACGCCCGCTTGAACTATACGAATATTTATTAAATATACTTATGAAATTATTTTCAGTTTTCAATAGAGAGATGCGTCAAGCAAGCTCATTTTGGGTGACGTTATATAACAACAAACTTTGCAAATCGTTGCTTAGCAACGGTCGCATCGCGACGGTTGTTATTAACATGGCAGAATAAATTGCATGTCAAAATAATAAATATTTTTATATATTGGTATATATCAAAAATATTACAAATATGAGAAAAAAAGTATCCTATGTTCATCCCGCGACTCTCAAGTATCTCTATATGAGTATATTATCACAATTGAATTAGCGGTTTGGCCCTGATTGCGTAAAAGACAGACAGACAGACAGACAAAGTTACTTTCGAATTTATAATATAGGTATGGATAATTATTTACATTACCAATGAAAACATAATATGCTTATACCAAAAATATAATATATTAATACAATATATTTATATTTCTTTTCCCCTATATCCCCACTCTCATGTGAAGATCGCCATGTTCAAAATAAGTATACAATAAATCACATTACGCTCTTTTGTTTCGCACAAGGGCAACAACGGAATACAAAGTTGCCGTTTGCCACAGCGAGGTTACTTTTAATTTACGGCTAGAGTTTCAATTACTTAAGTAATACAAACTATTGTTATTTGTTATATTCATTGCTATAGATTTATCTTATCGATAATGCTATAGGCTTATTTTTTATTAAGAATTTTCCAATTATTTATTCTTTGGGTAAGGGTATTTGAGGTGTTCAGTAGATATAGAAGATACGAAATGGGTGTTCTACCAGCAGGCATATTGCTGCAGGTAACAGAGTTTCCTTTCAAATATTTCAACGTTTATATTGTCAAACTCGCAGCTGCTAAGCTTCTTGGAAAGTCTTCTTTCATATTCCTACCTCGTGTTGCATATAATTTGTTCCCAAGTCGGGAACACCCTCGTGTCCATAATTTAGCTTCGAGTTTCCAATAGCACACCCTTAGCACACCCTCGAACCTATCCGTTCAAATCACCACTTATTATTTATTACCTCTCGTACTGCTTAGGAGATCCATGAGTCTCCCAAAACTCCTCGAATACGTCAGGGACGTACTGCTGCTCGTCGCCTTGGGAGGACTCCTCATCAGTGCCCTCTTGTATGGTGTACGTGGCAGTTGCTGTATTATAGCCCTAGTATAACTAAACAATTAATCTTATACAAACTTATTATATAACTTTTTAATAAATGAAATAGAACAATAAGTTCGCTGTCATCTCATATTATTTTTAATATCGAAAGCGGCATAAAGAGAAGTAGGCCAAGAAAATAATCCACCTGAGATTATGACATTTTTATCTCCTCGATCCAATAAAATAATAGCATAGTGGACTATAGTAAACGTTTTATCGTCTATAAGACCTCCATTCCTTTGATTGTCGGTTTATGATACAAAGATTGTTCTTTTTATCTCCTACAAGTGATCCGAGTCGGGTACAGCGATTGAACCTTATACTTTTAGTAGCTTTGAATTTTATTTTTCACTTAAAATACAATTTATAGTTACTTCAAATATAGGGCTTAAGAATTAAGAATTGATGGAGAATTATAAAAATATATATTATATATCTAATCTTATGAAATTTTCAATCTTCAAGGTATAAATTTTCAAGCTTATGGAGATATGTCTAAATATGGCGGTAAGGAATTTAAGCTTCTCTTATTAATAGTCGTTTGTATCCGACTGCAAACGACGGTTTATTAAGTGTAAAGCAGTATAGATAATCATACTAAAATAATATACTAATTTTCTAAATACTAAATAAACTAAAATACTAAATAATTAATAATACTAAATAAATATTCGTACAATACTCGTATAAGCTGGAGAGGTCGTGCGGGGTCCGCTAGTTTGAAATAATTAAAAAATTGTATATTTTGTTTGATATTGTTATATTGCATAAAACCAGCAACTTCATTCAAAAATATAAAAAAATAGATATATACTACGGAAAATATTCTAAATTGTTAACCAAAGGTAAATGAAATACAAGGATTGCTTTTAGTTCACTGACAACTATTCTGAAGCTATTACAAAAACCTTATCTTGTTTTTGTGCTTTGCAAATTACTGTGCTGGATGTAGTACAGTTGGTTTTCGCTTCTATAGTTAGCTTTAATGTATAAGCTTGTAATCTAAGAATATATTATACTATTTAATCACCTTATTCTAGTAAAAAGTAAGCGGTGTTGAGTTGCGCCATTCAACACACAATGTTTCAAAAAATATGCAGAAACGGATTGTATTAACAGTAGTTTCTTTGCTTACCATGTTACGCGTAAAAAGAAACGTGAACACTATTTATTTTCTCTTCCGTTGGAAGTTCACTTAAAGGAGGTATGTACTTATTTTTCTTATTATCGTTGAGATCGAGGTTAATGATATTGAAATAATATTGTTATAAATTTATTATGTTTTATATATTGTACTTCCCGTTGAAAACGAACGAACGAATGAAAACGGGAAAATGAAAATAATGTATTCCTTTATTTTTTTCATTTCCTCGAAACCCACACCCATTGTGATTCCAGTTACAGATGCTAGTCCACTGGGTCATAGCGTCCAAATTAGATTAGATTAGAAGAGAATTTTGAATAAGAATTCGAGTTTTATCTCTAAATTACAAAAAAGTAAATTAAGGCTAAGATAATTTAAATTAGCAATATAATTTTTTTTATTGCCTAAAAGAAACGGTTATACCTTAAAATGGACGTTTCGGATCAAAGTTTTAACGACGCCCTTAACGATTGGGGAGCGGAACTCAATTACGTCAATAAAATTAAGCGTTATATACATGGTGTTTTGTATACAATATACTGACATTCTCAGTAGTCTCAGTAACTGATATAATTCAAAATGTAATTAAAATATCTTGGAGCTTGTGAATCTTCAATTAAGATTATGCCTTCAGAATTCGGCGGAAAGTGGGTAACAGAGTGTCTTAACACTATGTTCCCTCTGCCTACTCCGCTATGTGCGAGATACAGCATGAAGCTGATTAAAGATGTTTTCATAGCGAAAATTACTGGAATATTCCGAACTGGAGCGGATCAGCAAATAAAGTGGAAGTGTAATTGTCCACTTTATCCTGAAATCTTCTTCTAAGGCACGTTTGCTATGCTGTTGAAATAGTTCTAGCTCGTATACGTTCTCACACACCTATTATGTAAGAATGTTGATTTGTCGATTTACCTACGTAATTCATGGCTTGCATGATTGAAGTCATGGCTTGCATGTTTTTTAAGTTGTTAAATAATTAAAAGCTATAATTTTGCTAAGTTCAAAGCGAAACAGTAAATATTAACTGGAAACAAAATTTAAAATTATAAATCTGGTGGAACTCTGATAAGATTAATTAAAAAGCTGTTAAGAGAATTTCTTTTGAGCCCCTAATTAGTGTAATTCAGTTCAAATTACACTCTATTATTCTTCAAAAAGATGCGCTCTCAAGATGTGCTTTGCCTGTGACGGGAATACTGTGGCGAAGTAAAGTAAAAATGTTTGCTATTGTTTTAACTTACAGGATAATAAAAATATTTTTATGTTTTACTTCATAATTTAATGTATTTATTTTTTCTATGCATAATAAAATTGCAGGAGAACTTTAATATTGATTCTTGGTCTTCTTCATTTCCTCGAGTGGAGATTAAAGGCACTAGTCGCGTTTACAGTCTTACTTGTGCCTCTTCCCCAGGACTCATATATCTCATATACTTACATACGAATATATGTATAAATATTTTTACTTTTATATTTGTGTCTTAATCGACAACGTTATACAACATTAAGCAATTAATTCTCATCTAATTGACCAGATCTTTTATAATAAAAGATAGAGTTAAAAACATAAAAAGAAATAAAGGAATGAAGAACAAAGTGAAATTGAATTTGTATAAAATGGATTGGAAAAGCACTAATGATCGGCCTATAATAATTATTCAGCGGGAATAATATCCGAAGGTTGAGCTTGAAAAGAATTTTTCCAATCGCCACCGTACCTACTCGAAGCCTCAAACAAAGGTTCGAGATATTTTTAATAAGACCCTGTTAAGAAAATCCAGATGGCTCGAATGGATCCATTGATTATTATAAATGCTATGTAATTTGATATTTTTATAGATTGTATTAAGAAAGATATTTCAATTTCTTATATTAACATTTTAGACTGAAATTGATTTTTTTCTAATGATTTTTAGATAAAGACAAACTTGCCACCGTCTAATATAAAATGGTCATATCATGTTAATTTTTTATCTATATACTCTACGCTCAGGGTATCTTAAAGCGTTTAAAAACCAGCCACTTTATTTAGGTCTGGAGAAGGAGATGGAAATTTTTTAAATGTTTTACTTAATAAAATGAAATAGAATCAAATTTTTTTTCATAAAAACTATACAGTTACCAAACGACATTTAAAGACAAAGGGGAAGTGGATACTTTTGTCTGAATAGTATAGTCAGTAAATTAATTACTTTCATGCATACAAGCACTATGTATGTAGTTAGAAATTAATTAAATCCATCAAATTACTATTATAGACTAGATTACAATGGAAACATGCATAAATTAATTTAATATGTATATGAGGCCAGCTTAAAGGGATATGTTATCAAATAATATATTTATTACTTAAACATCTCTACGCTATTTAAGAGGTTTTTAAATTTACTTTTACGAATTGCTTCGCTGTATGTATAAAATTTAAAATAGTATTTTTATACTGATAGTTTCGTTGTATTCTTCTTAGTATTTGCCTATCCTCTTAAAAAAAGGTACATGCCAAGTATTAATTTTACAAGCCCAGTAAGTAGGTCTCCCAGCTGCAGCAGATCAGTTGGTAAAGTTTTATATACGAGCATACAAATTATATATGACTCTATGGTTGTCAGGGTCTGGCACGTGGTGCATTCCGTCAACCAGCAAACGATGCTCTGGAGACCGATTGCAAGCAGATTTAACTGGTGTGTCTAGATATAGCCATATTGTACAGACTGTTGACAGGCAATCTACGTTCTACGATCACCAGCACGACGTAGTACTCGTATATAGCGGCCTCAGCTCCTGGTCGCCCCTTTATTCTTGGCCAAGGAGGTGATAATGTTAACGGCCTATCAGTGGTTGCTAAAAACCAACAATACCAACGTCAACGCTATAACTCATTCAGGCTACGCATAACGAATGCACCTCAGAAATGATATGACCAGCATAAGATGGCGTATCCTGAGGATATGTGACGAGAGGGGAGTTAATGCCATAGGTAAGGTGACAGATCACATGTGGAAACGGAAACCAGAAGATTGTGTTCAGCGACGTACCCTGGGATAATGGACGAAAGTAGAAAAATAATGAAGATTTTTGCAACTAGTTTATATGTATAATTACAAATATGTTTTTTCTTTTAGTAAAAGCGCTAGTGTGCACCATCGTGGCTTAACAATAAAAGTTTCTGCATCACATAAAGCTGAATCACTACTACAAGTGCGTCAAGTGCTTATTCGAAAACGAATTAAAGGATTTGGCAGGCGTCGAGTGAAGGTCTTTTGTTTTTCTAGCTCTTACGTACAGCGAATGGATTTTTCATTCCTGTTTGTAGTGTTAGATAGAGTAATATTATTGCACATAAATAATAATTTATTGAAATTAGTTGGATCTTATTATTATTACATCTATATTCATTATATTAATTTTGAAGAATGAGAGCCAAATATCTTCACAAGAAGATCTATTATATAAGTTTACATATGATACGTAAAGTTAGAAAAATAAAGCTATAGAAAAGGAATTATGACAAGCGCTAGCGTGTCCAGCCAAGATAAAAACCATATTTTACAAGAACCATTTTAAGCTACTAAAATTTGCAATTTGTAAATCAATAAGTCAATATGCATGAAAATAAAAAGTATTTTTTTTAAATTTCTGACAGTTAATTAGTGGGGAATGGAGTGTATTAACACACGCTGTATTCCACACACAGCACGGTAGGCAGAGGGAACCTCGTGTTAAGACCTCGTGTTGATTGGCTGAACTCAACGCTGCGCTTTGCCACGACACTAGAGCGAAGAAATGGAAATTTAAAATAAATATTTAACTTCCTCGGGTGGGGATCGAACCCACAACCGTCGCATAATAGTCACACCCTTGTGCCGCTGCCGACTGCCTTTAGGAGAAGAGTCAAGATTGCCTTTCAGTACTACTTACATGTTACAATCTCCGGTAAAGCTTTATCCAGAACGTGAGCACGTAATTATAAAGTTTTCTTTTCAGTGCAACGAGTTCTGTTTTCACGCCGTCCACTTTCATTTAAAAACATTACTTTGCACCAGTTTTGTTGGTATAACAGATAAAATTATGCTAATCCCTTCTAACTTATTAACTTTGAATCTTCAAATGAGAGAATTTGAAATCAACTTATAAAAACAATAAGGCTTTTTTTTCATAGCAATTTATGCATTAGCATTAGCAATTTCATGTGGTGGGAATCACTCGAATGTTTCTGAATTTAAATATATCTAAAGCTACTAAGGGTAATTTTTCAATAGGCAAGGCAGACAAGGGAACAGAGTGTCTTAACACTAGGTTCCCACTGCCTACCCTGCTGTATGAAGGATACAGCAAGAAGCTGATACATTCTAATAAACTGGCCGACAGAATTGTACTAGAGGGTACACTCGCTTGCAGTTTCAATTCTGACAGGTATGACTAGTTTAGTCTAAAATTCACTCCAGCGGCGACTAACGAAATTGCATTTTAAATGAAACCATAACAGAAAAGCTACTATCGTCGTACAAATGTGAAAAAAATATTTAAATTAACAAGTATTATGTGTATATTGTAAGTTTATAAAATATATATTGAAAAGTAATACGAATTTTGATTAAGTTAAACACGGAAGCCTCGGTAGGCTAGTCCAACTCGTACTTAACTGATTTTTTGTTTTATTCTATTTCTGCGCAACCTCTGAAAGGGCCTCACAAGTTAGTAAGTATGCATACAGTCTTAACTATATTTTAGGCTAAAATGGCATAAGTATGGGAACCCTGGGATCTTAGTCTAAATAGGAACATTGAAATGTCATTAAATTCTTCTTAATTCAATATGACTTCATATAAATCATCACAAAAGTGGTTTTGTGGCTATGGAGTCAGGAGTTATTGTTTCTATTCAAATAGTAAGATTTAAAAACATATTTTTTAAAATAAATTTTACTATAACTTTTTAGTACAAAATGTATAATACTGTAACTATAAGTTTAATTGGAAATCCGAGCTTTTACGGTACTTTTAATCGAGAACCGAAGCCGGATTGCATCAATAAAATGAAAAGCCAGGTCCAGCCAGTTGATACGCCTCTTTTGTATTGAATACAATAGTTAATACATTGTTAATAAATCTTCTATTCATTGTGTTCTTAGGTAAGAAACGAAAGATACGATTTATTTTAAAATATTAAATTTTAAAATACTTTTAGTATCCAATCCTCCTTAAGATTCTATTGAAGAAAGTCCGCTTAAAATATATTTTACAATTTAATTATGTTACAAATTTCTATTATATTAGGCCAAGATGGCGAAGCGGGGCAGCGTTTAACTGTAATCGCGACGATCTTCTTCCAATGAAATCATTTATTCATGTTCTTGCTCTGGCACCACAAAACGCGTCGTTGAGTTACGCTACTCAGAACGCAATGTCTTGAATTTGGGGGGAAAGTTCTCTCTGGTTATCCTACTATGAGGGAAACAGTTACGGATTGTTTCATTATCTTTATATCTTCTATGAAATATTATATAAAAAAAGTACTATAATATTGTTATATTTACGCTTATAATCATTATATTTAAATTCGAAGTCATCGTGGCGAAAGCACTCAAACGAATTATTAAATAATATTTTCATTTTCCTCGCTCTGATACAAAAGCAAAGCACGCAATGCCTCAAAGATATAGCGGAAAGTGGGGGTTGGAGTGTCTTAACCAGGTTCCCTCTGCTTACTATATGCGGGATATGCTGAAAAATATAATTTTGAATCACCATATATCCAAAATGTGAAACGAATACTGAAATTTGTATTAAAAAACGCATTACACCCACACATAAGATGTCAGGGCCCCCAGTGTAATTGCAAAACTCATTTCAGTGACTCAAAAAGTCAGCAAGCCAATTTATTTCACATACTCGTATGCATCCAGATTCCAGACTTATAATAAATGGCATCACGTAAAGTAATATTATACTGAAAGAAACAATGGATATTTAAATTGTTGATTCTTTTTGAAAATAACGTTATATATAGCAGAGTTTAAGTTAAATATTTGTTTTGCTTAAAATATTAATTTTGCTTAAAAACTTCATATTAGTACTTCAATTTTGGTTACGCACTTTTAATAAAATTTAATAGAAATACCAAATATTGGAAATTTATCAATGTAAATGCAATTTTAGTGTGCATTTGTATCATACGTTGTCGTTTTAAACAATCACCTAAAAAAAGGCTAGAAGTTTAACCTAAATCTAGTAATTTAAATATTACTTTCTATAATTTAGTATTTGTTCAAGTTTCTTCAAAAAACTTTGTTTTATTGCAATCGTTTTATAAATAAAGAAGTTACACCGCTTTAAAGAATGTTGAGAATGTCGATTGAATTGGTTAAGACTTTACCCGTTAATATGAAATGAAGAAAACAATAGAAAACGAAAGTAATGCAATTTGTAAATAAATAATTGTTCAGTTAAAGCGGATTAATAATTTCATGTGACCAGAGACCAGTCTTCAAAATCGACTGGTTGTGGGTTCGATCCCCACTCGAGATGAAATATTTCTTTAAATTTATATTTCCATTTCTTCGCTCTAGTGTCGAGACAAAAACGGCGTTGAAATCTGCCATTCAACACGCAATGAATTCGGCAGAAAGTGGGAAACGGAGTGTCTTAACTCTAGATTCCCTCTGCCTATTCTGCTGTGTGTGGGATATGGCGTGAAGCTGAATAATTTTATTTAAAAAATATATATATAATTTTGAAATCAGTTAAATGAAAATATACATGTATTTGTATATTATTAAAAATACTTTTCAATTAATTTTTCATTTGTTCTCTTGGATGAATGGCCCTTATTAAAACATTCAAATAAATAAAAAATAAACACCACCAAATTTTGCGTAAGCTTTAATTTGTTTATCTTGGATAACTCTGTGAAAGTATTTAAATATATTTAGAATTTATTTGTAGAACATAAGGCACATAAATCGTGTGTGTTAAAGAGAGTATGCATCACCCTGCGGTGACGGGTTCGCCTGCCCGCAGTGCCAGGCCTTTGTAACACGAACTGATTGGTTGAGGAAAGGTAAGTATGTTATATCTATATATAACGTACCGCACAAATTAAAGGGGGCTAGCTCAAAAAGTGTGATTTGTGGGGAGTTTTTAAATTTCAGTGAAGGTTTTTTATAATCACTTTTTCGTAAAATTTTAAGTTAAAAGTCAAGTCTTCTGTTTTGAGTTCAAAGGAAGTGAAGGGTTAAGAGTCTAGGTTTAAGATCAGCAGAACGGTAAATAAGTATTTATAATTAGTAATTTTTCATTTTTCAGTAAAATATTACAATAGTAAAAAGATAGTTTTTTCTATGTATAGAAATGAATTAAGAAAATTTCGTATAATTTATCAGCACTCCTCTTTTATCAAGAAAAATGAAATGTGAGTGACAAATAACTTTTTTTCTTATACTTTTCAGAAATTCTAAAGTGTAGAAAACAACACCTTAAAAGTGTCAAAAATGTATATTTTTTTCTTTTTATCAAATATTTTATTCTTAAGTGCTCAAAGCTCAGTGTCAGATTTACGAGATATACTTAACCCATTTCATTACTTGAATTCCCGGTAATCTCCACAATCTTTCACTTTGATATAAATTCATTTGTTTTAACAAAGAAATTGAACCATTATATTTAAGTATTCTATACATCACACGAGCATGCATACTGTAATGTCATTATTATACATTTCAAATGTTTGTATAATTGAAAAATACAATTATACCTTTATGCGGAAGATGCGTGAAGATTTATTAATTAGAGAACTGAATGACATAACACGTATATTAACTTAGGATAAAAAAACTTAATGCCTGGACTCTGTCTTACTAACGTGAGGAAGTTAAAATAGTTAATTCATTTGGGATTCGAACCTGATTGACCTATTTAAACCTCAAATACTAAAACAGGAAATCATTAATGTTTTAAAATTAAATCCTGCTAAGAATATCATCTCGTTAGCTCTTCCACTAAGACCTACCAGAACGAGCACGACCTTCAGTAATGAAGAAAACGACAAAGAAGATGAGAGAATAATATTATACATGTGAAAGTTTGTGAGGATGGATATTTGTTCCACTTACTTAACGCAAAAATTACTGAACGGATTTAGATAAAACTTCGCAGTAACATCAGAATAACATATAGGCTGCAATTTATGTAATAACATAACACATAAATTATTACACTTTCATTACTATTGTAAGCGGGCGAAGCCGCCTAGTTGTGTTAATATGCTTTCCGTAAAACAGAGACCCACTGTGAAGTAATTTTATTTTAAGCCCAGAAACATCGTTGTAAGTGATCCTAGTACGGACGTCCTGAACTAAGATTTCTGATCAATATTTAATAGTGTTGAAAACATCTACTGGAAACAAAAATTTAAAAAAAAGTTTTTTTTTCGGAATTAATTGTTAGTTTTGTCGGAAATAACACTCAATGCAAATATTTTTTTTAATACAGTCAAATATAATCCTAGCAAAAAACAAAGTTTTTTTGTGTAATAAAACGAATTTAACTGCAATTTTCATTGTTTTCAAAGTTTACCTCATGATTACCAAAACCAGCGGCTCACGCATTTACCTCGCCATATTTTCATATACATATTCCAAAGGTTTTACAGTAAAAAATATTCTACAAAACATGTAAAGCATTTTATAATTTTAAAACCGGGCTATATTTTTCTTATTTTAAAATCATGGTTATGCCATTTTGCAGTCGGGCTTATATTTTTCATACTTCCGTCCAGCGAGTTCCCCAGCTAACTTTTAATGCTGTATGCAACTGATCTTATTATGGTCGTTAAGTCTATTTGCACGTTTTATAAAACAAAACGTGAATAGAAACGAAAAGAGAAAATGGAGGTGAATAGTTGTATGATAAAATGAAAGCTTAATATTGAAATTAAAAATAAAATTATTTTAAATTTTAAACAAACCAAGCTAAAACTTTTATAAACACCTACATTAACTTTTGCATAAAAGATAAAATTGCAGTTAGCTTTGTAAATGTGTCGTATAAACTTTAATTTTACTTACGAACTAAAGGTATATATAAATATCTACTTCATTTCGATAAAGTATGAAATGAAATCTACCCGAGGGCATACGTGGGTTATATACGTGGTTATATGGGTTCGATTCCCACGAGATAAAGCGTGGCGTTGAGCTCCGCCACTCAACACGCAATACCTTGTGCGGGATACAGCGTGAAGCTAAATATTAAGCTAAGCGTATTTACTTAAATATTAAGCTAATCTTTATTTTTCTTATTAGTATCATTAAGTATGAAACACGTTGTCTAGGACTACGGAGACGCGCTTGTGCTAGAGGAATGTAATCTACGTCTGAAATGCAATAAATAACTAAACGAGTTTACAATGTTTAGTACGTTGTAGACTCTAGTTCTTCGTGCTTTTCTTGTATTTGAAATTGATATTAATTATTTGCCATATATTTCACAAACAATATTAATTTCAGCGTATCATAATAGTAAGCGCGACAGTTGTGGGTTCGATTACCACTCAGGAAGAATGAATTATGTTATTTTCATTTCCTCGTTCTGGGAACAAGACAACCTATATAGCGATAGCGCAGCGGCACAAGGGTGTGACTGTAACGCGACGGTTGTGGGTTCGATCCCCATTCAAGGAAGTGAAATCCCCACTCGAGGCAAAGCGCGGCATTATTCTGCCACTCAACACGCAATGCCTCCGGAATTCGGCAGAAAGTGGGGAACGGAGTATCTTAATACTAGGTTCCCTCTGTCTACCCTGCTGTGTGCGGAATACAGCGTGAAGTTGATTTAGGTATTTATTTATTTATTTGTTAACACTCTGTCCAATTGACTTACGATATTTGCTTAGTAACACAACATTTACAAAACAATATAAATACTAAAGAACTACTACAAAGTTCTATATACAATTATACATATTAAACGCAAAATACTACCAACACTGAGAGCAACTCTAACAACTGATTGAGCAGTTAGTCATTAAAACTATATTTTGGGGTGAATGTAAAAGAGAAACTTCTGGGTTCTGGTTTATGTTGCCTGTTATAACTTGTACGAAGCACATTCGTATATGAAATATAATAATAATTAATATATAGATACCTATAGTAAAAAAATACTTCCTTTCCAAAAAATCTCACTCTGTACATGGAAAATTACAAAATATAAATTTGGTCGATAAGAGAAAGAAAGAGAAGACAAAAACCATTTGGCAGAATTTATGTGTATTTAATCTGTAGTATGTGTATTCTTATAATGACTAATAATATGATTTTTTGTTATTAAGCTTATAGTTCAGTTCTTCTGCGAATCACTTATAGTACTAAAGGAGGCCGCGGAGCGGGTTTTAAGCCATACCATCATCACCATCGTAGGTCAGGTCGTGTACGAGAAGGCGATATGCAATACCTCCCATTCCGCTACTCTCATGGAGCTACTGCGTGAGGGTCTTGGTGATCTTCCTGTAAGTCATCGAGGCTACGGGTAAGAGAAATCTGAAGGCGACGGTTGGTCCGTGGTTGAGGTGACGTAGCAAGCGAACCTGCGGCGTTTAAAACCGCTGTATTTTAGTGGGTAGTGTCAGTTTGTCTATGAGTCTCACGATAAAACATAAAATAATTGACATAATAAAGAAACTGAATATATGTATAATAATTTAAATTCCATAGCGTGAATGGTTGCACTTAAGCTGTATGTTCTTGGCTATGTATACAAGCAGAGATCGTTGATATTGGAAACCGAATGTGGCGTTGAGGACGGTCATTAACATATGTTGTTCAAACGAGCGGAGAGCAAGGGACGAATAGCTCAGTAGTTCCAATGAAATGAATTGGACTCTTGTATTTAAATTTATATTCTTAAATATAAGATGCTATAAATTTGATTTATATACATGTATGTATGTTTACTTTCTTTCGTTTTTGAAATTCCTATGTCCACACAAATATAATTATTTACACACAAAAAATAATTCTTCAAAAAGTAAAACAAAGAAATTGATTTGTGATATCTGTTATCTAATGTGATTTTAAGTAACAAGAATTTAAAGAATTGTAGGTTCAACCCAAAAGGTAATATTTAACTATAATGATGGCAAAGAGCTTGCAAAGAGCAAAGTGGTGATATCACACAATTTATCATGTTAGAAATATTCGAAATTGTTTCACAAGAAAACCTCTTATTTTCCGGGCACTGTTTTTTCCGCTCGCTTACGTTTATCCATAAAGTATGATACGGCGATTTATTTGAGGCTTTTTTTTGCAACCGGCCAAGATATTTTTATATAAAATTATTTTGAAGCCATGTAGCTAAGAAACATATTCATATATGTATAAATTTTAATATATTTTTATAAAATGTATTATTATATCCATACCAACATCCATACCTATATTATAAATTCGAAAGTAACTCTGTCTGTCTGTCTGTCTGTCTTTTACGCAATCAGGGCCAAACCGCTAATTCTATTGTGATAAAATACACATATAGAGATACTTGAGGGTCTCGGGATGAACATAGGATATTTTTTTTTCTCATATTTGTAATATTTTCGATATATATCAATATATTAAAATACTTATTAATTTTCATGCAATTTATTCCGCCATGTTTATAGCAACCGCCGTTGCTAAGTAACGATTTGCAAAGTTTGTTGTTAGAAAACGTCACCCAAAATGAGCTTGCTTAACGCATCTCTCTATTGAAAACTGAAAATAATTTCATAAATATATTTAATAAATATTCGTATAGTTCAAGCGGGCGTAGCCGCGCTCGGGTCCACTAGTATTTATATAAAATGTTTCTAGTACACTAAGTAGTTTTTGAAGTACCATTGTAAAGTCAAAATATTTAGGAAAACAATTTCTGTTTGCCGAAACATTTTGGCCTAGGAATGGGTTCAAAATACATCAAAAGAGTACGCTTTTATACGTTGGATGAAAACGAAAAACAAGGCAAACGAGTGTACTGGTCACCTGATGCTAAGTGATCACCGCCGCCCATGCCCCGTGTCACACCAGAGGAGCTACAGGTGCGTTGCTGGGTTTTGAGGTGAAGATAGATATGCTTTTTGAAGGTATCCAAGTCGTATCGACCTGGAAATACTACCGCAGTAGGCCATTCCACAGTTGCGTGGCACGTGAAAGGAAGTTCCTACAAAACTGCACGGTAGTGGAGTGCCACGTCTCCTGATGGTGTAGATGGATTTAAGTTTGAGACACACGGTGATTATTAGTACAACTAACAACTTTTCTCCAAAACGCTTAAAATATATAACATTTTTTTAACTAAACCAGCTAAAGCTAAAACAGAAAAGATCTAATATAGTAAAAGTTAAATTTTATAAGCGCAAGTCACTTCGGTCACCTGCTCCGTAACTGCGAGTAACTTCGATATCGAGAAGATGGAAATTATTGTAGTCGGTGATAACGGAATTTATCGACAATAAGTGTCCCAGCTACTTTATACATGCTATGTTACTTGGGAATTTTTAAACACCTCGCCTTTTGCAGTTTATGGAAATGTATAAATTGTTGAGGGAAGTCACTTTTGATTATTTACAAATATTTTTAATTTTTAGAGAGTTACTTTCTTCGGTATACTTTTAAATAAACTTAGAGTCTTTAAATAAATCTCTTAGTTGAAATTAGTTAGATAATACTTATTTAGGCTTAGTCGTCAGAGCGCTTGAACGCCTTCCAATAGGTGCAGGTTAAAAGCCAGCTACGTTAATTTTTTTATACATTTTCTAAATAAATATTATTAATATATTATGAGCGATATTTCTGTGTGCAAGCATCGTATCTTCCACCACCATTTTTTCTATAAAAACAATCACTCAGTCGAGTTTCGGGCTATGCCATTTAAAGTCTCTAAATTACATAGAAAGTGAATAGCGGAATGTCTTGATGTCTGTATCTACGTTGCTATTGAGATATGCGATACATGGAAAGACAAAAGAAAAACTAAAAGAAACAAAATAGAAATATACCAACCCATAATGAGCAAAACACAATACTCCTTTTACCAAAGCCTAGACCGTCGGCTTCACTACATATCCTTTGAATGCCGTGGTCTTGTCCGGGATCAATTCCCTCTAATGCCCCGCCGTTTACTTACAACCTCTCGGCTCGCAAATATCCCGGGAACGTAATTTAATTATGATACGTCTGTAGAAAGCTTCTATTTCACTGCCCATTTTTGTAACCTTGTAATCAATCTTGGAGGCTTCGTACAAGTGTTGCAGGTTATAGCTGGAATAAGGGACCTTGCCCATTCCCTACATTTGCAATGAAGGGATCAAATATACATCCATATACGAGTATGTAGGCGGCTCTCAACGCTGTTTACTTTCCATATTTATCAAGAAGCGTCGGTGGAAGTATTCGTATATGAAGAGTTACGTCCATTCCACTTTACAAGCTCTCACAAAAGGATTAACGTACGTTTTTTCCAATCTACCGGATTTGAAGCTTCATATAGATGGATGATGAACACGAGCCGTAAAGAGAATATGCGCCGATGTTTTTCTTGACATAAGTGAAGTTGTATCGATTTATTTGAAAAATAGAATCGTGGTGTTGTTAGAAAATGTCTGGTTATATAGTACGTTTGTAATGATAGTGGGTTTTCCCACTTTGAGGATGGTTTTATTTACAATATTTTTGTTTGTATACAGAAACGTTGCGTTAGGATATCTCCTGACTTATCTACAGCTACGACCTAACAAAAAAAAGGAATTGACATTTTTGCACATTATCATTAGCACTAATAGCTATCCTTAGTAATTCAAATTTTGTGGCCAGTTTTGTTTATGTAGTTGATTTATGTGTTTGTTTATGTAGTCGATACATGATCGTTTCTTACATTCTGTTATCACTTCAATTGCAATATACGTATATCATTGGCAGATTACGACAGCTGGCCAAATTGGATTTTAGCAATTAACCTGACCTGAAGAGCTGGGAATAGTAATTTCCTATAAATTGACTTTACCTGTAGCACCTTGGTACTTCCTGTCCTTTCAACAGACTACGGCGGTGCTCGCTGTTTAATTAACCGTCAACAAACCATAATTTTAAAACTTCCGCACATACGTAAAGAGGTTAGATAAAGGCGTAGTGACCGAATCACTGAAGATACAAGAATAATAAAACGACGAAATTCTATTTGGAAAAGATAAAATTAAATTAATATCATAATTTCAGAAAAAATATAGGTATAAAACAGCAATAGAATGGACCTTCATGAAACTAAAAATGATTGTCCGAGTTTAGAGTCAAAGTCGAATCCGCTTTCACAGTCTCGAAACAAAAACAGGCTCATAAGTTTGAAACTGACGTTTTATTCATGGGAGAGTAGCAGATATGTTGAGTCAGGTCAAAGTTTAGAAAGGAATTTTCTATGTACTTTTGTTAGGGACGCGATAAAGAGAAATTCAATGAAATATCCTTCAAATATTAGTTAGTTTATATGAATAGCTCTAGTGTGATTTCGCTGGAAGCAGTCAGTGTATGCAAAACATGCACTAGCGTCGTCGTTCTAATAAATAGCCTGTCGCTTATTGACTTATAACACTTTCCATAAACTGAAAGCGGAATAATAATGACTTTAGTGAAATTTTATAACTTTTGATAAAATAAAGTAAATAAATCAGCTTCACGCTGTATCCCGCACACATCAGGGTAGGCAGAGGGAACCTAGTGTTAAGACACTCCGTTCCCCATTTTCTGTCGAATTTTGGAACTCAACGCCACGCCGTAGTTTCCGATTTGTACAGTAGGGTCCGATTGAAGTCAGTTTTTTTCTATATTATAGTTATTTTTTTTCTAGTCCTATAGAAAACTATTTAAAATTTATATGCAATGGCAAAAGTATTAAATTCTCAAGTCTTAAGTCTTTAGAGATGTGAAACTACAGCCTTGTGAAACTCATCAAATGCTTTCAGAAGTGGAACGTGGGAGAGTAGATAGTGTGGCGCTTCCTTTTAAACATCTCACGACCTTACTTGTGATGAGTGATTGTTCTTGCATTTGAATTGCATCTTCGAAAAATTTATTCGAAATTTTAATTTAGATTAAAAATGGATGTTTAAATCGTTATCCATTGTTTTTTTAAATTATCTATATATATAATAAAACTGTAAAGGGGGTAAAATCTGTACATTGAATATAAATTTAAAAAAACACTTCAGGGGGACTCAATACAACTAATAGAAGGTAAAAATATGATTTTTGGAATTCTTGTCTGTCTGTCTGTCTGTTGTGGCGATTTAACTCAAAAACTACTGGACGGATTTAAATGAAACTTCTTTTGTTGCATAGCTATTAGTCTTCGGCAACATATAGGCTATAATTTATTTTGATAGCCCGAATACCTGATGTGAGACCCTAGCAGCCCGCCTAATCTATAAGAGATATCAATACAACGAATTAGGAAAAGTTATTCAACGTGATGAGCATTTTCTGTTGACATAAAAAAAAATTGGATCCAATGTGGAACCCCAGTCACCCAGCTAAACTTTATTACATATAATTCGTCAGTCGTCTTAAAATAAATTATTCTATGTAATAAACATCTGTTTTGACGTTTACGTAATACCATAATTATTATTTAAAATGGTTCAACACCAAATGATATAAATTTAAGTAAATATTTTTAATTAATATATACAAATTAAATAAAATTTAAAAAGAAAATCCATAAATTGATAACATATATGTGTATCACAGATAAAAAAAATAATTTTTTATAATTTTGAGGCCCGTTGTAGCGCAGTGGCACAAGCACCGGACTGTATACACGACAGGTTCTGAGTTCGATTCCTACTTGAAGAAATGAAATATTTAATATTTTCATTACCTCACTCTGGAAAGAGGTAAAAGTAATTTTATAATATCAAAACAATATACGAAATATCTTCTTTTTTATAAAAAATAATCGCTGAATGTGTTGCTAAGCGCAAATCTCGAGAGCAGCTGAACCGATTTCGGTAATTCTTTTTTTATAATATTCCTTGAAGCACGAGTACGAGTCTAACGGACAGAAAAAAATTAAAATTTACCAGAAAAGGTCCAAAAACATGACTTTTCTATATTCCCATACAAAAGATTCGTATTAATATCTACTTAAAAGTCAATTTGGACTTTAATACACTACTATAAAGTTTAAATGTTAGTAGCTGGATTTCTGGAAGGCAAAACAATTGAGTGACGTTAGTATAGTATAAATATTATAGCCCAAGAACCCAGAGCTGCCAGACCGACGTCATTTTAGCAAAGGTGAAATTTTGAGGACTTATTAGTCTTACATGTAGTTAAGACAGTTTGCTTACTCACTAACTTGAAAATGGGATCCTTTCAGAGGTAGAGAAAATTAACGGTATATCTCTTTTTGGAAAAATGATAAAGCCATCGGATTGATCTGGTTGCTTAGGGTCTTTGGCTAGAGGGGTCTTGTAATAGTCCGCAAATAATATATTATAAATTTTAGATTTACTTTAATGTAATTTGCCCCAATTTTAAAGAACCTTTTTGACGTCTGGCAGAAGTAAAGGTCCACGTGAAAGAATGTGAAATATACATTTTTTACTTTAAAACATATATATAAACTCTCTTCCTTAGTTAAGGGAGCGTTTTCAATTGACACTTCCAAGTGAAAGACCTGTACGCTCATGTGTAACTCTAAGAAAGCTTGTGTGCCCTATATTTAATACCTCTTTCTATGAAAAATCCTTCACAGTTCAAGCAGTGCGCTTATGGAACTCACTACCAAACTCTATACTGTCGGGCAATCCATCTCTAAATACTATTAAAATCAAATTAAAACAACATTTCTTAATCTCAATTAGAATCTTTAGTAGTCACTTTGTCTTTTTTTTATTAATTTTCTTTTTCTGTTTCAACTCTTTTATGTCATTGTATATATTTATGTAGGTATAGTAATATTGATTAATATTATGTATATTTGTATGTAGGTTTGTTATTATTATTAACATTATATTAAAATACCGCACCCGAATCATTTCTTTTAACATCCGCTACATTCAAGGGTTTCTGGTAGAGATCTCTATTAGAGATAAGTTATCCATTGTACACATTTTTTCTGTTATCATAAGTTTTCTGTACTTTCTTTATTGTGTGGTACATAAATAAATGAGAAAAAAAAGAGACTTTCTTCTTTAACGCAACTGAAAGTGTGCTTTAAGTTGGCACTATCTCTGAAGGTTTTTTAAGTTAGAGAGTCTTAAGTACATATTAGACTATCAATCCTCAAAATTTCAGCTTTGTTAAAATGATGTAGGTCTGGGGGCCCTGGGATCTCAGTTTATTAATGTCAATATTTCTATGGTAAGGTGTCAATAGAAATGTAAACGTCTCATTGTGCGTCTATATTACTAAATCTAAAAGCCACAAATTTTATAAAATTAATAAAGTGTTGTGTATTTGTGACTTACAAAAAATGCCTTCTATAAGGCGGTGGACAAATTTAGCCAGAAGAATCTAATCGTACCCAGAACGTGAAAATTGCAATGAACGTGACCACGATAGTTGACTGATAATGTTGCAAATTTGGATCGAGCTGCTTTTTGTTACGATATATCAATTGATGCCAGCAGTGCCTACACCTGTGTTGCTATTGGACCTATGAACTCTGCTTGCCAATATTGTAAGGTTATTGTAAAAACTCAGTTTGCCAATCAATTTGGTGGCGCAATGATTTTATTATAAGGAGGAGGATTGCCAGTGGTTCCACGTTCAATGCAAGCTGATGAACTGAATTCATGTTTAAAGTCCTCGAAATTGTGGAAACATGTCAAGGTATTACATTTAAGCAAGAATATGCGTGTCATGTTGCAAAATGATCAATCTGGAGACATATTCTCTAAACAACTCATTGATATTGGTAATGGCAAACTTCCTGTAGATGCGCTGACTGGCTGCATCACCTTTCCTGATAGTTCTTGTCAGTTAACGTAATCAAAAGATGAACTCATTCATATAGTGCTTCCAAATGTTGCTGATTATTTATTCCATAATTGGTTGAGCGAAAGAGCTTTACTGGCTGCCAAACACACTGATGTAAATGAATTAAATATAAATTTTCAAGATGGCATTCCTGGCAAAATAAGGACACATAAGTCAGTTGATACGGCAACTAATGAACATGATGTCGTGAACTATCCACCGGAATTTTTAAATTCACTTGATTTGTCAGGATTGCCGCCTCACAGCCTTCAATTAAAGCTTGAATGTGTAGTTATAATGTTGCGAAATATTAACCAACTGAAACTTTGTAACGGCACACGATTAGCGATATAAAAATAATGAATAACGTAATAGAAGCAATCATATTAAAAGGAAAGTATAAAGGAGAAGACTTTTTGATGATGCGGGGCATCCCAATGATTTCGACTGACATACCATTCGAGCTTAAAAGACTACAGTTTCCAGTACGGCTTGCTTTCGCAATGACTATAAACAAATCCCAGGGGCAGTTATTAAGTGTTTGTGGTATTAATATAGAAAACTCATGTTTCTCGCATGGTTTGTTGTATGTTGTCTGTTCCCGTGTTGGAAAACCATCTGCTCTGTTTGTTTACGCGCCAGATAACCAAACAAAAAATAACGTGTACCATAAAGTATTACAATGAAAATGAAACAGAGTTTAGAATAAGTAAAAATAAAATAAAATATAATAAGTAGGCATCATAATAAGATATCGGAAATTTTTATTATAATTTTTAATGAATATTATAAGAATTAAAAATGATTTAAGTTTTTATTTTTTTTATCTTACTAGCTGACCCGGTGTCGCTTATAGCAGAATAAAAAAATCGACTGTTAGGCGATACGAAGTTCGCGGGTCTGCTAGTATTTAATATTTTGATTTCTTCGCTCTTGTACGGAAGCAAAACATGGCGCTCATTTTCGCCACTCAACACACGATCCCCCCAGAATTTGGCGAAAAATGGGAAACGGAAGTGTCTTAATGGGAATGGAGTAACAGTAGGTTTCCCGGTTTTCTCTGGCTACTTTGCTAAGTGCGGGATACAACAGCATGCTGTAAAATAAAAAAACATTATAATTGGGTAAAAAATAAATATATATAGGTGCAAATTGTATAAAAACCCCATTAAGTACTTGACGCGAATAATAGGTTCTACAAAAAAATAGTAAATCAACAATATTTATCGGACATAACGATTGCAGCCTCCATGTTTAAGGCAATAAAAAAGGAACGAGGCATCGCCGAGACGAAACAAAACAAAGGTAATACGAAACGTAATAAAAACCTTAACATTTATTTGTTCTATTTCCTAAATAGATAAACGAGGTATTATTTATCGCGGCCAGGCCGTTTGTCTTTCATCCTACATATTACATTCGAGATGTGCTTTGTAATGAAGATTTTATATATCGATATGACGAACATACTGACAAACATTCCGCATTATATTGTTATATCCGCCGTGGTGGTTTTATGTGATTGTCTTAGCGCAGGTTACAGATTCGATATCAGTATGAAAATTAAGATATATTAGTAAGATACAATAAATGTTGAGGCTGTGGGTTGCGATGGTTGTGGGTTCGATTCCTAACGGGAGTTCCGCCACTCAACTCGCAATATCTTGAAAAATTCGACGGAAAGTTGGGAATGGAGAGTCTTGACACTAGATTCTTTCTTAATACCATGCTGTATGCGGGATACACCGTGAAGCTGACTTATTTTTTATTTTTACAACAAATATTAGATTTCACAACATAAATAAAACCTCCCAACTGCTTTCCACAGATACAATCCTGGTGCATTACGTAATTTCGAATAGTGACTGATTTACATTTCTATGAAACTTGTGTGTTTGAGAGTTTTCCTTAGTCCGCTTAGCTTTAAACTATCTTTGGCGACGTCTCAGCTTTTAAAATACTTCTTACATTCAACTGCAAAGAAGAAAAACGAGGACGCTATCGTTTAAAAGTTCAGTTTAAAATGTCTAAAGAGAGTGCTTCTTACTTGAGTTAAGTCTCTAATGCATTTATATAAGTCTTGTTGTGTATGATACCTAAAGCCTAAGTGTTATCGGTTTTATTCAAAAACCAAATGAAACGTAGATAACTTAAAGATTCTTTAATAATATATTTAGTCATTTTGAAAATTTATATTGTTTTAGGATAGAATTTTATTCGGCCTATCCTTCTTCTGGCCTACGGAGCAGGAAGTCCTCGGTTTTTTATAAAACATATAAGAAAGATCAAATGAGGGTCGGTCTAACCTACCGAGGGTTCCGTAACAATTTCATGATTATATTATGTCAACGAGAATGTGACTTATAAAAGTTGACAAACTTTAGTTTGCGGGCCTTTGCATTCATGTTGTATGAAATGAACTATAAATATAAGTTTGTAATGTTTTGGATTTATTCGGAAATAGATTTATTTTTTTAATTTTTATATATTAAATAATGACATATTATCACATTTCAATTCGTTAAGCGTCTTTTAGGAGTTCTTAGAAGATTAAACGATAAATTCAGAGAATAGTGTAACGTAATGAAGGACTTACTCCCTTTACAATAGCCCGAATAGGTTCTCGCTATCTGAACATTCAGAACTACACAACTATATATGTACGTATGTATGTTGGAATCAATACTAAAGCTAGTCTTCTATTATCCTATTATTCTATAGAATATAGGCTCCTACAAATATATTAAAAACTAGTGACTGCTCGCAACTTCGATTGCGTGGACTTTACGACCATTGTTATGTTATTTACCACCCTATGAACCATCCGTTGTGATAGAAACTTGCAACAAGTGGCAGGCAAAGAGAACGTATAATTAAGGCACTCCGTTCTTCGGTTTCCACCAAGAATTAACTTACTACAGGGTGAGTTACAATTCAATACCACACTTTTTATTACAGGAGCGGGGAAATAAAAACAGGGAAATAATAAAATTTAAATAGTATAAATTTTATTATTTCCCTGAGATATCAATTCATAGCCACCGCAATTACAGTCAAATGCTGTACTAATATGCCACGATGACGGCTTCGGTTCTTTTGATTGTGTTGATTTAGATGCTTGCTTTTTTTGTGCTTCCAGGGACCATCGACCTGAATATTTGTTATTAATTTCAGCTTGATAACTCCACGAAATCTTGATATATATTCTTTTGACAGACGAAAAACCAAATGATCTTTGTGATGAATTGATTACAATATAATTAATTTTAATCTAGTAGAACATTGGTTTATCTCAACATCGTCCCAATCATTGCGTTAATTATGTTTTTTTACTACAATTTTAATGATTCTCATAAGCGATGGATCTTAACATTTTAATAATTTGATAAAAATTAACGATATGTATTGCATAAAAAGAAACGATTTTTATTTGCCAAGCCCATTTAGTACTATTTATTTAATCAGATTTATAAAGGAAAGCTGTATTCAATTATTATTAACGTGAACCACCCAATTAAATAATTCATATCCAATTTAAATTTTAAGTATTTTCAGCGGAAATTGATTTTTCAGTACAACCACTACAATTTTATTTATAAGTTTAATTTAATCCTATTTAACATAATAGTACTTACGATGTTGTAACTCAATATTAATAACAATTATTGATTGTATACATTATAGTAGTATAATTTTATACAATGGCTTTTTGGCTTTTTCGATATTACGGCTTGTTTCACTTTTGTTCTGTAAAGTTTGGATTATTTAAAGGTTTAAGGTATTATATATATATATATATGTATGTGTGTACCCCTTAATTTAATTTTAGTATATTTTTATGTAATTTTGATACGCGTTTATTTATTTGCAAAACTATGTTTATATAAATTACCATTTCACGATTGTTCACAAGCATTTTATATAGGATGCATTGTTTATCTTTAAGTGGCAGTACATTAATTGTTTTTAGTTTTTTAAGTTAGATTTACTTGAAATGTAACAATGTATGAGCTGTTGGTAAACTTAATAAAATAAATAAATAAATAAATAATTAAAGTGAATATGTTTAAATTACATTCCTCACTTTCTGCATAATTCAATATCGAACTTTGTCCACCGGAAGGGAGAAAAAATAATGCATTGAAAATACTTAGTCCGCCATCTTGGGTATTCCGCCATGTTGGATTTACCATGCTTTGTCATTCAAATTAAACTTATTACTCACTTATTTATAAGAGATATATATACAGGGTGGAAGAGGCAGCGCTTCTTTTACTGAAACTGCATATAGGGTAAAATATTTCAAACCCAGAATTAAAAAAAATAATCAAGGTACCTCAACGGTTTGGATGAAGGATTTTTTTTTCATTTCACGAATTTTATCCATACCTGTATTTCGTGTCACGCACACATACGTATGCGACGTTGCCGCTTTGACAGGTAAGTGTGTACGTGCCTATGTTATACTTTACAAATGGCGTTTTATTTTAAAACGATAATTTTATTATTTATTTTGTTTGAAAAAAAAACTTTTTCATTTTTGAGAATTAATTTTTTTCCGAATTATATTAGGCTTTTATAGAGTAGTTAAAACTGTGGTGTCATTTAAAGACGCGCTGACAATTCCACCCTGTATATATGGTGTCGCAGTTTTTTTTAAGAACTAATCAAATTTAATATTTTTTTCATATATCGTACTGACATACGAGTATATTTAACTAATTTTGCAGCGCACGCGCTTAAAGCAATTCGATTCCTTATTATTTTTATTTCGTTATTTAAAGTTAACTAACACTAACATCGTAATGTTATATAGTTCCATTTCGATCAGAGAAATCAGGTCATTGGTGAGGTGTCAAGAAATATATTGTAATAACAGCACTTTTTGTTAACAACTTATGACTTTTGAAACTCACAGCCTTATTATTCTCGATAGTAAGCTGGTGATATATTAAAAAAGTTCTCTGTGAAACTTTCCCACACTGGAGATTAGGGCCTGAGATGGAGAAACAAGTGCAGGATATTAATTGTGTTAAAGCCGCTAACAAGAATATATAGATAAAATTACGTGTTATACGAGCACAACGTATATTATTTTAACCTGAGCGCTTCAAGTAACTTTAACGGTAATATTGAATATTAAAATTATTATATTATTAATTATTATATTATATTATTATTTTATAGAAAAGAATCAGCTTAACGTTGCATACCACGTATAGGACGGTAGAGAGTGGAGGTTGTGGCGGCATTCAACGCCGGGCATTTGCCTTGTTATCAGACCAAAGAAATGAAATTACTAAATAATAATTTTGTTCCCCCCAGTGGAAATTGAACTCACACTCGTCGTGTTACAGTCACAAACTTGAGCCCCTGCAGCAGTCGTAGCTGCCTTGACTGGCATGAGCAGAGTAGCTAGTGCTTATATAAT
Organism: Heliconius numata; assembly: GCA_016802625.1. Lineage (NCBI taxonomy): Eukaryota > Metazoa > Arthropoda > Insecta > Lepidoptera > Nymphalidae > Heliconius > Heliconius numata. The sequence goes on from JAEBDU010012897.1 coordinate 493,670, forward strand.
GATAATAAAACATTACTTCAGGGTCTTAACAACCTTTGTTTGTACTCATAATGAAAATTTATTGTTCTAAAATAAACATTATCACGCTTGAAAATGAAACTGTAGTGTTTTTATTTGAAAATATTATGTATATAGGTTTACAAACTTTAGGGTAAACATGTGCCTTATTGTAAATTCAAAAGGTAAACCTACGAAAAACACGTGGGCGAATAGGTAAATAAAAGTATGAACACCACATTTCGCTTGAAATGAGCTGAGTAAATATTTTCATTTCCTCGTTAAATGTCCATCTGTCTGTCTTTTTGTTTTTATGGGCTAATCTCTGAAGCTGCTGGACAGATTTTTGCGCACAGCAGTTTAAGCAGAGGGAACTTAGTGTTAAGACACTCCGTTTTCCCTTTTTCCGCTGAATACTGGAGGCATTGCGTGTTGAGTGGCGGATTTCAACGCCATGCTTTGTTTCCACTGCATAGAAAGATACGAAAATCTTAAATTCATTTCCTCAAGTGAGGATCGAATCCACTGTAGTGGTTAACTACATTTTATTAACTGTATAGAAGCTAATGCTACAACGACCTTACTACAATATCTAATTACTAAGCCTCTTTGTTTTACTTGGCACCGACTTCAAAATTATGAAATCTTTGTATAATTATTTTTCACTTTTTAGTTTGTTTTTAGAAGTCGGTTTTTCTTTTTGTTAAAAATTAATTTATTTTAAAAAAGTTTGAACGTAGTGAGACTCGAATCGCGACGCATTGAAATTTTTTCTCTTTTTCAAAAATAGTTTTTAATTCTTAGTAAAATTATCTCCAATATCTATTACATAAAAATAAGATGAGTAATGTTAAAAACTGTACAAAAAACATTAACGAATTATGTTCATTTATATCAAATTTCATTGTTATATATAACTCTTAAAACTAATATCAAAAATAATAACAAACTTTCATAATTTTACATAAAAAGTGCTTATTTCTGAGACAAGTGAGACATTTATTTTAAAATAAAAAAAAAATTTCTGAGCGCGCATTAAAGCTTAAAAAATATGCTTCGTCGTAATTTTAAGAAATTATATAAAATTGCATTTTTAATATTTTTATAAGGAAATTATAAACAATATATGTTTAAATTTCATCCGTGAAAGGCTATTTGGCAGAGCTGTGTGGAAGTACGAAACGCAGTGACCTGGATGCATGCAGACTCATCTGGAATATTTTTAGGTTAAGTGCGCAATCGGTGACCTTTAGCGGCATTTTGAGTTCACATACATATTTTACTGGTTCCTCTTCCATTATCAACGTTTACATGTTTACTTGCTTGCTCCATTAAAAAAAAAGTTATTTCTGACTTAGTGGGGCAACTTGGGACTAGCTGTAAGCGCGATGATTATAGATTTAATTACCACTCGTGGAAATGCTTAAATATATATTATTTAGCTTTTCCGCTATGGTAAATAACGCAGGGCATTTAGTTCCACTAATCAACACGCTATATCTTGAAAATTGTGCGGAACGTGGGCTTAAAGAACGAACGCTTCTTATCTCTAGGTTCCCTCTCCGTATCTGGCTATGTGGAATAAAGTCTGAAGCTGCTTTTTATTTTTTTGATCCAGGACTAGCTATAATACCATTAATTCGTTAATTGAGAGCTATAGTTTATGCATATGTAAAAACTGTGTAATATATCATTCGTACATCAAAGAGGCCAGTCGTGGAGCAAAGGCACAAAGTGTGACTGTAAGATCGACTGGTTGTGGATTCGATCTCCACTCGAGGAGATAAAATATTTATGTAAATGTATATTTCCATTTCTTCGCTCTGGTGTCGAGGCAAAGCGCGGCGTTGAGTCCCGCCACTCAACACGTAATAGTTCCAGAATACGGCAGAAAGTGGGGAACGGAGTGTCTTAGCACTATGTTCCCTACCCTGCTTGTGTGTGGGATACAGCGTGAAGCTAAGAAAAATATTATATTAGACAATGGTATATTGTATTATAAATATATTTGAATTAACTTCATAAAGAAAACTTATTTTAAGTTAATTACTAAAACTTTGTTAAAGAATTAACAAACTTTCGCCATTTTTATTATATATTCAAAATGTTAATTTAAAGTTATTTGCTTAACTTTATAAAGTGAAGTTAGCCATTTACTTTAACAAAAGTAAAACGTGTTTAAAAGCTCACTACAGGTCAACGCTTGCAATTTTGTGCTAATACCTATAATAAAATCAGATACACGTTGTATCCTGTGCACCTCAGGGTAGCCAGGGGGTACCTAGAGTAGGGCCCCGAGTGTGTCATGGTAAACGCGACTGGTTGGGGGTTTGATCCCCATTCGAGGAAATTAAATATTTATCTTAATATATATTTTAATTTATTCACTCTGGTGCCGAAGCAATGCGCGGCGTTGAGTTCCACCACAGAATTCGACAGAAAATGGTAAACCCAGTGTCTTAACACTAGGTTCCCTCAGCCCACCCTGCTGTGTTCCAGATACAGCGTAAAGCTGATAAAAAAAGAACATACTATTTTCAACATAAAATATTCACGCTTTTTCAAGTTAACATTGGTCATCGCAGCCATATCACGAGGAAGAGCTCAAAAGATTATTTGAATATAAAGTGTAGATCGAAAGTTCGTGCATTTTTGATGTGGCGGACCGCGGATAGTCCAGCGGGAAATTAACCTTCATTACGGAGAGAAGAGTTGCACACTAAATATGTAATTTCCGAGCCACCTTGTACGGTAAGGAGGTTATTATTATTTAAAAGTTTTTTTTTACATTGTAAAATAGTTTAAAATTTTTGGTCAAGTTTGTTGATATAAATTTTAAGTTGCGACGACGGTTGAATGGAAAATATTACTGTTATAAAACTCTCTCAATGTTTTTAGAGTATTTTTCTTCAAAAATCTCCTTCAAATCCCTAAAAAGAGCTAAATCATCTGCCATCATTGTGGAGATAAAAAAGCGATTACCTCTAGAGTTTTTCCATCAAATTTCTCCACTTTATCAAATGTTAATTGAAGAAATTTAAAATTCATTAAAAAGCCCCGTCGCCTGTTTGACGGCGATCGAGGATCCTCTAACTTCTCGAACTCTCGATCCCGGGACGACAATGTATGAGTTTGACCATCGACAAATTTTAAGTGCGTATAAACAAAATGAATATCAATTAAGCGATATAAGCTTATTTTTAATCTATATCTACATATCTATTTATATTTTTAATCGATATAATATACATAATATAGTTATTAAGAAAACGTATAAAAATTTGAACGTAGCGGGATTTGAACCCAATCAAAGCCGAAAAAATCAAAGGTAAAACTTTACGCTTCACATTCAAAACTAATAACTTAAGCCACAATCTAATAAATGCCAAAATCATTATAATTAGTATGCCTCTGACACTAAAAAAAATATTAATGATTTCAAAATAATTTAAAAATATTTATAAGTTTCTAAATTAGTTCAATTTAAAGTAGAATAGTTTAAATCTTGTGGTCGGTGAACAAGTAACGATCGTACACTGTCACAGCGGCAGTAATGTACTTAATGCACGCATATGCTCACGTTAACGCACTCGTTGGGCGATATTTTAAATTCGATCGTTAAATTTCATGTAATAACGATATGTAATGTTAAATTTATTTTCTTATTTATTTCTAAAGTTCTATGGTTTTATTTGCACGTATTTATTATATTTTATAGCGGCGTTGAGTTCTGCCACTCAACACGCAGTGCCTCCAGAATTCGGTAGAAAGTGGGGTACGGGGTGTTTTAACACTAGGTTCCCTCTGCCTACCCTTCTGTGTGCGGGATACAGCGTGAAGCTGTTTTTTTTTATTATATTTTATCGTTACAGCTGTAGAAAAGTAGCTTGTTGATATGTATTCTCCTATTGTCTAACGCCCAATGTTAATAATCAATCCTAATCCAAAAATTGCTACCATAGATTGAAATAGACAGAGATGGAGGTAGGAATGCAGGTTAGTGATTGGACAGACATGTCGAACAGTACGAGATAGACGTTAACTGGAGATAGGAGATACATTATTAATATTGGGCGTAAGAGTATCTCTTTTTTCACCGTTCAATTTCATTCGTGGTCTTTCCATACAACTTGACATTGGTAAAATAATTGCTGCTTAAACGGCATACTCGGAACATCATAAACTAAGAATAGAATAAAGCAATTGTAAATATAAGTGTGATTATTTCACCTATTATATGCATTGGCATTATGCCATCTATTTTTTTCCAGACTATTAGTTTTGTCGACCCAAGGCGTCAGAACCAATTTCAGGATTGTGTAGATGCATAATTGAAAGCACAGCGTTAGGTTCCAACAGCGCGCGATTTTTTTGAATGGGACAGTTAGTGGAGAACTGAGAATCTTACCACTCTTTGCTCTCTCTCTCTCTGCCTGCCACGTAGAAAATGCCAGATGTCAAATGCATAATTAATAACAACAATTAACGCGTTAATTTAACAGCCATTACGTGAATAACTGTTTGCTTAAATGGATATAATTAATATGTGATTGTTAATTTGCAATTTATTCGCTGGCTATCTCAATAAGGCGGTTGTTAAACAAGTGATCAAATTGTTTCTATTTACTTTGTTTAATTATTGTGCAGCGCAGTATTTATGTATTTTTTTAAGATATACAGGGTGGAAGAGGCAGCGCTTCTTTTACTGAAACTGCATATAGGGTAAAATATTTCAAACCCAGAATTAAAAAAAATAATCAAGGTACCTCAACGGTTTGGACGTAGGATTTTTTTTTCATTTCACGATTTTTATCCATACCTGTATTTCGTGTCACGCACACATACGTAAGCGACGTTGCCGCATTGCCAGGTAAGTGTGTGCGTGCCAATGTTATACTTTACAAATGGCGTTTTATTTTAAAACGATAATTTTATTATTTATTTTGTTTGAAAAAAAAACGTTTTTATTTTTGAGAATTATTTTTTTTCCGAATTATATTAGGCTTTTATAGAGTAGTTAAAACTGTGGTTTCATTTAAAGTGGCGCTGACAATTCCACCCTGTATATATATATTTATTTGATCTATATTTATACTAAACTATATGCTATAATAGCGGAACCGCCCTTGTGCAATCATCAGACAAAACCTAGTGTGCAAACTAGGTATCTCTACCTCAGACCATCGCTATGAGACCATATTTGGAAGCAGTCAACTGCGCAGGAATAAAATAAATAATTGTATATTTCAAGCGGGCGAAGCCGCAAGCCGATCACTAGTTATTAATATTTTTGTGCTTCGAAAATGAGAACATAGCAATTCTAATTGTTGGCACGTGTGTGATATTTTTTATCTTCACGCTGCATTCTGGACATAGCAAGGTAGGGAGAGGGAACCAGGGAACCTAGTGTTAAGACTCTCCGGTTCCATTAAGACAATTCCGTTTCCCACTTTTTGCCAAATCCTCGATGCATTATGGTATTGAGTGGCGAAATTCAACGCCGTTCTTTGGCTCCAGAGCTAGGATATGAGAAAGTTAAATATTTTATTTCCCCAAATTGGACATCAAACTCACAACTGTCGCGTTTACAGTTACACGCTAGTAGGAAAGGCTTGTAGTTTTGAAATTAAGCTTATAATTTTTTATTATAATTTAAGGTATAAATACAGTTATAGTTAAATTGGTATAAGTTATGATATAAAAAAATATTCGCTGGAATTGTATGTATTGTTTTACGCTTTATTGCTATTCAATAACTGCAAATAAAGTTAGTACGTTACAAAAAGAAATATCAAAGATTTTCATAGTAACAAAAAAGAAAATTAAAAAAAAATCCCGAAATCCCGAAATCCCTAACACGTAAGCGAGTTTAACAACCTGAGTATCATTTGGGTGCACATCTATGAACTGACGCATATTCGCAAAAGGCAATTAAACGGGCGTAGCCATAAATTTCCATTATTGGGTAAACAGGGTTACGCGGGAGAGTCAGTATTTTACATTGTCCAGCTGAAATGGTGCCAAGTGGGCTGCAGCTAACCCATCGTTGGATCACCGAAAACAACTTAACGGCTTACTCTATAATTAAGATTTTGGGTGAAATCCAAAATCAAGTCAGCTAACGATTTTGCCAATTGTAATTCAATACATTATTTGTAGTATCGTCTTTAGAACCAATTTATTGTAGTATCGATGTTTCCAAAACAAATACTTGAGGGTTTTGTTTTCAGTATTTACATTTGGAATAAATAAAACGCATTAGAGTTCAATTGTGGTGTGTGTGACTGTAAACGTGAGTGGTTATGGGTTCGATTCCCATTTGAGGAAATGAAATATTTATTTAAAGTAATGTTTTCATTTCTTCGCTTTGGTCTTGAGTTTCGCCATTTAACACGCAATGCCTCCAGAATTCGGCTGAAGATAGAGAACGGAGAGTCTTAACTCTAGGTTCCCGTTACCTATTCTGCTGTGTGCGGGAAGCTGCAAAGCTGTTGACCAAACACTTTAAATAGTTTATTACCGCAGAGTTAAATCAAAGTTATGAATCGAGTTGTAAACTATTTTCATTGAGCTACATAGGTATTTTCATAACAATATATCGATCGATATATAGATACTAATAATAGCTTGTTTTTGATACGGAGAAAAACATAGAAGTTAGGACATATTTAGATCTGAACCGTTTGTTTGGAACAACGCTCTAATCTCAGCAACTACTGCTTCGAAATGACAATTTTTTTTGGTTGGACTCTTTTTATCGATGACTAGCGGACGCGCGCAGCTTCGCATGCTTATTTGCACCTTTAGGGGTGAATTCTAATAAACCATGAAACATGTGATAAATGAAATAGTCTTAAGAGTCTAAATTTCAAGTTTTGTAAAAATCGGTGGCTATTTAAAGATTTTTCCATACAAATTTTCAACCTCTTATTTGCACCCCTAGGGGATGAATTAAATTGAAGCACGAAACATGTATTCAATGACATATTTTTAAGAGTCTAAGTTTCTAATTTTATAATATCGGCGGCGATTTAATTTTTTTTCCATACAAACTTTCAATCCCTATTTCACCCCTTTAGGGTTAAAAATTTTCAAAATCCCTTCTTAGTGGATGTCCAGATTACGAAAGTAAACATCTGTCCAAATTTCACGTTTCTACGCACAGCGATTACGGCTGTGCGCGCGTCTTACCTCAGTCAGTGAGGACAAGTCCTTTTATATATATAGATGACTATAACATTGCTTCAGTATTTACGTCGATATAATACTGCATTTAACTAAAGTGCTTAAACACCTTCAGTAATTAAATTTCACCATGTATTATACAAAACAACATTTTGTAAATTTTTATGGCTTGGTTTTGCTATATAAATTAAATATTCAGGACAAGTAAATAAATTATATTCATATTTCCAAGTACTACATACAATCTTCCACACCAACTATTATAAGATAACATCGCGAGGACTCCCTTGGCGGCGTTTGTATAAAAATAATGTTCTTCCACTTCCATATCGGACAGACATGAAGTCCATATCGTTAATTTTACGATTTAGTTATGTTAAGAGTTTTGAAATTTTAATTCCTAATATTCCCAAAAGTATAAAAATAATTAGATTTTAAACTACTAAACATTTGTTGAATCAATTGAATTAAAATTGTATTTAATATGAATTTAAATAATAATTTTATCCACATCTACGCTTAATGATGTCATGTAACATATAAGTAACCTATATAAAATATTTTTTGATAAATTAAGACTCACAAACGCTGCCAGTCGACGGCCAAAATTTTAATACCATCTTAAAACCTTTTATAGATGACAAGTACGGATCCTCTACAATCCGCTTAAGAGGCGCAGGTGGAAAAAAAACCGTATTCAACGAGACAGCAATAAATAAATCGGCCAACTCAAAAAATCCTGATCAAAGAAAAGGGCGAACACAGAAAGAATGTCATTACTGAAAATGATAAAATATTTTTTTTTCTATATATTCTTTCTCTCTGTTTTTTCCCGGTTTAAAAGAGATTTACGTGTCAAATCAACAAGTGACAGTTACACATTTGATCCATTTTACGAGTGTTTAGCGCTTATTGAGTTCTATTGTATTCTAATAATAGGAAAAGCAATGTAATGTAATGTTGTCTACAGATTAAAAGCTTTTTTCTTTAATAAAAATAAATAAATGTAACAGAGACAATTCGTGGTACAGGGGTAAAAGCGGGTGACGCCGCACAACAGTGGTGGGTTCGATTTCCATTCAAGAAAAAAATAAAATACTTCATATTTTCATTTTCATTAAACATTTCATTTTTATAATAAACTAGCGGCTCGCTCGCGGTTTCACCCGCGTGAACTATGTTATTATTATTTTTGTCTCCATGGCTACGTCCTAGTGACGTGTATGTAAAATTTGACACTCCTAGCATTTGTAGTAACGTAGTTTCATACAAACTTTCGAACCCAAAAATAACCCCTTAGAAATCGAATATTGCAAATTCCCGTCTTAGCGAGCACCTACGTCCTATAAGTAACTCCTATGCAAAATTTTAGATCCCTAGCACATGTAGTTTCTGAGATTTCGTGATGAGTGAGTGACCTTTCGATTTTATATATATAGATTTTATTTTTATTTTTATAATAATATTTTAATAAGGCCAAAAGTAACACCACTCAACACGCCATGCCAGCAGGAAATAGGAAACGGAAGTGTCTTAAAAACAAAAACAACACAAAACATGTAACTGTTTTGTTAAATTCTACTAATAAATGGGTACAAATATTGAGGGTAGATATTCGATTATATTAGTTCGATTATACTAGATACAATTACTTATAATATAAAGAAAGGTAATTTAAGCTTAGTTACCGTTTTCGTACTGTTAGTCAGTTTTGTCTACAGCTTCGGAAAAAAAATACACAATTTTTTTACAGAATTTTATAAAACTTCTGGTTTCATATTGATTTTTTAAAACATTTTTCTTCTATTATAGTAATATTTACTTCATTAATGTTATTTTAGCAGCTAAGTATTTTAGGTATTTTTTATTATCACAAATCGCTTAATCTTTCATCATAATAGCAAGACGAATGGCATTTTATTTCCTACTAGTGGACCCGAACGCGGCTACGCCCGCTTGAACTATACGAATATTTATTAAATATATTTATGAAATTATTTTCAGCTTTCAAAAGAGAGATGCATTAAGCAAGCTCATTTTGGATGACGTTTTCTAACAACAAACTTTGTAAATCGTTGCTTAGCAAAGGTCGCTTAGCGCCGGTTGTTATTAACATGGCGGAATAAATTGCATGTCAAATTAATAAGTATTTTAATATATTGGTATATATCGAAAATATTACAAATATGAGAAAAAAAAAGTATCCTATGTTCATCCCGAGACCCTCAAGTATCTCTATATGAGTATTTTATCACAATTAAATTAGCGGTTTGGCCCTGATTACGTAAAAGACAGACAGACAGATAGATAGAGTTACTTTCGAATTTATAATATACAGTGGGTAAAAAAAGTATTTGCACACCCAAATTTTTTGAAATTACACCTACAAAAAAACAGAATGCTTTCAGTTAATTATTGTATTTAATAGCTTAATCTATATGTATTTCGAATCAGTTAATAAAAATCCTTAGAAAACAGAAATAAAAAAAAGACACGGTATAAACACATATTTTAAAGTCAAATAAATATTTGCACACCAACCAGCTTGTACGTATTTTGTAAAAAAAATCAATAATAAATGAAAGAGAAGACACTTAATATTTTGTCTGCATTCCATTAGCATCAATGATGACTTTCAATCTCCTTGGCATCGATTTCAATAATTTGGACGTTGTTTAAATCGAGATTTGAGCCCTTTTCTCCACCAAAGCACGCTTCAAATAATTTTTATTTAAAAAAAATATTTTCCACACATTTTAATCCAGCAGATGCCATAAATTTTCAATTGGGTTGATGTCTGGCGTTTGTGGCGGTGTTTTCAGCATTCTACGGACATTGTACATCACCCATTCCTTACTTTTTCATAGCTGTATGCTTAGGATCATTGTCCTATTGAAAGTAGTATGTCCCATTTACGTTTAATTTTGATGCGCTGCAAGATAAAATATCGCGCAACACTTTGACGTAATCTACTGCTTTCATTATTTCTTCGGCAAAAGCCAAGTTTCCGAACCCATTTGCTGCCATGCAGCCTCAAACCATCACATGGCCACCGCTGTGTTTGACTGTACTATGCACATGTTTCGCCTGAAGTTGAGTATGTGTCTTGCGCCACACAAATCTTTGTCTGTCCGATCCAAAAAGATAAAATTTGCTTTCGTCAGAAAACAAGAAAATTATTCCAAAATTGTAAAGGCCCATTTACGTATTCTTTCGGGAAAGTTAGTCTTTTTGCTATATTGGCGTCACTTATGAAAGATTTTTTCCTCGCAGCTCTGCTGCGAAGACCAACATTACCCAGTACGTTTCTTACAGTTTGGGCACAGACAACCTTACCTGAACTTGACGCGATGTCATTTGCTAAGCTTTGAGCGCTTGTAAATGGTTTATTTTAGACCGATTTCACAATTTGCCGCCTATCTCTCCTACTGAGCTTCTTCGAGGAACGGATCTTGCCTTATTTTCAACACTACCCGTTTCTTCTCGTTTTTTTATAATATACTATGCAGTCGAGTAATTCAACTTTAAATTTGACTCGATTTGGCGATCATTTCAACCTTCATTACGGAGTAAAATAATTTCTTCACGCGTCGATAACGACAATTCAAATTCTTTCGGCATGTTTGCTTCAAGAATTTTTCTGAACACTAAACAAAAGTCTGGATATTAGGATATGTTTCCCGATGTTCACATGTATACATACAATGTTCACATTTTACCTAAAATGACAAAATATCGCGGGAATAACATTGTATCTAGGGAATGGTTGGTGTGCAAATACTTATTTGACTTTAAAAAAGGTGTTTTTACCATCTAATTTTTTTATTTTTGTTTTCTAAGAGTTTTTAATAATCGATTCGAAATATATATAGAATAAGCTATTAAATACAATAATTAATTGAAATCGTTCTGTATTTTTGTAGGTGTAACTTCAAAAAAATAAGGTGTGCAAATACTTTTTTTACCCACTGTAGGTATGGATTCCCAATACCTTGAATACTTTTATTTATCTTTTCATACGAAGTTAGCATTACATACCAACAACAATGTGAGAACGTTATAAGTCCCGGAACGAGCTTACAATATCTGCACAAAGTTTATATTTTTAAAGTCACTTTGTAAAAACAGCTTATCCGACTTAAGCTAAGAATAAAAATTCTTTTATAAACAAAATTGCAAGCATTGAATTAGTTTTGTTTATTTTTTCAGGAAATACTTACTCTGTCTATTAGTTTTAGATATTATTTTATGTTTTTTTTTTAATAGAATGATTTTAAGAATAGTTTTTAACTTTATTGTACTGTGCCTACTTTGATAGTCTAAGTTTTAATTCCTCTTCGTGGTGTTTTTAAGTGTATAATTTAATTTAGTAACAGCTCAAAGAGTGTTTCATTTTAGTATTATCTGTAAAAAAACATGTGATTTATGTATTATAGAAGAATTGCTATAATTAAATTGGTAAGTTTTTCATCTTCATAGAAAAATAATTTGAATTGAAAATATGTAAGAATACGTACGGTAAGCTACTGATTTTCCTCAGCTTCACGCTGTATCCTGTATGTAACAGAGTAGGTAGAGAGACACTAGGCAGTGCTGAAACACTGTGATCTCCACTTTCCGGTGATTTCTGGAAACATTCGCGCTTACAGTCGCACCTGTTCCTGACCACCTGACTTCATTGAATACTTACTGAATGATGGATCTATAATACTACAGCTTAAATTACTGGGCAACTCGAAGAGTCAAGTAGCAATTTAGCTGGATATACCCCACTTGCAGATACCCATCTGCAAGTCTATATGAAAAAGGTTTACGTCCTGCGAGTACAGCGGAGAGTTAGGGCTAAGGTATAAATGAATATATTAATAGATGTGTTGGTTGTATATTGGTGTTATATCATGTGAAATCGAAAATAATTCTTACAACAGTATGAAAATATAATACATACAAATTATTCAGTTAACTAATAAAATCATAATATGTTAATAGCATATCTCAGAGTACGCAACAAGATTATATTTTTCCATGCTATTCACATATGGAGAATTCTGTCCAAAATCCACACCTATTATAGATTTTCACATACGGCTTTTATGTATATCCTGCTTTTGAACTTAGAAAGGCAAAGTCAAAACTGGTCATTTTAGATTGCTATTTCCTTTGACGAGCCAAGCACGTCAACAGCCCCGAGTACTGTGTAGTTGGCTTTTCGAATCCCCTGTTTTAGAAGGAAAATCCATATACGAGTATATTTTGGCTGAAGTGTGGATTTTTACCATTTTCAATAGACCTTACGTTCATGTGAATAAAGAGGTTAATAGAACAAAAAGATGGCCCAATAGCAGTTCACATTTGGTCATTCGAATGAGTTGCTAGAGTAAAGGTGGCTTTTTATCTTTTACATGTGGTACTGGAAAAAAATAAAAAGAGTTTTAAATTGTAGGAAGTGTCTTTTCAGGTGCTGATATCTTTTTAATAAGATTTTTTATATTGGGACGTAATTAAACTGTATAATATTTTTAGATATATAAAATGATATCATTTTTAATAGTTTTTAGAAACGAAGTTTAGGTAGAAGGCTTTTAAGTGAAATTTTTTATATTTACTATAAAAATATTTTTGTAATCGAACCCGTAGTTTCTGAGAAGAGCGCGTTTAACCAAGCAAACTTTTCCATTTTATAATAGTAGTATAGATTTGAGTTTTATGAAACCCCAATTTCATTATACATATGTGCTAGAAAATACATTACTATTTTATATATGACGTTCTTCTTAAACAAGTTTAAATATTTCTTTTTATTATTTAAGCAATTAGGAATTAAAATGAATATAAAATTTACACTAAAAGAATAACAAAAGCTAGGTTCACCTTTAAATTTCTTTTAAACGTTCCCTTTTAGGTTCACAGCGTTAAAACTAGTATTATTAAACTGCATGCACGTTTCGAATCGGTTTTCATCCACCTTTGCTGCCTCGTCAAAGGAAAGCGCACACTGAAACAGCCACTTGTAGTGTTTCGTTGCTAAAATCTGAAAACTGTTTGGCTTTACAGCGTATACGCGGAACTGACACGCTAGTGACCTCAATGCTTATTAAGATATTTCAATTTATTATTATTACTCTATAAATTGTAGGGCGCTGAAATATTTCATTTTTCATTAGGCATCCATATTATGTTTACCTTACTAACTTTAATTATAACTTTATAATTATAAGAATTATTTTATTTTTAGCTTCTTTGTATCTCGTACATAGCAGGGTAGGAAGAGGGAACCCGTAAACCTAATGTTAAGGTCGGTTCGAGTTAAGATATTTCCTTTCGCCACTTTCCTTCGAATTCTAGAGGCAATTTGTGGTGAGTGACGGGGCTCAACGCCGCGTTTTGTCTCGTTACCAGAGCGAGGAAGCGTAAGTTTTAAATATAAATTTCCAAAATGGAGCCCACGACAATCGCGTTTGCTGTGCGGATTTGTGCCCCTTCGTGTCGTTTAAGTCGTTTTGTAAGAGTGAAACGTACTAGGCGCCTAAGCCTTGTGTCTTGTTAGTCAACACAATTGCAACATAAAATATAAAAATATTTAATTTAACTGAGATTTGAACCCATTGTATAAAGCTTGATACTGAAGCTGTAGGTATAATTATGAGGTTTGGGAAGTGTTGAAAAGTTCATGCATTTTCCATGTAGCCGACCGCGGATAGTCCGGCGGGAAATTAGCTTTCATTACTATGTGGTGAGTTGCCCACTACACTAAAAATATAATAATTTCCTGTTAGCTACATCATCCTATGTATTATACAGGTTGATAGAAGATAGCTATCGACTGTATAACAAATTTAATTATGAATTTAATATGTGTTAGAGGAACGAAAGTCTAAATTTGATGTAAAAGCTTATATTCAAAAGTTCGATTGTACTTAAATGCGTTCAGCTTGTGACACATCTATTCATTCATTTTGCTTGTTCTGTCAGTTATATACTTGTAATTAAGCACATTTTTACTTGTAATTAATCTATATCATTTAAGTAAACAATATTTTAATTAACGAATGTACAAAAATGTAATTAAAAATCTGAAATGTTTTCTTATGATGTTATGACGTAAAATTATCGTTAACCGACTTCACAGAAAAACAATTTTTAATAATGCAACCACACAAAATCAGCCTGTTACAACCATTTAAACTTAATTTCAATATTATAACTCAAACATTTCTAAATTAGCAACTGATTTTCTAACAAATTTTCTGCGAGTAGAGCTCAAATATTTTAAAAGAACCTGAGAAAATATTAATAAGAGTCATTGTCGTCGTCATCATTATCATCAACCTGTCTTCGTCTCCTACTGGCCAAACACAAGGCTGATTGTTTCGTGTAAATAAAAGAGGCCAATATAATTCTAATAAAATAAAAATAATATTTTTCGTAGCAAGTAATATTCAAGGAATTCCTCTATAAATCCCTCGAGGTAATTATGTCCCTTCATTTGCACGAGTCCTGAAGCTTAATAAGATATCATGACGTTGTATAATTTTGTATTTTTTTTATTTTTGCCTCTTATATTAGGTATATTGATTTGATATCTTTGTTTAAATAAAGAAATTTAGTCGTGACTTTTCTGCGTTCTCCGTTTTTCGCTCGAATTTGAGACACTGTGATATGTGGCGGAACTCAACGCTGTTAATCAATCTCAATGAAAACACTCAAACGTTGTGAAAGCGGTAATGGGTTCAACAATGGATTATCTTCGAACACTATCCGTGTCGAAACGTATGAAAAAAATTGAAAGAGTAGCAATACATGTTCTCTACCTTATTTATCTTGGGGAGTATTCTAGGGGGAACTGTTAGACCTGTTACCTGCCCCCAATTCTAACCTCCCAGTACGTCACAACTATCCACATCACCTGGATACGTGGCACTCCACTACTGTGCGATTTCGTAGGAACTTTTTTCCACACGCCACGCAACTGTGAAAGGGCCTACCTGCGGCAGTGTTTCCAGGACGATATCACTAAGGTACCTCCAAAAAGCGCGTTAAGTTCTACCTGAAACCCACCTGTAGCTCCTC
The DNA here is from genome assembly GCA_016802625.1 of Heliconius numata. Classification (NCBI taxonomy): domain Eukaryota; kingdom Metazoa; phylum Arthropoda; class Insecta; order Lepidoptera; family Nymphalidae; genus Heliconius; species Heliconius numata. The sequence continues at coordinate 508,922 of JAEBDU010012897.1, forward strand.
TGGTATTACATGACGTCGTTCGCGGCGGTGATCACTTACCATCACGTAATCCGTAAGCTCGTTTGCCTTATCTTTCTGAAAAAAAAAAAAAATGTTGGGATTTATTTTCCCACTAATTAGGTACCTGTCATAAAATAATTCTAATAAGTAATGTAATGTAAAAATATGAATAAAAATAGTCATTTATAAGTATATTTTACTAAAAAAAAATCAAATAACAAATAAGTTGTACGGCTAGAAGCGTATACTTAAAAGTTTTATGTTTTCTATTTAACCTGCTTGTTAAAGTAAACTGGCCTGAGTGCTAGCCTAGTTACCTTGTTTACTCGACCCGCGGCGTCCGACGTCAACTGGGAAATTGGAACTAATTAAAGTGAAAACCGCGAATAAATAAAAAAATAATTCAACAGCTGCTCTATGTTTGTTTTTCGACTGCTTTGATTATTTTTGATGGATTTTAGAGTAATGTAAATTTTGATAAGTAAATGAGAATCGTTGTGGTTGATTTTAATTTATACTTATATTATATACTGAAATTGTAATGTAAATAAAATAATGGTAAAAAAATATATTTTTATATTAAAACAATTACAATTTAAAGAAACAATATGTGATGATTACAATATCCATTTTTAGTCTAAATTTGAACACAGCAGGGTAGGCACAGGGAACATAGTGTTAAGGCATTTCGTTACCCACTTTCCACCATATTTTTGAAAGCTTGAGTGGTGGAACTCAACGCCAGGCTTGTGCCCATCTAAATTTAAATTTCGAATAAACTATTCGTAAATGCAGTTCAAATGTAAGAACAATCACTCATCACAAATAAGGTCACGAATGTTTAAAAGGAAGCACCACACACTCTACGTCCATTTCTGAAAGCATTTCATGAGTTTCACAAGGCTGTAGCTTCACATATCTTAAGACTTAAATCTTAAGAATTTAATACTCTAGCCATTGCATTTAAATTTTTAGTTGTTTTCTATAGGACTAGAAAGAGAATGATAAATGAAATTAGCATGACGTATAATTCCAAATTTCGCAAATTAATACGCATTTTATATTTATTTAACTTTTTTACACTTTCAGTTTATGGAAAATGGTATATAAATCAATAAAAGGCAGGCTATCTATTCGAAAGGACACGTATCGACGCCAGTAGATACGTGTTTGTGCATTCACACTATATTGAGACGAAATTACATAATTATAAGCAACTAGCTGCTCACAAATATTAAGTAATATTTAAAATAAATTTAATTGAATTTCTCTTTATCTCGTCCCTAATAAAAGTTAATAGAAAATTCCTTTCTAAACTTTGACCTGACTCAACATATCTGCTACTCTCCCATGAATAAAACGTCAGTTTCAAACTTATGAGGTTGCTTTTGTTTCGAGACTGCGAAAGCGGATTCGACTTTGACTCTAAACTCGGACAATCATTTTTAGTTTTATGAAGGTCCATTCTATTGCTGTTTTATATATTTTTTATAAATTAGAAAATTAAATCAGCTTCACGCTGTATCTCGCGCACAGCAGGGTAGGCAGAGGTAACTTCGTGTTAAGACACTCCGTTCCCCACTTTCCACCGAATTCTGGGGGCATTGCGTGTTAAGTGGCAGAACTCAACGCCGCGCTTTGCCTCGACGCCAGACCGAAAAAATGGAAATATAAACGTAAATAAATATTTCACTAGTGGGGATCGAACCTACAACCGTCCCGTTACAGTCACACCCTTGTGCCGCTGCGCCACGGCGGCCTCTATTTCCTTAGTAAATAACATTTTTATATACATTTCTTATTTTTTAATAGCAAATAAATAATATCATAATTCTATAATAATCTATTACATGCTTACGTGCCTATGCGCCATGCTAGCTTCAACTTCAACTAACTGATTAGTGAGCTATTTTGAGTTATTTGGTTAAAGAAGATGGTTAACACGACTGTGACTGTGTTGACTGTAATTACATAGAGAAAACGAAAATATTTAGAAAAACAATCAACCCCAAAGTCTAAATACATTCCACCACATTTGAACCAGACATTTTCTAACAACACCACGATTCCATTTTTCAAATAAATCGATACAACTTCACTTACGTCAAGAAAAACATCGGCGCATATTCTCTTTACGGCTCGTATTCATCATCCATCTATATGAAGCTTCAAATCCGGTAGATTGGAAAAAACGTACGTTAATCCTTTTGTGAGAGCTTGTAAAGTGGAATGGACGTAACTTTTCATATAATCGTACGAATACTTCCACCGACGCTTCTTGATAAATATGGAAAGTAAACGGCGTTGAGAGCCGCCTACATATATGGATGTATGTATTATTTTATCCGTTCATTGCATATGTAGGGAATGTTATATAATTCTTATTCGTATTATATAAAATATTAATGTTCTAGAATATTAATATCTTTAAATAAAAATGTTTCCTCTTTATAATATTAGTATAGATAAGCAACGAAATTGTAACCTCAATATATAAAAGAGAAACTGTTGAGTGTCTTACCGGTTCGCTTAGGTTTTTTGCTTCCGAGCCGATGGTAGCTTTAGGTTCAAAAGTACTTGTAAAAGTCTATTTGGCAAAAGAATATATCGAATTTAAAAATGTATATAGTTCAATCGTCAGTAACGCTCTAAGCATTTTTTTACCTTCATGCTTTTTCCTTAATGTCATGGACACGATTTTATCCGCTTTTTATCCGATTATGAGAATCAGCGTGTTGAGTAAAGGAACTTAACTCTGTGCTTGCGCTACTTAGAAAAATGAAAATTATTTAAGTGTATTCCATTGAGTTGAGATCGAGCCCCCAACCACCTTATTTACAGTAATTAGCTTAAAGTGGTGGCCTCTACAAAAATAAGAAAAATATATCAAGCAAGGCATTCTAATAGAAAATCACTGAATATGAAACTCCTTTGAATTTTCTCTTTCCATAACGAAAACAATAGACACGTTTGAATCGCTTAATAATCAAAGAACAAACGAAGCTACGAAAGGATATTTACATAATAGCGTTTGATCTCGCGAGATGCATCAAAAACACAGATGATTGCTTAAAAGCTGATTTATTTTACATATAAAAGTATAATTCAAAGAAAATAATTTTCCTTTTATAATATTTTTATATAAGCTTAGAATATTCTTGATGTGAAACTTTTAATATTTTTATACTCTTACTTAGGATTTGGCGTGTACTTGAATTTGAATCTGTGGCCTTTATTTTAATTGTTTAAGCCGATTCTTATATAATGTCGCAATATACCTAAGACTTCCGTATTTAATCTATACTAATATAATAAAGTGGAAGAGTTTGTTTGTTTGTTTGTTTGAACGCTAAGATCTCTGGATCTACTGGTCCGATTTACATTGTTTTTGTTTTGTATGAAAGCTGCATTCTTCAGAAGTGCTATAGGCTATATAACATTACATTATACATATAAACTAATATATTTTAAAGTACTTTCTAATTTGACATGCAATTTATTCTGCCATGTTAATAACAACCGTCGCGTCGCTACGCAACCGTTACCGCGACATTTTGGTATTCATCCTTATGAAAATAAATATAATAGTCACTTTTATCATTTTATCTAGATTGAAATTATAGTTTACTGTATAACATTCTAATAAATAATTAAGGAGATGTCACTGATTCGAAATGACCTAGCCTTCGGGCGGCATAGTATGAGTATGACCGACGCGAAAATATTCTTATAGTTCAAGCAGGCGTAGCCGCGTCCGGGTCCACTAGTAAAATATATCCACGATTGCTTCAAATTTAAATAAAAGTATAAAAAAAACTAAATTTGAAAACTATTTTCAATATATAAAGGAGGCAAGGACTAAGGAGGACAGCCTTCACCAGCCGAGGCTCTTGTGGGAACTTTAAATGAAATTGGATTGTCGCTTAGCGGCTAGACTGCGCCAACACCTGCACGAGCTGTCTGCCTCCGCTTTAATAAAACTACAGAGATACTTGAATTTTAACTCTAGAAAATTTCTACTGTCAGATTTCTTTCTTTATTATGTTCTTGTAGCAAGTCTTGTAACTTTTAAACAAATGTTATTAAATTTTCTGCCTTAGAAAGCAATTTTCATCAATGTTTTCTTTTGACATGACTACGTAAAATTATCGTCCGTTCCCGAAACACTTGCCTTAGAGCTCCAGAAATTGGATGCATTAGTTCGATTACATTTCGGATTCTATCTTGATTCTACCGCCCGCCCCGGTTGACATGTCGTTTGCAAATTATCAATGAAATAATATTGGTATTACATACAACTTCTTCGACTACCCATGTGTAGGTTCCCATTTCGCAGTATTCCCTATTTACCTTAGCAATAAGTTATTTCGTAAGATCTTAACAGTTAAGAGATTCTTAGAATATAGGCAAAGTTACTACTTGTCCGGCATCCAGGTCTTTCTCTTGTAATCAATTAATTATAAGTAATTATTTTAATTAAATTAAAATGTGAAAAAAATAAACTACATTTACAACAACCAGCAAAACAAATAAATATATTAAAAATAATTTATAAATAAACTTAAATGTGGAATCGAAATAAATAAACTTACATGTACACCTTTCAGCTATAGAATAAAATACCTGCATTCGCATAGCTCCTTCCTGCATGTTATCCATATAAAATATCAATAATATTAAAAGTTGTATTAATATTAATATAAATTTAAATAATTTAACTCTCGATGCTTGTAGCGAATTGCAACAAGGTGAAGTACAAGCTGATAAAACATTCAATATACATATATATATAAAAATTTTAAGAATATAGCACATTTATTTCAAATTTCAATCAAATTTTAAATAGAAAAAAAAGCAATAAAACATGTTTAATTACGTCTATTTATTAGCAGTAATTCCGTTAATTCCGTTAATGTTTGTGGTTCACAGTAAACGCTTTACGATAGCTAAACGCGATTGCGCCATGAGGTTAACGATACCTCCGGGATCGAATACGAATTTCTACTTTTGTTTATATCTGACCGACCCACTTTATATTTTAGAATACTGATTTCCAGCCATAAAAAACACTTTTGTTTCGACATAGATTTTGTTTGGAAATCACTGAAGCGATTCTTATAAGGGTTCCTTTTTTTTCTTAATAAGTACGGAACCCTAAAATACTCCGTTCCCCATTTTCCTTCCTTTCAAGAAATTAAATGATAAATTAAAGAAGAAATTAATTTTTAAAATCGTTTCAGTAGTTTTTTGTATTGGCACAGAAGTATAGATGTATAATCTGTTTCGAGATAGGAAATATATGAGTATAATAATTTTGAAATTTGTAGTTTATACAACTACAAATTTAAAAATTCCAAATTCCAAAAAAATCCATTACAAAGCTACAAATTTAAAAATACTTTGTAAGCTTTATCGTGTGTACACGAAGCTTTATTTAGATTCTTAAAAAATATTTCAGCTTTTTACCGTGTTCCCGAATAACGTACGATATCGAAGAATCGAAAATTGTAGTTCTTTGTGATTGTCGAATTTATGGATGGAAATAAAGTTTACTTCTATTTTAAAAAACCTAGTGTAAAACTTTGTGCACACAGAATTCGATTGAAAATAAGCAAAAAGTCATCAAATTGGCTATGGAACGGAAAAATGAACCTATTTTCTAGTGTACTCACAAAGAATTCTATTGACCTATTACTTTCGACGCGGCGCTGGCTGTTTTTTTTTAGTTCCATGCTGTGTCCTGCACATAACAGGGTAGACCGAGCGAATTTAGTGTCAAGATTCTCCATTTTTCTTTAGTGGAGAAAACCAATGCTGCTTTTTTTTATATATGCTAATAACATTGGCGAAGTAATATATGCTCAACTGGCACGCTCGGAACGCCGTAACCAAAGAACCATACCATTATTTTGATTTAAAAATTCTTTGCTGATCTTAGTGAATTTATGATGTTTGTTGCAAAAATAGTTTTTTGCACACATTTCATTATCTTGCTTCTTACTTCTATTGAGTTTTTCACTGCATTTCTCACTGTATGTCTCTTGCTAGCACTGGTATTAAAATTACACAGCGAGTAGACGTACGTATTTAGATTACAAATACCGGAAATGAAACCCTTGCCCTTGTCTTGCTTACAAATTATTAACTGAAATACAAAGTAACAAATTTGAATTTACATAAATGCGCACTTGAGTCTTTTATTTAGTGCAGGCTAGGTTTAGTTTTGTAAAAAATACTTTACCTAAGCTGCACTTCAAAACTGACAAATTTGCCGCGGGCGTTTTTTTAGTATTTTTCTTTCCCAAGTGAGGAATATCAGTTTAACAATGTTAAAAAATAATAATTCATTCCCCCGAGTCAAGATCGAACCCATAACCATCGTTTTGTGGGGTCCGCCTCGACGGCCTCAATTCTTGCCGATTTTTTTTCAATATTAGTCCCACATTTTGATTTGGAAAAACATATATTTTGCTCTGAAATATTAATGTTAAAAAATTTTATACTTGCAAAGTTTTTCGTGTAACCTTCGAATATACCAATTGTTATTTGAACGCAAATATTATTGAATATTAAAACTTATATTGTATAGATAATCAAATAAAAAATCTCAAATATTTATGTACTAATTTTATAGTATGAATTGCCTTATTATTAAAGTTTCCTTATTTAACCACCTGTTCTAAGTAAATATTTCATCAACTGTTCATATGATAAAAGAGTTATACATAAAATTTTAAACCTGGGGTATTATAAAGATGGCTAAGTGTCTAAGTTCGGAACCTAAGGTTTATCCGAAATTTCGGAGTTAGTTTCAAAAGTCATCAAACATCCACCGTGATAAGGGTGTAATAAAGCAATTTCCTAACTGTAATCAACCTTCAAAATCACTGTTTCCGCTTCTCAATTGGTTTAAGACAAGACACTAATTTATATCATATATTTAAAATAAAAGGCCGTCATGGCGCAGCGGCACAAGGGTGTGACTGTAACGCGACGGTTGTGGGTTCGATCCCCACTCGAGGAAGTGAAATATTTATTTACCTTTATATATTCCATTTCTTCGCTCTAGTGTCGAGGCAAAACGCGGCGTTGCGTTCTGCCCCTCAACACGCAATGCCTCCAGAATTCGGCAGAAAGTGGGGAACGGAGTGTCTTAATACTTGGTTCCCACTGCCTACTCTCCCTATCCCTGCTGTGTGCGGGATACAGCGTGAAGCTAAAAAAAATGGCCAGAAAATTTTAAAACGACATTAAATATAATATTCATATTTTACTAATCGAAATGAACACGACCACCCAGCTAGGGGCACTCTATAGCGTGAAGCCACGTTAAGTTAAATTTAAATAAGCTTTGTTTTGCACAGGTTAACAGTAATACCTTTATTTAAAATTTAAAATTAAATCTATATCTCAAGGCCACGTTTGTTGTCACAAGTGAAATAAATATTTCATCGTAAAATTGACTTAAACTCTCGAATACTTTTTCTTTTACTTTTATTCCAAGCGACCCGCTCACGGCTTCGCCCGTTTGAAGTACATAATTAATAATTTACTAATATGCATAAATTTTGTTTTCTACTCAATCTATAACTATAGAAGAGTAAACTTTTAGTCAATTCAATGAAACTGTTGTTTATACAAAAGCCAACATTTTAAAGATATGGTTAAATAAATTACTTAGAATAATTTATACATATAATATTTTTCTACACTATAATAAAACAATAACAAATCTGTACACAAAATATATAAGGAAAATTATTTTTCAAATAATTACATAAATAAATATTTGTAATTTTTCAGAAAATACTACATGACTATGTTCTTTAAGCATCGTTATGTTATTCTAATATAATGAATTGGTTTGAACTTGAACCCTATAGTTACTTAGACTTCATTTTTGACTCCATTGTATTAAACATGATAGAAATCGAAAAAGGCCGGCCCTGCAACAAATTTCAAGATGGGCTTAAATTGACCTTTTAAATTGAAATTTTAAAATGGTTTGTTTATATTCATTAATTAAGACATTTGTATATGAATTAACCTTAAAGGTCTGGCAATAGATAATGTGTATCATTTGAAATAATTTTCCCAGAAGTGTAAATTTAATGTAAAAAATGGTTAAAAGATTAAAAAAAATATTTCGTATAATAATAATATAATATCATCGCGTTTATTAATTTGTCATTTATGCTACATATAATAAAATAGACATAAAAAAATATATTTAAATACAAATTATATATTAGTTTAAATATTTAAACAATTTGCAGTCACTTTATTCGTTGATTAATGTTTGATTAAAAAATTAAAATTCTTAAAAGGACCATCTGTTTCTTTACTATATCAAAAATATTATGCTCACACAACTTTTCTTTTACAACATTTTATTATGTACTATATATAGTAGACAATAGGACGATTACATAACATATTTTTTTTAAATACAGTAATAATACATATTTAAAAAATATATAAAACATTTAAGAATTTGCAATAATTCCTTCATTTATAATATCGGCTTCCATATACCCGCTTCATTTTTCAATAAATTTTAATAAATAACAGAATTATAACATTGGTAAAATATTAGGAAAAAACTTATAAAGGTGGTGGATAAATTAGTCATCAATACTATCGTTTTCTTCATTCGCTTTTGTATCGCACACATGTTCCTCTTTGATCATATCTGCCCCCATTTCGCCTATCATAACTGATGGAGCTTGAGTATTTCCACTGGGTAGGCTCGGCATAATACTGGCGTCTATAACACGCAGCCTTTTGGCACCATGGACTTTCAAAAAGTTATCTACTACTGCAGTTTCAGCACTTGGACCCATTTTACATGTCCCCACAGGATGATACACGGTGACACCTACATTTGTAACGAAACATTTCCAATAATCGCTGCTTGGAAATTCAAACTCATTACATTGGGATATATTTACTCTGTGAACAAATGCATTAATAGATTTAAAATAAGGTGCGTCTACTATTTTCACTAATTTTTGAACACCTTCCACTGTTGCTTCCACGTCTCTTTCATCTTCAAAATAGCTATATTTAATTATAGGCTTGTCATAAGGATTTTGTGATCTTAGATATATTGCTCCTCTTGAAAATGGATGCAAAAGATGAAAAGCAAATAGATATAGCGCTTTTTGTTGGATATATTCCAAGTAAGAATTAACAATGTAATCTTTATAGTCTGGAATGTGTTGTTTAGCTGAAGTTGAATTTTTCCAGATAATAGTTAGGTGATTTTGGAATTCAGGATATGTCATATTTTTGGCACGAGAATAAAATGCACATATATCACTTAAACTATTCTGTGCAAGCAACCCGCTTTTATTATACATATATTTTATAACCTCAAATTCATAAGCCTTTGGATGCTCAACTCCAGGTTTATTTCCATATATAGCAACAGGAATATAACTATGATCTTGTAAATTCTGGCCCACATTACCTAAATTAATTTTGCATGAAATATTATTAGAAAGTAAATGCTCTTTGGGCCCTATTCCAGATAACATTAATAATTGCGGAGAGTTAACTGTTCCGCCACTTACGATAACTTCTTTTTTGGCATAAAACGTTTTATTTTCACCATTTATAGTTACTTCTACTCCAATTGCTACATTTTTTTTATTAAGAAGAATTTTAGTCACGAAAGCACCAGTAACTATTTTTAAATTTTTTCTTAACTTAGCAGGTTCTATATACGATGCATATACACCACGTCTTTCGCCATCACCAGCAGTTACTCTCATTATTCCTGATAAACCATTTCCTTTAAATTTTGCCGAGTTAATATCTTTCACGTTTTTGAATCCAATGTGCTCCCATGACTCTAAAACTTTCTCAGTAATTTCTCTATACGTACTATTAAACGTATTTATGCCCAATGACCCATTATGTCCATAAAATTGTTGTATATTTGCGTTTTGTAATAAATTAATATCCTGAAAGTTTTCTGCTTTTTTATAGTGTAAATTAACATTTTCCGGCGTCCAACTAGGATTTCCTTCGTTTTCCCAAGATTTAAAGTCAGGGTCTCTGCCTCTTACGTAAAACATTGCATTTATAGAAGAGCACCCACCTAACATTTTCCCTCGCGGCCATGGTATCGATCCAGTTTTTAAAGCTTGATGAGTTATATTATCATTTTCTGTTGCATACTGCCAGTCATACTCTGTATTCTGAAGTAGAGGATCCAAGTTGGGTATCTACAAAAAACATAAATATATTAAGAAGTTATTAAAAGTAAAAGAGGTTATTTTGGTGTATTTTTTAAATTATATAGTATAAGAAATAAAAATATAAGAAAGTAAATATTATTATAATATGTGATACTTACGTCAGATTCTATAGGTGGTTTGAAACCTGCTTCCAGTAGTAGCACATTCCAATTTTCAATTTCGCTAAGACGATTGGCTACTACGCCCCCAGAAGTCCCTCCACCCACGATTATAAAATCGTATTTTTCTTTATCTGAAATCAGAAAAACACGCTTAACTTCAAATATGAGTAAACAACTGTGTGTCTTAATTTATTTATTACTAGTGAGTACTATGAAAGGCCAGTCGTCACCACAAAGTATGACTGGAAAATCGACTGGTTGTGGATTCGATCCCCACTTGAAGAAATAACATATTTATCTAAATTTACATTTGTATTTCTTCGCTCTGGTGTCGAGGAAAACCGCGGCGTTGAGTTACACATTCAACTAGCAATGCCTCTAGAATTCAGAGGAAAATGGGGAACGAAGTGTCTTAACCCATATAGACCCGCCGTGCCCAAATGGGTACACCTACAATAGTACCCTTGTTTTTTTTATATTTTTATTTTTATGCAGTTTATGTCTAGAATTGTAAAGATAAGTAGTATATCCTTATGTTGTAGCCGTAAAACCCAATAAAAAATTTTTTACAATCGTTCATTTCGTGCCTTTTGTAAAGCTGTTTCACGAAATCTGTGAAGGCAAAATGTAAGTATATTTATTTTTATATTTTTCTTCTAAATACATTTGTTTTGATACAAAACATACTTAAGTACTTAGTATTCTATGTAATATAATTACATTTGATTAGGAAAGAAGAGTCGTAATAGGACAAATTCAACTTTTACGATGCTGTCCCCAATTAGGGCCAATGGGCACATCAGAGGTCAATTTTTATGTTTTTATATGCATGTCCATCCAAAGTTCATAATGACTCTTAGGATATTTAGTGGTCGCAATGAATATAAGGGTCTTCAAAAAGCAATCGCAGTTGTAATTATTGAAGAAAAAGACTTCGGAGAGGTATATTTAGTTGCGCTGCCTCTAAAACCAGGTGTGGTAATCGACGAAGAAGAAGATGTAGATATACAAAGCACTGCTAATCTGCCTGCTTACTAATAGAAGCATTTATCAACCTTTTGCTAAGAGACGTAGAGGAACCGTAATCTTGAGCAACCCCGTTGGTGTAAAAGTGATCCAACTACGACTAATATACAAGGTCGTCTTGAGAAATTTAAGAATTGTTAAAAGATGAAACTCAGCAGTAAAGGATATGAAAAAAAAAACCGAGCCGATTTTGATTACTGCTTTTACCAAGTTAACTAAATTTTATTAGTGCGAAGGTTTTACAGTGTAGTATGGGAGGGGTTGATCAGGCTGATCAATCTTTTTACCTATATAGCAATGCTGTACGTGGCAAAAAATGGTGATGGGTTTTATCCACACATACATAGGATCTTGCTGTTGCAAATTCGCGGCACCTGCACTTGCTAACTAATATAAACAGGATAGATTAGCTTGATTTTTTCGTTACATCGCTCGTCACGACATCAAAACATCAACGTATTTATGCGACCAGCAGCTTCTGCAGTACCAAGTCTGCAGCACCACGGGGTAGACCACTACTCCCAAAAATTTTGCTAGCAACTGAGACGTGCAATGTGCCATAAAAAAAACGCGTTGATAGTGTAAAAAGTGTTATAAAACATTTCGTGTCGCAAAAATAGTTTCGAAAATTTAGATACTATATGTGCCCATTGGCCCCATTTAAGGACGGCATTTTTTTAATATTTAAATAAAAAAAAAATAATATTTTTTTTACGTTTTTTATTTTCTTACATCGATATCTATCAATTATTACCGAAAAAACCTTTGATTTACTGCTAGTTTGGCTATGGGTCTAAATGGGTTAACATTAAATGTTCTCTGCCTACTAATACAGCGTGAAAGTATAACTAAAACTAACTAACTAAATAAGTTATGTTTTACATTACAAACATTTTATGAATACTTACTTCCCGTATAATTAGTCGGTGACTCCGCTATAAAACATTGAGATGCAGCTAAAAAATTAATCGCTGATTCAAAAAGACGGGAAGCTCCTCCCGTAGTCACGGAGCAATGCTTTGTGCCAGTGCTAATTGAGAAAAAAATGTAGTGAAAACTTCTAATTTTTAAACAAAAAAATTCGGCGGAAAGTGGGAAACGAAGTGCCTTCTCTGCCTATCCTGCTGTGTGCGGGATACAACGTGAAGTTGAAAATAAAATCAGAAATTTTTCGAGGTTGAATGGCGGAACTCAACGCCGGGCTTTGTGTCTTGGTGCTAGAGCGTTGATGATTTGGTTATACATGTCTTAGGAATAAAATAGTTGCACCTGTTTATTTCAAATTCATTAATTACTTGTCTACGACTGTGACTTTGTAATAACATATTGTAATTTCTAATGTTAAAAAATATACATTTAAAAGTACAAAAAATACAGTCTTCGAGTGCAGGTGTATGAGACATACAATTAATTAAAGTAAATTTATGTATTACTGCTATATTTTAAATGACAAATTTAAATTAGTACTTGTTTAATTTTAGTATAGGTATCTACTGTTTATTTACTTATGTTGTTATTTTTAGTTTAACATTGTATCGTAACAGGGTTGGCAAAGGTAACTTAAAGTAAAAACACTCTGAGTGCTTGTTGAGGAAGGGACTAATTTTTTTTCCCAATATCACGCTGTATCTCGCATGTAGAAGTGTAGACAGAGATAGCCTAGTGTTAAGACACTACATGACTACCGAATTCTGGAGACTGCCTCCAGCGTGTCGAGTGGCGGAGCTCAACGCCGGGCTTTTACCTTGATGGCAGAGGGAAGAAATAAAAATATTCATTATTTCGTTTCTTCGAGAGCGGGTCGAACCCACAACGCATGGCGGTGACAGTCACCAGGTTGTACCCCTTCGCCACGAATCACCTTAATTATTAAAATAGTAGGTATACAGAAATTATTACGTACGCAGAACCTCTTTCATCTATATATATAAAAGGACTTGTCCTCACTGACTGAGGTAAGACACACGCACAGCCGTAACCGCTATGCGTAGAAACGTGAAATTTGGATAAAAGTTTACTTTCGTAATCTGGACATCCACTAAGAAGGGATTTTAAAAAAATTTAACCCTAAAGAGGTGAAATAGGGGTTCAAAGTTTGTATGGAAAAAAATTTAAATCGGCACCGACTTTTATAAAATTTAAAATTTAGATTTTTAAAAGTATTTAATTGAACACGTGTTTCATCGTTTTCTAGAATTCTCCCCATAAGGGTGCAAATAAGGGGTTGAAATTTTGTATAGGTTTTTTTTAAATCGTCACCAATTTTTATAAAATTTGAAATTCTGACTCTTAAACGTATATAATTAAACACATGGTTCATGGTTTTCTAGAATTCACCCCCTAAGGGTGCAAATAAGGGGTTGAAAGTTTGTATGGGAAAATTCTTAAATCGCCACCGATTTTTATAAAATTTGATATTTACACTTTTAAAAATATTAAATTGAATATAAGTTTCATGGTTTTCTAGAATTCACCCCCTAAGGGTGCAAATAAGGGGTTGAAAGTTTGTATGGGAAAATTCTTAAATCGCCACCGATTTTTATAAAATTTGAAATTTATACTCTTAAAAATATTTCATTGAACACATGTTTCATGGGTTATTAGAATTCACCCTTAAATACGCAAGCGAAGCTGCGCGCGTCCGCTAGTATTAAATAAAATAGATAATTAATAATTGTAATTAACTTAAATTTCACTTTGAACATTATATTGAGAAAAGAACCGATTTCTCTTCTCTCAGGAATAAATAAATAAAAGTTTTTAATGTAATTAAAATTATTAATTTTAGTTAACTAATTAAAAATATTTCAAGCACACAATCGGGCACTTACAATAACATTTTGAAGTACAGCTACCGCCGACAAGACACGCGCAACTGTAATAGAATAACATACCTATTCGTTTATATTTTGTAGAAAAACAAATAAATCGCCATTTAAAACGTTGTATAAATTTAGTTTTTATTAACATACATCTGTTTCGTGACCTACAATTTTTGTTTGTACAAAAACTAAGTAGTTATAGAAGACTATAACTTATCAATATCAAGTTTTTGATACCTATGTCCTAAATCAATGCGAGAAGTGGCGTAGGGGTAGAAAGTGTGACTGTAAACGACTGGTTGTGGGTTCCACCTCCACTCGAGGAGATGAAATATTTATTTAATTTATATTTCTATTTCTTCGCTCTGGTGTCGAGGTAAAGCGCGGCGTTAAGTTTTGCCACTCAACACGCAATGCTTCCAGAATTCTGAGGAAAGTGGGAAATGGAGTGTCTTAACACTAGGTTCCCTCTCCCTATCCTGCTGTATGCGGGATACGTCGTGAAGCTGATTCAAGTTTTTGTTGAGATTTGATAGTCCATGCAAATAAAATTGTGGATTACATGAGTATGGAAACTCAAAATGTTTGCATCGACGTTTGCGGATGTGATGAAAAGGGATGAAATGTAACGCTGTAAAAACTGCCTTGACTCTTCTGAACACAAAAAAAGGAAGAGGAAGACCACAGCCAACGTGATGGAGAACCATCGCGAAATTCAAAATTTGGCGCAGGCACATTTAAATGTAAAGAAAACCCAAGATCGTCCCCGGAATTCGAGTAAATAAAGGGAAATGTTAATTAATGCCAGTTTAATATATGCAAGCGAAGGAAACAATATCATTAACAGATAATTACCAAATACATCGAATAAAATTTAAATCAAATAATTAAAAAAATATACCTAAGTAATATGGCACTGCAAAAGCCACCCAAGCGTTAAATAGATTCATTATCGTTATCCTTAAAGTTGAATGATTCCTCAATCGATGAAGACGGCGATAAAACGTCACCTTGTTAAACAGGTTCTGGTAAAAAAAACTGACTACTGTATATCGCCTTGCATGGGTGCTTCTATATTCCAATTTTAATTCACAATAACTTTTTTCTGAATTAGGCCATCGGGAAAGCACAGGAATATACATTCAATTTCCACTCAGTAAACTAATAATTATGAAATTGTTTTTATTGCCATTAGGCAAAGCGTCTAAACACGCGTAATTTTGAGCTTGGATGGAAAGAGGAGAACGAATTTTACTACCTTGGGTTATATTATCGATATTAGATAGATAAATAGATAGATAAAATTCTTCATTGCATACACAAATTATAAGTACAATAAAAAAAGAAAATCGATAGCTATAGTAATAAACTAGCATGCAAGGGCGACCTTATCTTAGCGATATACTGCACTTACATTCAATAATTTAAATTACACAGCTTACATTCAATAATTGTAATTGAAATTGCCGAGGACATTGAAAATGTACCCGTATCTAATGTGCTAAGTTGTGATATCGAGAACTGTTGTAAATTAGTTCCTAAAACTAACAATAGCTTAAAAGGAATAACGCAAAATATACATAGTGTTGATCGGAACATGTCTGAATTTGAAATTCTAATGGAGAGACTTAATATTGATCTAGATATTATTGTACTGACAGAATGTTGGATTAGCGATTCTAATACATTTTAATACTGCGATTTTAATACAAAATGTTAATTATTTTTTCATTAAGATTTCAATGCCAATATTAAAAATATGCAAGGTAGGTCCGAAAAAAATTGTTTTGATGCTTTTCTAGAAATTCTCCTGTATTTTTATTAAATCGATGATCTCTTATCAAAAAATTCTACAATGAAAATGTTTTCAGTTACATACAATATAATAGAAAGAAAAGACAATATAATAATAGATGATTGTATCTATTTCTGTGTTTGTAAGCTCACTTTTATACTAGACTATTGGACCCGGACGCGGCTACGCCTGCTTAAACTATAAGAATATTTATTAAATATATTTATGAAATTATATTCAGTTTACAATAGAATTAGTACGAAAATATAAGCTTAAATAATCAAAAAGAATAAAAAGTAGAGACATATAATTAGAAAAAATATCTAAGTTATTGAAATGAACCAACAAAGAATGTAACTAAAAGATATTCTTAATATTAGAAAAAGTTTTCCGTGCGTGCGTACATAGAAATCGACTCTATGAAATAACTTAACATTTTTCTATATTAAATAGAATATTTTTGCAAGCAATATCAAATAAAATAAGAAGAGAACCAAAGTGTAGTTGAAATTAATTATAAACAGCAAATAATTACATAAAAATTAACAATAGTTCGAAAATGTATGAAAATTTATAAAACCGTCAACGTGCCCGTTCGCGTTGGCCATACTATACCACTCGTAGGCTAGGTCATTTGGAATCAGTGACATCTCCTTAATTGTTTATTAGAATGTTATACAGTAAACTATAATTTCAATCTAGATAAAATGCAAAAAGTGATTATTATATTTTTTTTCATAAGGATGAATATCAAAATGTCGGGGTAACGGTTGCGTAGCGACGACGGTTGTTATTAACATGGCAGAATAAATTGCATGTCAAATTAGAAAGTATTTTAATATATTAGTATATATGTGTAATGTAATGTTATATAGCCTATAGCACTTCTGAAGAATGCAGCTTTCATACAAAACAAAAACATAGTAAATCGGACCAGTAGATCCAGAGATCTTAGCGTTCAAACAAACAAACAAACAAACAAACTCTTCCGCTTTATTATATTAGTATAGATAGATAGAGAAATATTAAAAATAAAAAACAAACATCCTTACACTATTTATTAGCAAAATACTCATTCATCAATAATTTACATATAATTATAGTTTTTACTTAAAAAACTTCGTATTTCATATTGAAGGTTAATTATATTTATACTAGACTAGTGAACCCGGACGCGGCTACGCCTGCTTGGACTATAAGAATATTTTCGCGTCGGTCATACTCATACTATGCCGCCCGAAGGCTAGGTCATTTCGAATCAGTGACATCTCCTTAATTATTTATTAGAATGTTATACAGTAAACTATAATTTCAATCAAGATAAAATGCTAAAAGTGACTATTATATTTATTTTCATAAGGATGAATATCAAAATGTCGCGGTAACGGTTGCGTAGCGACGCGACAGTTGTTATTAACATGGCAGAATAAATTGCATGTCAAATTAGAAAGTACTTTAAAATATATTAGTTTATATGTATAATGTAATGTTATATAGCCTATAGCACTTCTGAAGAATGCAGCTTTCATACAAAACAAAAACAATGTAAATCGGACCAGTAGATCCAGAGATCTTAGCGTTCAAACAAACAAACAAACAAACTCTTCCGCAAATATTAAAAAAAATATTAATTATTTATTATTAATTATTAATTTATTAACAATATTAAAAATAAAAAACAAACATCCTTACACTATTTATTAGCAAAATACTCATTCATCAATAATTTACATATAATTATAGTTTTTACTTAAAAAACTTCGTATTTCATATTGAAGGTTAATATTTATAAAATTTGTTAATTCTAATTAAAATTAAAAATAAATAACTGTTCTATCATTGAGTCTTATTCTGCATATTTTTTTGTTTCTGTAATACAATTAGAGACTGTTTATATTAAATATCTCTTATCTATACTAATATAATAAAGCGGAAGAGTTTGTTTGTTTGTTTGTTTGTTTGAACGCTAAGATCTCTGGATCTACTGGTCCGATTTACTTTATTTTTGTTTTGTATGAAAGCTGCATTCTTCAGAAGTTCTATAGGCTATATACCATTACATTACACATATAAACTAATATATTTTTAAGTACTTTCTAATTTGACATGCAATTTATTCTGCCATGTTAATAACAACCGTCGTCGCTACGCGACCGCGTTCATTACCGCGTCATTTTGATATTCATCCTTATGAAAAATACTAGTGGGCCCGGACGCGGCTACGCCCGCGAAAATATAAGCCTAAATCATTAAAATAAGTTAAAAAATAATAATAAGTGGAGATTTATTATTAGAAAAAATATCTGAGTAACCGAAATGAACAAACAAAAGAAGTAAAAGTAACTAAAGGAAATTCTTAATATTAGAAAAAGTACCTAAATTTTTCCCGTGCGCGCGTACTAAACATTTTTCTATATTAAATAATTATTAATTTTTACGAACAATATTAAATAAAATCCCAAATGATTAAAATTGCGATGTTTTAAGTGTATAACATCGGTATAGATAACCGAACTGAGATAAATTAATTATAAGCAGCAAATAATTACATAAAAAATAATAGTAATTCGAAAATATATAAAAATTTACAAAATCATCAGTCATCTGCCCGTTTGCGTCGATCATACTATATCACTCGTAGGCTAGGTCATTTGGAATCAGTGACATCTTAATTATTTATTAGAATGTTATACAGTAAACTATAATTTCCTTCTAGGTGAAATGCTAAAAGTGACTATTATATTTATTTTCATAAGGATGAATATCAAATTATAGAAATCATCTTATTTTTGTTAATGTATACAAATCTATATCGGCGCGCGACATGTATGCATTAAGCAAACTCACTTTGGGTGACGTTTTCTTTGCAACAACAAACTTTGCAAGCCGTTGCTTAGCAACGCGTAGCGACGATTGTTATTAACATGGCGGAATAAATTGCTTGTCAAATTAATTATTTTAATATATTGGTATATATCGAAAATATTACAAATATGAGAAAAAAAAGTATCCTATGTTCATCCCGGGACCCTCAAGTATCTCTATATGAGTATTTTATCACAATTAAATTAGCGGTTTGGCCCTGATTGCGTAAAAGACAGACAGACAGACAGACAGACAGACAGAGTTACTTTCGAATTTATAATATAGGTATGGATAATAGTCACTTTTAGCATTTCATCGAGATTGAAATTATTTCTATAGAAATTATATTCTTATATTTGAAGCAGGCGTAGCCGCGTCCGGGTCCGCTAGTTGTAAATATATACATAAAAACGTTGTTTATATTTATAATTTCCCAAGATGATCATATTTAATCATATCAGCTCCCATTTCACCTATCATAATGCACGGAGCATTGGTATTTCCACTTGTCAAGGTTGGCATAATACTAGCGTCTATAACACGTAATCTTTTTGCGCCATAGACTCGTAAAAAGTTATCAACTACCGAATCTTCTGGATTCTTACCCATTTTACATGTTCCTGCTGGATGATATACTGTAATACCAACATTTCTCAAGAAACATTTCCAATAATCGTCACTTTGAAATGTTAGTTCATTACATTGTTTTATATTTACTCTGTGTACAAATGCGTTTATGAATTTAAAATAAGGTGCATTTACTATATTTACTAATTTTTTAATACCCTCTGCTGTTGCGTTCACGTCCCTTTCGTCTTTAAAATAACTGTAATCAATTATGGGCTTGTCGTACGGGTTTGATGATCTTAGATATATTGCTCCTCTAGAAAATGGATGTAAAAGATGAACAGCAAATATATACAAAGCCTTGTCTATGTTATGTTCTAAATAAGATTTTAAAACTTCATCTTCATATGCAGGGAAGTGTTGTCTGAATGTTGTTGAATTTTTCCAAATAATAGTAACATGATTTTGGAATTCAGGATACGACATATTTTCGTTACGTGAATAAAATGCACATACATCGCTAAAACTGTTGTGTGCGAGCATACCACTTTTATTGTACATATACTTTATTACTTCAAATTCTAAAGCGTTTTGGTCCTCTATTCCTGGTTCATCTGCATAGATAGGTACAGGTATATAATTATGATCCTGTAAATTCTTTCCAACACTTTCTAAATTGATCTTACAGGAAATATTTTTAGACAATAAATGCTCTCGGGGACCTATTCCAGACAACATTAATAATTGCGGTGAGTTAACAGCTCCACCACTTACAATAACCTCTTTATTAGCATAAAATGTTTTCTTTTCACCATTAACATCAGCTTCGACTCCATAAGCTTCGTTTTCTTCACTAATAAGAATTTTCGTTACAAAAGCTCCTGTGACAATTTTTAAGTTGCTTCTATGCTTAGCAGTTTCTATGTACGTTGCATAAGTACTACATCTTTTGCTATTAGCAGCAGTTGCTCTTACTATTCCTGAAATACCGAAATCCTTGAAATCTGCTGAGTTGATATCTTTGACTTTTTTAAATCCAAGGTATTCCCAAGAATCTAATATTTTCTCAGTAAGTTCTCTGTATGTACTATTAAATGTATTTATAACTAAAGGACCTTCGTGCCCATAAAAGTTTTTTATGTCTGGATCTTGTAATAAATTCATGTCTTGCAAGTTTTCCGCTTTTCTGAAATGCAAGTTAACGTTTTCAGGCGTCCAACTAGGATTTCCTTCCTCTTCCCAAGATTTGAAGTCAGAATCTCTGCCTCTCATGTATATCATCGCATTGATTGAGCTCCCTCCACCTAGCATTTTGCCTCGGGGCCATCGTACTGATCCATTTTTCATTGCTTGATGGTTTATACCATCATTTTCAGTTGCGTACTGCCAATCATAACTAGAGTAGTAAAGAGAATGATCCATATAGGGTATCTATAAAAAAATATTTTGTTAAATAAATAGAGCTATACAAAGGAATATAACTTTATATACCAGAAGTTAATATAATTACCTCAGATTCTATACTTGGTCTCGGACCTGCTTCCAAAAGTAATACATTCCAATAATCGATTTCACTGAGACGATTTGCTACCACGCTACCAGCAGACCCTCCACCCACAATTATAAAATCGAATCTTTCAAAATCTGAAACATAAAAGAAAAATATTTTTTGGTAACAGTTTTATATATCTAATAATAATCAATTTAAGATTTTTTTTAATCTCTATTTTGATTCACTTTTTGTAATATATTTGTTTAGTAATTTGCCCATGTGTTCAAAGCTGTTTTTTTGTACGACATGAATATTGACGTCTTTGCCACGATAACTAAGGATTAAGATATTTTTTTTGTTCTACTAAATCTACTAATATAATATCAGTATAAAAGGCGGTAAGTTATATAGAGTAAAATATCATTCTTTCTAGGTTTAATCATATTCACTAAATCATCAAATGTCGTTGGTATTTTGTTTAAAGTATAGTATAGGCAATACTTAAAGCCTTTGTGGTATGCCACATGGGACAATGTTTGACAAAAACGCTACGATATGCTTCATGTTCGGAATAACAATGTTTGATCTAGCCGAGAAGTAAATAATACAGAATTTTGATCTGATATATATAGGTACATGTCTAGTCTCTCTGCTTAAACCTTTCCGTAAAGATAAAGGCACTTAGAGCTAATTATTGTGTTAAATAAAAGTCCAAAGTAAAACACTTACTTCTGTCATCGTTTTTGGGGTTTTCTGATACAAAACATTGTGCCGCTGCTAGAAAATTGATTGCCGATGCGAAAAGTTGTGAAGCTGCTCCTGTAGTGGTGGAGCAACCACCGATATCTCTGAAAATACAAAAAATTATGATAAAATTTCTGAGATTTGCATAATTAATAATAACCATACATTTAATATTTTTAGGGGTCCGTACCTCAAAAGCTAAATACGGAAACTGAAGTTTGACGACTATATTTATGGCGAAATCAAAATCCAAATTCAAACAGAGAAAAAGTTAAAAAAAATGTAATTCATTATAGCTCTTAAGGGTTATATAAATGTATAAAAAAATAATTATAATTTTGTATTATTATTCCTTTCCTTGTTATGTTGAAATTGACTAATCAAGGTTTAATTTTAATGGGGTCTTTAGCTAGAAGTACAATTAAGAACGAATTGTTGGATTAAAATTATAACGACCTCATCGATTAACCTAAAAGAAATGCACTTAATTTGCATTTTGTATATAATTATTAAATATCGGTTTACTGTCATAAGTTAATAAATTCCTTTGAATTGAATAATTCAAAGGATAAATAGAATAAAATATCAATTTAGATATGAATTATCTTAGGGCACGTAACTACAAAAAACGGTTAAGTGCTAGTAAGACTCGCCCACAGTGGGTCAATTTCAGGTTTGGTAGGTCAACGGAAAGCAGAACTTAAAAAAATCATACAATCTTTTTGGGTTTTTTCCTTTTGTCATATTGTAAATTCTCATTTTATGCCAAACCTGACAATTGAAGGTTTTGTTTGGCAGGCAAATTTTATATAAAATGCAGCAAAAACGATGTATAAATGCTCACATCTTTTGATCGCATTGAGTTACAAGCTAAGTTTTTCGAACACGGAGAGATCTGAGTAGATCTAAAAATTAAATGTTAATTTAATCTTGATATATCAACTCAATCACGAGATAAATGGTCTTAACAGACGGGTTTACTTTTTGCTGTGCGGAACCTTAAAATATTGAAATTAACCTTGGGATCCAAATATAAAATCTTCTTCTTGATAATAAATCGATATCAGCTTTACGCCATATCGCGCATGCAGCAGGTTAAGCAGAGGGAATCCAGTATTGGGACACTCCGTTCCCTACCGAATTCTGGAGGCCTTGCGTGCTGAGTGGCGAAACTCAACGAGGCTCTTTGCTTCGACAACCAGAGCGAAGAAAATAGAAATATAAATTTAAATAAATATTTCTAAATATCATAAAAAATATTACATATAAAAAAAATTACACTAATTAAATAAACCAATAAATATTGAATTTGGTTTTAGACAATCCTAATATAAATATCTTAAACTTGGAGTTCAATTATTCTTATTTCTTATTAAAAAAATAAAACCCGAAGAAATAAAAAGAAAATCATATTAAAATCACTAAAATTCCACTACACATGTAAAGGTATATCTTTAACATTAATTGAGCTATTGTTTCTACAATTACAACAAGAATTTCACTATAATTTTGTTCAAAGCATAGAAATTGGAATTGATATTAATTTATTATTATTCATTCAAAATACTCAACAAGAAAATTATGCAATATTAATTAATAAATATAATTATTATTTATCGAGATTTTATTGAGGCCAATCGTAGTGCAAGGGCACAATCGTGGTGCTATAAGCCCCGCAGTATGTAGATTCGATTCTCACTCGTGGAAATAATAACTAGTTATTAGCAAAAGCGCGGCGTTGAGTTCCGCCACTCAACACACAATGCCTTTACAATTCGAAAAGTGGTAAACAGAAGTGTCTTATCACTAGGTTCCCATGTTCTCTCTACCTGACTTGCTATGTGCGTAATATAGCAATTACAAAGCTTAAAATTCAATAAACGTATAATTAATATGAAACAGTTAATTAAAAATGTTAATAATAACATGTAAAACTAATTTAGGCACTTACAATGACATTTTAACGTACTCGTAAGTACGGCTTTGGTCGGCGAGATAATAAAAACAACTGTAAGGGAATCGCTTGTCTTTCTGTTTATATTATTTCAAAAATAATTAAATAGTCATTAAATATGAGCAAAAATTATGCAACCTTACAATTAAAACGAAAGTTCAAAACTTGTTGTGTGGCCTAGAAAATAATAAAAAAATATATTATTATTTAATCTCCACGTTTACTCTTAGCTTTATAGAGAGTTTGAAAATAAATGGATACATTAGAGTATTTATTAACATAACGCTTTGATTTACTTACGTATTATATAACGAAAACTATAATAATTAAATATACCTATTATTAATTAATTCATTCATTAGACAAATATAACATCCGATAAAATAATAATTAAAATATCATCATCATTAAAAAATATTAAAAAAAATAGCAAAATGTAACGGAATCGCATTAGCTTATTATTATTAGTTATCTAAAGTAATATTTAAAAATAAAACAATATTTTATTGCAGTTTTGTGCTTGTCGCCTCATAGTTGTTTAGGATGGCCTATAAGGTTTATATTTAATTTAAAATGATTAATTAAATTTAATATAAACCAGAGTACCTTTTCTTCTTTCATTCTTCTCACTTCAATTGGGAAAATAACGATTTTATTTGTGGGCAACTGGTGAATTCAATAAAAGAAACAACATTTATAGAAGTAGAAGACAAATGATTTAAAAAAATAATTAATTATTTTAAAAAATACCTTTAAACTTAACTTTATCTTCGATTGATTTCGTCTTAAAATTTATCGCCGCACAGAAATAAATTTTAAATGGGATGATGTATAAAACAATTTCTAATTAAATTAATTTTCAAACAAAGACAGCAAAATATTATTTAAATTGTTTAAAATAGCTTTATAAATCCATGCAGCAGGTGGATTCTTAAAAGAAAATTTGCTCATTAGTATTGAAAACAGACGCCGTCGCGGTCAAAAAAACTATTAGGAAAAGACTATCATGATGATATCGTTAAATCGTGAAAATTTTAATTTAACATTATTTTATGTTTCAGTGGTAGCGAGGGGCTCGAAGTGTGACTGAAAAACCGACTAGATGTTAGTTCAATCCCCACTTAAATTTATGTTTCCATTTCTTCAAAATAAAGATAAATAATAGAGAAAGATAAATAATATTATATTTTTAGAATAGGTAACATATTACTTGTTAGTTCAATTTATGAAAATTACGTTAAAATCGGAAGTAGCGATACATTAGTGCTAAATTACGGCGACATAAACTTCATTTCATTGCGGGGTTTAGATTTTAATCCAGTTTATGTAAACATTGCCAGCGCTGTGTTCTCTACGCGGTTCATAAAATGGACGTTTTAATCTTATAAGCTTGACTTAAGCGGATTTCAGAATAGTTTGGAACTGTATGTCAGGTGATCGGAATGTATTTCGTAGCTTCATTTGATGATATTGTTCGAAATATTTGTACCTACTAGTGATATCGATACCTAACACTACCATTTCATCGTTGTATGGGTTTGAAATATTTTATCCCTATATGCTGCTCCCGTAAAAGAAGCGCAGACGCTTCCATCCATATTTTTAAAAGATTAACCTGTAACTAATAATCGTTAAGAACTGATGTCTCCTATCATCATGTGCAGCCTAGTAATACTATCAGATGATAACTACAAAAAGCAAATATATATTTTTATAAGAAGTAAAATAAAAGACATAGTATGTGTTTATAGAGACCTCTCAATTTCCATGAGATTCCACCATCAAATAAACTTCAGTTTAATTTATAGAGTATCTCTAATACTTCCTACGAAACGGACAAACGGACGTAAAGTTTGAAAATGGGTTCTATGATAGTTTTCCCGAATTTATTTATTTTATGTTTTACTTTGACATCTTCTATGTCCGATCATTTATGATTTTTAACCGACTTCTGTAAGAAAAGGAGGTTATCAATTCGACAGTTTTTTTTTTTTTATGTTTGTTACCTCATAACTTTTGACTGGGTGAACCGATTTTGATATTTTTTTTTTATTTGAAAGGTGAAGCTTCCCGAATGGTCCCATTTTTTTTTGGTCCATGTCTGACATTGGTATCCATGAGAAAATCACATAAGTCTTAAATTTGCATGAGGTATGTGCGTGACAAATAGACGAATAACTCAATGTCGCGCGAACCGATTTTGATGATTCTTGTTTCTTGTTTGAAAGGATACACTTCAAGGATAATTTGGTGAAAGTTTAGTTAGGTTCCGATTATGGGATCCGGTGAAAATAGAGAAAGTTTGTTTTTTTTTGGTAAAAAAATGATTATATTGTAATAGTTACAAGCAAAAACTGTTTGAATTGATGTCAGAAGTGAGATTCCTGATCGTTACATTTCTTTTCAACCGACCTCAAAAAAGAGGATGTAGATAGAAAAAAGGTAGATTCCCAATTAGCCCGAATACTTTTTATGTATGTTCTTGTCAATATACCAAAATGTTACTTTGCACAAAAATAATACATAATTAAATGAAGTTTTACATGGGACAACCACAACCACTCGTTGACAACCACTACCACCACCATCACCACTCGTTTTAGAAGCTTCATTTTAAAATCTACCCATCACTTAAAATCGTAAAATAAATTAATTTTTAAAAAAAACAAACACCGACTTCTAACAATGAACTAAAAAGTGTAAAATAATTTTACAAAGATTTTATAATTTTGAAGTCGGTGCCAAGTAGCACAAACAGGCTTAGTAATTAGATATTGTAGTAAGGGTGTTGTAGCATTAGCTTGACACCGACTTCAGAATTATAAAATCTTTGTAAAATTATTTTACACTTTTTAGTTGGTTGTTAGAAGTCGTTTTTTGTTTTTGTTAAACATTAATTTTATTATAAGTATATCTACGAAAAATAAAAAAAAACACTAAAAAAGATTGAAACTTGATTTAATTTCAGTGGTTGTGGTTTAATGAAATTCCAAAATAAATTAAATTTATTTATTTAATACTATTATTGTAACATTGATAAAATATTAGGTAAAAACTAAATTATGTATAAAGGTGGTCGAAAAGTTAACTCTTACTGCTGGCTTCTGCATTCGCTTTGGAGCTGCCAAGATATTCCTGTTTGATCATGTCGGCCCCCATTTCACCTATCATCATTGATGGAGCATTAGTGTTTCCACTCGTTACGTTAGGCATAATACTAGCGTCTATAACACGAAGTTTTTTAGCACCGTAAACTTTTAAATAATTGTCTACAACTGCATTTTCAATACTTGGGCCCATTTTACATGTTCCTACTGGATGATCTACAGTAAGAGCAAGGTTTCTCAAGTAACATTTCCAGTAATCGTCGCTTTGGAATTGGAGGTCATTACACTGAGTTATATTTATTCTTTGAACAGACGCATTGATAGACTTAAAATAAGGTGCGTCAACTATCTTTACCAAGCTTTTAATACCTTCTGAGATTTTTTGGACGTCCCTGTCGTCTTCAAAATAACTATATTTAATTATAGGCTTGTCGTGAGGACATGATGATCTCAGAGATATCGACCCTTGGGAAAGTGGATGTAATTGAATAACACTAAATATATACAACGCTCTTTGATCATTAGGTGCTGCAAAAGATGCTGCGACCTCGTCTTTATATTTTCCAAAACGTGCTTTTAGCCCTGTAGTATTTTTCTTGAATATAACAAAATGATTTTGGAATTCAGGATACGAAATATTGTTGGAAAGAGAGTAAAATGCACACACGTCGCTAAAATAATTCTGTGCAAGCAGGCCACTTTTGTTATACATATATTTAATTACTTCGTATTGGTTAACATTTGGATCTGCTTCTAAAGCGGAGTCTCCATAAATAGCTACGGGTGTATAACTATGATCTTGCAAATGCTTGCCTACATTGGGTGAATCAACTTTTACAGTTATGTTTTTAGCCACTAGATCGGCTTGAGGCCCAATTCCCGACAACATCAATAGCTGTGGAGAGTTAACAGTTCCACCACTTACAATGACTTCCTTATTAGAATAATATGTTTTGTTTTGACCATACACGTTTACTTCAACTCCGTAAGCTTCGTTTTTATCGTTGAGGAGAATTTTAGTCACATAAGCTCCGGTGACTATTTTTAAATTACTTCTTTGCTTAGCAGGTACTAAATATGAGGAATACACACCACGCCTTGTGCCACCAGCAGCATTCATTGATATTATTCCTGAAACACCAAATCCTTCATATTTAGCTGCGTTAATGTCTTTCACTCTTTTAAATCCAATATAATCCCAGGAGTCTATAATTTTTTCGGTAAGTTCTCTGTAAGTGCTATTGCAGTTATTAATAGCTACAGGACCATCACTTCCGTAAAAGTTTTTAATGTCTGGGTCTTGTAATAAATTCTGATTTTGCAAGCTTTCAAGCTTCTTGAATTTAGAGTTAACATTTTCAGGCGACCAACTAGGATTTCCTCCATCTTGCCAAGATTTAAAATCAGCATCTCTGCCTCTTACATATATCATAGCGTTAATTGCACTGGATCCACCCAACATTTTTCCACGTGGCCACCGAATCACGCCATTCTTTACTGCTTGATGGTTTACACCGTCATTTTCAAGATCGTATTGCCAATCGAAATAGGTATTGTAAAGTTGAGTACTCAGATTTGGTATCTAAAATGTAAAAAATAATAAGATTTAAAACTTTATACGCTAGTTTCTTCAGTACAATATGTTTAAAGTTACTAACCTATAACAAATATAATCTTTCTATTATATAAAAATATATTACGTCGTCGCGGTAGATTTTTATAAAATTTTATATTGATTTTCGGACGTTATTTTATTTTTTATAAATTCATTTTAAAACTGCTTTACACCCGAACATATACTTTAGATTTACGATTTACGATATACTTTAGATGTCAAATTAACGCGCTTTATTATGTTAGTGTAGATAATAACTATATATTATTATCGACTTTCACGAGTCTTAAAACGCACGTCGCGATGATATACACGTATCTACTCATTCTAAAACTCTCTCCCTTATTTTAATACTGTGATGGCCTCTAAAATATTCATGTTATTGATACTCTGTTGAAGCCCAATTTTATCTATATAAAACGTACAACGTACCTAAGACATTTAAACGAACGTTTTAAATAATTTCTTTATATAAGTTATTATTTTTTGATCATTGAGGAGTTGGTGTGCAAAGCGAGTAGGGGGCGAGCTCCTCTAATAATTCTATAAAGAAATGAAAAGGTAATAAGTTTTATATATAGCTCTTACTTCAGATTCTTTGGGTGGTGTGTAACCTGCTTCTAGCAGTAGTACTTTCCAGCTACTAACTTCACTAAGGCGAGCTGCTACTGCACCTCCGGCAGACCCGCTTCCCACGACAATAAAATCGTACTTTTCACTTTCTAAAATAAAAATGGTACTTGTAAAAGAAGAAAAAAAGACGGAAAAAATAAAGAAAATTAGTAAAGATATGGTTATTTTTCTTTAATTATTATTTTTAAAGTTTTTGTTTTATAATGATATAAGTTAAATAGGTATTAATTATATATACTTAATCTGGCCATAAATACTGTTACAATTAAAAATAAACAAAATATTAGAGATGAATTACATGAAATCTACTATTTTATGTATGACCGGAGATAGTTCTGGAATTCAGAAGAGCTACTCAGCTCTTGCTGCTTGTTGACCATGATGATTTAGAGTCTCTAAAACAATCCATACGATTGGTAGTGAAAATTTTTCAAATAGAAAGATGCGTATTGGTATTTGATAACTGGCCTCAATGCTTAAATAGAAGATTTTGCAGCCAATGGATACCACATCGAAAAATCTTTATATATTTTTACATATAATAGTTATGGCAAGATTTACTAGTTTTACTTTAGTCTTACCTCCTGTATCATTAGTCGGTGTCTCAAATACAAAACACTGAGATGCAGCTAACAAATTTATTGCCGACGTGAAGAGTTGGGAGGCTGCTCCTGTGGTTGTGGAGCAACCGGTAGTGCCGGTGCTAATAGAAGAAAGACAGTTCGTATTTATTATTATTGCTATGTATTATTAAACATATCATTTAAAAGTAAAATTTAGGGAAGAAGTAAGAGAGGATGTACCGAAATTCCTATTCGAATGGGGCAAATGTTTAAATGTTTATTTAGAAAATTAGGCCACTGTTCGTTCAGAAAGAAATTTATAATTTATATCGAGACAGTCATTAATATAAGCAAAATCATTAATAAAATAATTACAGTTAAATTATTTCTTAAACACAATAATGTACTTACAATAAACACATCTTGAAGCTTCACCCAGCGAGCTAAGAGCAATTGTAATTGTCTCACCTGTCTTTTCGTTTATATTATGTCCAAAAACAAATAAATCGACATTAAATACATAGCAGTAAAAAACGTGAATATATTAAAGAATCCACATCTGTTTTGTGGCCTGCGATGTAACAATTAAGTTATTAATAACATATTTACATACTTTTTGTTTCTTCATTTATTATTTCTTTCTTAAAAATGTGCTTATAATTAATTTAAAAGCCGACGAGCGTTGACGTTTCATTCTGGCTGTAGCCTCTGGCGAGCTCTATTTTTGAGTTTCCGTACGTCAAAAGGAAAAAACGGAACCCTTATTCACGTCGTTGTCTGTCAAGACTATTTATCTTAAGATTCAGTGGAGAAATCTGAAATTAATATGAAATATTAAAGTTTATAGACTTTTAGAGCACAGTAAAAAATCAAGTCGAAGTCAACATAATCAAAAGAAACGAGCGTTTATGAAATTTAGTATCAAGTTAGAAAGTGCAGTACAAATAAAAAAAATCCAATATTCCAATATCCGATATTTCACAGAAAAAAATATTACACATT
>JAEBDU010012897.1:539482-645471 GCA_016802625.1 Heliconius numata
ATACAGGTGGAAAATGTGTCAATACAAATTCGTTTCGAATGATTTTTATTATTCAATTCAATGAGTTTTTTTTTATTCTTTATCTATATTCATTAACTATATATTTTTTTATGTTTGTCCGTAAATTTGTCCGTCATTTGTGGAAAGATTTTAAATGTTTTAAACAGGATCCGATGTTCGATTAAATCGAGGAAAACTTTCGGATTTTATAGTATCTTCAAATCAGCTTCACGCCGTATCCCGCACACAGCAGGGTAGGCAGAGGGAACCTAGTGTTAACCTACACTTCGTTCCCCACTTTCCGCCAAATTCTGGAGGAACCCACAACCTTCGCAGTCGCACGCTTGGGCTCCTGCTCCTTCCTCAACAACACTATGGAAAAATATATTTTATCTAATTCTACCATCCTTTATTCATTTCTCATCTACAAGCAAAACGAACTCAACTATTTTTACATAGTGTGTGCATTCAGCAGCTAATTTAAATCGTGTATATTTAGCGTAATGGTCGCGCGGTAACGAGATTTCTACTGTTCCCCTCTTTAGTGGTAAATAACTGGTACATTTGGGTGTTTAAGCAAGCTAGCTTTGTTTTGTATGTAATCCTTGGTATTACTTTTAAATGTGTTGTTTTTTTTGATAATTTATGGTTTCGATGATAATGATAACAAGAATTAATAAAAACAAGATTGTTATAAGAAATTATATGTAACACATAGTACCTACGTGACTATAAAATTCGAGGGCTTCTCTCGATTTCCTTGGGAAAAATGAGACCAATAGGCAAGTAAACAAAAAAAATGGTCCAAAAATGACGGAGAAATTAGCAGATAAACAAAATATGTGTATATATGTAGGAGCATCATAAGGGGCCTCATAGCGGTCTTGGCAGTCACTATTCATGTGTGGGCGTTGTAGCAACAGAGATGTTTAAATAAAAGTCACACCTATATTCTAAAATGTCTTATTACTTGTTTACATAAAAGTTTTACAATAATATCACAAGATTAACAAAATTACAATAGATTAGGAGCCAATAGGTTAGTTGGTGAACATCTCACGCCATAGATGTCAACACATGAGAACTGCTATTACTCGTGCACCTACCACCTTATTCGCGGTTACCCGCTCTATTTTAAATATTCTTCTAATTACATTACATAAATGAATAATAATTTTTTATATGCGTTGTTCTTCAACTAAATATTTTCGAAATACTTATATTTGAATAACTTTTGTTAATATTATATTTATTAACAGTAGAAATACTAAGTATGTCTCTGTTGAATGAAGTCAGTCTCATATTTGGTTTCCATTTTCGGTATAAAATCGTTTAAAGAAACGTGAAGTAAGGGATCTTCTGTACTAGATTCAACTTTAACATGTATATATGGTTCTGTATTTTCATTTGCATTGAATATTTGGGACAGTGCAAGCTTAATATCATGTTGCCCAAACGGTTCGTCATTGTTATCAGAACTGGAGTGGGCTATATCAGACCCATTTAAAACAGAATCTGATAAAGCATTATATTTAAGCGGATAAATTTCACTTCTTCTAA
The DNA here is from genome assembly GCA_016802625.1 of Heliconius numata. Lineage (NCBI taxonomy): Eukaryota > Metazoa > Arthropoda > Insecta > Lepidoptera > Nymphalidae > Heliconius > Heliconius numata. Next base: position 541,043 of record JAEBDU010012897.1, read on the forward strand.
ATCCTTCAATAGCATTTTTAGCTGTGGCAACGTGCATCCATGCGTTGTGTATAAAGATTCCAGCATTATAAGGGCTTAACTTTTCATTTGGATGTTCGCTCATAAACATATTAGTTTCATGGTTGAAGAAAGTTTCAAATGGTTTTAGGACCGCTATATCTATTGGTTGGAAAGGTAAAGTTGATTGACTGGGTAGACATAACAAAATAATGTCGTTATCAGAAGCAAGTTGTAGCATGTCTGGTGCAGATGAATGTGATAGGTGCTCGTCTAAAATAAGCAAAACCTTCCCTCGTGGCTTAAGATCTATGAAGTGTTCCGTAAACCATTTATAGAATAGATCAGTGTTTATGTATGCTGACTTCTTATTCATGTACACTTTTGAACCCAATGGTAAACCATTCTGGAATTCTGTTTGCTTATTCACTCCTTCCATGATTATTACTGGAGGAAGAAAATTTCCAATAACATTACAACAAGCTACGATAGTCAATGTTGCGTTACTATCCTCAGTTGTTAATGAATTATTTAATTTCGCACTTTCATCTGCAACGTCATTCTCAGTTTTGTTAAATTGGACAATAGTTTCGTCCATATTATAAATTCTCTCAGGTTTATCCATTAGGTCATTGTTATACAAGACTTTAATCAGAAGTTTATGGAATTTATTCAATTCTTCTCTTTTAAGATCTTCTTTAAATTCTTTAGAACTATTCATAGATTTATCTGTATAGTCAAATAAACATTTGGTTTGTTTTAATAAATCTGAATTTCGCTCAATAAAACTTTGTAACCATTGATGCCCAGCCATATGTTGTTCTTTATCAAAATTATGTTTAATGTTCATTTTTTCGGCAAGGTGGTACGCTAATGTACGTATAGAACGTCTACTAATGGGAAAACCTGCATCACAAAGCTTCAAAATAAGCTCTACTAACTTTCTCTCATTTTCAAAACCTAGCACAGGATGTTTTCCCAGAGTCAACTTGCTTTTGTTTCTTGTAGCATAGCGCCGTCGTAAGGTTCTGAGTGGAATTCCAAATCGCCTGGATATTTCATTAATTTCTACTTCATTTTTGTCAATTTCTTCGAAAGCTGACTGTAGCTGCTCTGTTGTCCAAGAGATTACTCGAGCTTGTACACCTTCTTTTCTTTTGTATAGTCTTGGCATTGTTCACCTATAATAAGCAATATAAGTATGAATAAAATATTTAAATTATATTCAAGCACCCATATAAATATTAGAATATCTATTAGTAAGAATCAATATAGTCAAAACATAACCCATTTCGAAAAAGATCTTATTGTATAGAGGGATAGTAGCCTATAAACTAATAATAGTTCACCGGGTTTTTAACCATCTACCTTTTTAAAAACTTGGGGCTCGGTCGGGGTTTTTTTTATGCTTGGCACCCAAGGGCATCTAAATTTTATGTTAAATAAAAGTAAAAAAATAGTAATTAAATTTGTTCATAACTTGGTTAAAAAAATCATTCATAACTATAATTATCTATACTTATAATAAAATCGTAAGAGGGTCGGTGTCTATACTTGGAAGATATTTAAAAAAAAATGTTATCGGGAACCTTTATGAAGCTAATAGAACCCAAAACAATTATTTTAAAAAATTTTGTCTGTTTGTCTGTGCGTTTGTTATCGCTAATCTCAGAAACGACTTAACCGATTTAGATGCAATCACTACTGGATTCTGGCAAGCTTCCAAAAACATATAGGGTTTATTTTATTACAATCGGTTCATAAATAAAAAAGTTATATCAATTTAAAGCAGGTACTTAGTTCGACAAATGTGCTAATTGTCGTAACAGTTATTTTATACAACTGTTTTACTGAATTGACTGAATCTTTAGTTTTCAATTTCTTTATTTCAAATGGGCGTAGCCCCGCACGGGCCCACTAGTTATAAATATTATAATTTATATTCTCGCTGCTCATCAAATACGAGCAAATACCGTCCGCTCCGCACAACAGCTAGCGAGTCACTGAGGCGGGGGACGTATGCGAGGCCATTACTCACAAGGGCATCTATCCGGTTTTATTCTAAACATAGTCTTTTAGCGTAATAACGAGATTAAAATAAAATATGAATCATCACTAATTAGGAATATTATGAAACAGTGCTTACCTTTTTATGTTGGTGTATGTAGCGTCCACTGAAAATTATTTAAGTAAAAGGGAAAAGAAAATGACGTCCGCACCGCACTACAGTTCGCGAGTGAGTGAGGCGGGGGGAGTAGCCGGGCATCTATCCGGTATTTTTTACTCTATAGCGAATTGGCGATACTGAATTTAAAATATAGAAACTAAAAGTGGTATAGTTGCCTCAGTGAAATATTTATTTTGCTTTTGTAAACGCAATGGTTGTGGGTTCGACTCCCACTTACGGCAATGATTTTTTTTTTCTCGCTTTGGTAACAAGGTAAAGTACGACGTTCCGTTCCGCCACTCATCAGTCATCACGCAATGTCTCGAGAATGGGAAACAGAGTGTTTTGACACTAAGCTCCCTCTCCTTACCTTGGGTTAAGGCGTGAAGCTTATAAAATCATTAGAGACATTAGATAATGTCTTGGATTTTTAAATAAATCAATTTAATAATGCGCGAAGCAAACCTAGTTATAGCTTCTAAAATATTACAAATATAATTTTACGGTTTGAATTTACGGAGTATCTTAATACTAGGTTCCCTCTGCCTACCCTGTTATACCATGTAATATAATATTTTTAAGTATAGTCAAACTAAACTTAGTTGTATGAAGCATATAAAACTTTCGAATTAAATCGAAAAAGACATGGAAAAAATAATTAGTTAATTCTTAGATTCTTAGGTAAATACTTACCTAAAAGTATAAGATGTCTTGAATGCCTAATAAATATTGATTTATAAATTGTAATAGCGCAATATAAAATTATCATCAGTTTCACGCTACATCCCGCATATAGCATGGTAACGGGAACCTGGGAGTGTTAAGTCACTCCGTCTTTCCCTTTAAGGTAAAAGCCGGAAGTATTTTAATGAGAAATCTTATTTTATGTTAAATAAATCTTTTTAGTTAATTAAACAGAGAGCATTGTTCACTCAAGTCAGTATATTTAGAGATGCGACTCTTCATGTGTAGTCCTCTAGAAAGCAGCTGATATATACTGTGACTTACAAACGTTTAATTAATTAATTATCTTACCCATATAGATAACTATTTGTGTTTGTATTTTTGATTAAAATAGTTAACCTTTTTCGCATTTGGAACATTTTAATACACTATTTCAGTCGTACAATTAGAAAATATCACCAAAATCAAGAAAAAGCAAAAAATAAATAAAAAGTAAATTTATATATGTATTACATTGTCCTAAAACTTATATTCTATTTATTTTAAAGACAATTCTATAGCAGAGTCAGGCTTGTGTTATAATATTTTTATTGAAGCAACAGAGCATGACCTAGTTACTTTATCTATATATATAACTAGCGGACGCGCGCAGCTTCGCATGCTTATTTGCACCTTTAGGGGTGAATTCTAATAAACCATGAAACATGTGATCAATGAAATAGTCTTAAGAGTCTAAATTTCAAATTTTGTAAAAATCGGTGGCTATTTAAAGATTTTTCCATACAAATTTTCAACCTCTTATTTGCACCCCTAGGGGATGAATTAAATTGAAGCACGAAACATGTATTCAATGACATATTTTTAAGAGTCTAAGTTTCTAATTTTATAATATCGGCGGCGATTTAAAGATTTTTCCATACAAACTTTCAACCCCTTATTTGCACCCCTAGGGGATGAATTAAAAAAAACCACGTAACAGGTGTTCAATGACATATTTTTAAGAATCTAAATTTCAAATTTAAAAAAAATCGGTGGCGATTTAAAGATACTAACTTTCAACCCCTTATTGACACCCTTCAGGGCTAAATTCTAAAAAACCGAGAAACACGTGTTCAATTAAATACTTTTAAGAGTCTGAATTTACAATTTTATAAAAATCGGTGCCGATTTAAATTTTTTTCCATACAAACTTTCAATCCCTATTTCACCCCTTTAGGGTTAAACATTTTCAAAATCCCTTCTTAGTGGATGTCCAGATTACGAAAGTAAGCATCTGTCCAAATTTCACGTTTCTACGCACAGCGGTTACGGCTGTGCGTGCGTCTTACCTCAGTCAGTGAGGACAAGTCCTTTTATATATATAGATTAAGATAACTGTACTAGAGTACATTCTGAATGGAATTTGTAATTTTAAACATAGCTTTGGCGAATATAAGGCGTTTCTCAGCTAAATCGCAAAGAGGAACAGATAACGGTACACGTATGGCTTGCTTTCGTGGAAATGAGGCCACGCCACCCGGCGTTGAGTTCCGCCACTCAACACGCAATACCAACCTATAGTATATTTGAGTGCGTGATATATATGAAGTGGTTGGGAGAAAAATTTATCAAGGGCGCCTTTATTTTATGTAAATGATTGTTTCACTTAAATGAAATGATAAAACTTGGAAGCGGTGTGGCGTGTAAAAATAGGCCTATTTTTAAACGGTTTTATTTAGCTCACCCCGTTTGTTTATTTGTTTGTTTGGGTCAAATTTAGTAATTGAAATTTAACCCTCTTCCCGTTAACCGATTGATCTGAAATTTGGTATACGCCTTTGATTCTGGTGACAATACAATTATCCATATTCAATACTAGCGGACACGCGCAGCTTCGCTTGCGTATTTAAGGGTGAATTCTAATAACCCATGAAACATGTGTTCAATGAAATATTTTTAAGAGTCTAAATTTAAAATTTTATAATAATCTGTGGCGTTTTAAAGATTTTTCCATACAAACTTTCAACCCCTTATTTGCACCCTTAGGGGGAGAATTCTAGAAAACGATGAAATACGTGTTGAATTAAATACTTTTAAAAATCTAAATTTCAAATTTTATAAAAATCGATGCCGATTTAAATTTTTTTCCATACAAACTTTGAACCCCTATTTCACCCCTTTAGGGTTGAAATTTTTCAAAATCCCTTCTTAGTGGATGTCCAGATTACGAAAGTAAACTTTTGTCTAAATTTAACGTTTCTACCATCAGCGGTTACGGCTGTGCGTGCGTCTTACCTCAGTCAGTGAGGACAAGTCCTTTTATATATATAGATTATTGTGAATCCAAGATGGCCGCCGCTACAAGATGGCGGACAACTTAGTTTTTTTCAATCCCATCAATATGGATATCAAATGAAAGGGCTTGTCAAGTAGAATTCAGTGCACTATACAAAATCAAAATCCAAGATGGCCGCCACTACAAGATGGCGGACAAGTTAGTTTTTTTCAATCCTATCAATACGGGTATCAAATGAAAGGGCTTGTCAAGCAGAATTCAGTGGACTATACAAAATCAAAATCCAAGATGGCCGCCGCTACAAGATGGCGGACAAGTTAGTTTTTTCGATCCCATCAATATGGGTATCAAATGAAAGGGCTTGTCAAGTAGAATTCAGTGGACTATACAAAATCAAAATCAAAGATGGCCACTGCTACAAAATGGCGGATAATGTAGTTTTCAATCCCATCAATATGGGTATCAAAATAAAGGGCTTGGTAAGTATAATACAGTATACTATACACAATTACAATATGAATCTCCCACCTAAGTCAAGATCTGGTATCCTGTCGAGGACTGTGTGGCTATAGGGTGCCTAAAAATGATACGTCGCTAGGGGTACCACCCAAGGTAAAAGGTAAAAGCGCGCCGAGAACTGTATGGCACTAGGTGGATAAAAATGATATGTCGTTAGCGTTTTCCCCTCAAGATTCAGGCACATCTTGTTGTACATAGCCTTGTCCCTCTATTGGACCTCTGGGGGGGTCGTTCGTAACATTCTCCATTAACCTTGCAATAATGAGGCATCGAGCCTCATTTCAACGAATTGAATAGCATGAGAAATAAAAACTAAAAACTTAAAAATAAAAAAGTAAAAAAGAAATTTTAAGTTAAACGGTTTTATATTGCAGATAAATGTACTAAAAGCTAAAAAATAATTTCATAGAAATTATGATTACTAAAATAAAATCGTGGGGACACTTGCTACTTACCACTAGGTGGGTGAAGTCTCACGCTATGTCTTTCAATTGTAGATATTGGACGTGCCCCACGATTTTATTTTAGTAATCATAATTTCTATGAAATTATTTTTTAGCTTTTAGTACATTTATCTGCAATATAAAACCGTTTAACTTAAAATTTTTTTTTTACTTTTTTATTTACACCCCTTTTGATTAGAGTTGCTTGTTGATTTAATTGAAATATTTTTCTTTTATTTTTAATCTGACTAATACATATATATTTTTTGGGTCCCTGGAACCTGGGAACCTAATATTAAGATACGGTTAGCATTAAGACTATTTATATAACTTCGTATTTATTTTCCGTCGAAATATGGGGGCATTACATGTTGAATGGCGGAACTCAACCTGTGCTCCGTCTCGTTACCGGAGGGAGAAAATGAAATTATTAAATATTTAATTTCCTGGAGTGGGAATCAAATCTACACAACCTGTCGCGTTTACGCCACAACTGGCCTCTAAGAGATATATTTTGTTTAAGTAAAAATGAACGTTTTTTTCTTGCTTTTGATATATTTGTATTGAGATGCGGAATCTAAACCCACTTTTAGTTCCTAGAGTGGTTGTAGAGGTTTCAACACCTAATAACAATAATGTCAATATTAATTAATATTACCTAAAGATAACATCAATATTAATTTATATTATTTGACCTAATTCAACAGACTTAATTAATCGTATTGGAACTTTCAGATCTCAAATCTCCTTTTATGTTTTAACAACATACATATAAAATATGGAAATCAAAAACAGAGTGTTGTCTCACCAGATTATCTTTGCTAATCTTATGACATGCATAAAAAGTGAAATAAAAAAAAGGAAGTTAGTATAATTTTTTTCTTATTTTAAATATTTTATGATAGCAATCTATATTAAACAGCTTACTCACAGCCGAAATAGCTCAGTTGGGAGAGCGTTAGACTGAAGATCTAAAGGTCCCTGGTTCGATCCCGGGTTTCGGCAAGACTTTCTTTTAACAAAAAAAAAATTTTTCACGAATATTTTTATCAAGCACTGTAATATTTAAGAAGAATAGATTCGTTTATTTTATATATATGACAAAAATCACTATTAGTGATGTCAGTCGTGGCGGAGGGGCAGAAGCTTGTGTCTATAAAGCGTCAGGTTGTCGGTTCGATTCCCACTCGGGGAAATTAAATATTAAATATTTTCATTTCTTTCTAGAAGCAGAAGGGTAGGAGGTTAGAATTCGGTAGAAAGTATGTCGGAGTGTCTTAACACTAGGTTCCTTGTGCCAACCTTGTTACTTACGGGATACAGCGTGAAGCGGAAAAAAGCACTGTTAGTATTAAATATTAACATTTAGTAATATAAAATATATATGATTTACACTTATTTACTTACCAATGCAATTATTTATTTTTAGATATCCAAAAAACAGCGGACTTAATTCTCCCGACAACTTCCTGACTCATGCTTTTATTAATAAAAAAGGTTTACTGGCCTACATTTGATAAGGTTGTAACCGTGAAAACAAGTTGGTATTGATAATTTCGAAAATATAATATGTTTTGAGTCGACTTTCAAAAAAAAAGCAGACATGCCCATATATATGGATATAAATATTCTGGAATGTTTTAAAGAAACGAAAATAAATTGAATAAGGTCTTTAGAGTGTAAAATTGACATTTCAATTGACATTTTGACATTTTGGAAATATATAATTTTAAGTGATTGTTTTTTTAATTTTAGAGATTATTGTAATAAAGATTTAAAAGTATAATTTTTTTAGCTGAGGTCAGAGCGCCTGGACGGATTTTAGGAGGCGCAGGTTCGAGTCCCGCTACGTTCAAATTTTTATACGTTTTCTAAATAAGTATTAAACAAGAGTTGATATAATTAACAGGTACAAAAGGATACATCCAAAACGATTAATGTGGTGTACTAGATTAAATAAATGATTTATCCAACATAAACGAAATTATTAATTTCGAACTTATATTTGGACTAGTTCCCGAGATTAACGCGTTCAACCAAAATAACTGTGCAGCTTTATTATTATAGCATCTATGGTGAAACAGGGATAGACGCCGCAGTGGGATAGATGCCCCATATTCAAAATACCTAACTTCCCGAACTCGCGACATAAAAATAATTGTACAAGCAGGAGCCACAGTCTTTCCGCACCAAAGTTATTCACGGACATTCGTGCAATGAGGACGCGTTTAGCACATTTGAGTAAATATCTCCGCGGCGAAATTCGTGAACGCGTCAAAGATTTAAAGGTTAATATTTTGCGTTGTATAACTTTATAATTTGTAATCAATTACGCTATATTTTTTATTACGTCGATATACTGGTTCATTAAGACTGTATCTAGGTGCTTATAGATTCTATTTTGTTTATAATTTACTAAAAAAATTCTTTGGTATCTATCCCTATCACAAAGGATAGTTGCCCTGATTTTTCGAGGTATAGGTGCCCTTAGAAGCATCTATCCCTTTATACTCAGTATATGGAGTTAGGTATATATTTTTAAAATATTTTTTAAAGTATTTATTAAATTAGTATTAAACACAAGAACGATATGGCTGAGAGAAAGCAAAAACAATTGAAAACTAAGTTAGACTGTTTCATTAGAATGTTTAGAATGTTTCGAAAACAATAAAAATACGAAGTCGCAATCCGACTGGATTCAATGTGTAATGTGTCAGAACTGGCTACATGAAACCTGTACACTTTTCAGAAATTATGGCGCAAGATGTGGAAAAATAAAAACCCTATCTGGCTAAATTTTAATTAAATTGGAATAACGAATAATTATGATTTGAGATAGTTAAAGAATTAGAATTGATGATTAGAACAGATAACTAAAAATTATATTTTGTCCGTTTTAATATAAATGTATAATTGTGCAATGTGAATGTTAATTTATTTATAATAGTTGTAAGTTGACAGAAGATACATTGTATCTACCTTTATATTTTAAAAAACAAATTGCTACTTTAGTAGCATATAATATACAAAAACCCGTTGTACATGGTATAACGAAAGAAATAAAATGTACTAATAATACTTCTATAAAGTATAATGATGTAAGTTCCAATTTAAACTAGACAATAAGACAACGCCTAGGTCATTTAAATTTAAATTTAACATTGTTCATCAGAATATGCAAGGCCTGGGAGGCAAAGAACTGGAACTAGAATTATTTCTAAAAAAATTCAATATTCATATAGTGTGCATAACTGAGCACTGGATCTCGAAATGTAATATAGTAAATATTGAAAATTATAAATTGTCAAGTTCGTTCGTTAGAGAGAAGGCCATCCGCGGCGGCTCGCTTATATTAATAAGAAATGATATACGTTGTAAGTCGCGACCAGATATAGTAGCTCTCTCTGACGAACGCTCTATTGAACTGTCCCGCGTTGAATTTAATATATAATTTAAATTTAAATTATAGTATGCATGTATCGACACCCATCAGGTAGTTTTGAAGTATTTGAAGAGAAAATGGAGGATGTTCTTAATAATTTGAGTTCGAATAGTAAATCTTTAATAGTATGCGGAGACTTTAATATAGATATACTACAGGTGACATCACTAAGCCTTCGTCTTCTAAACTTATTTAAATCTTTTAATTTGTTTAGTTGCACCAGGCATTGAGTGTTGAGAAGCGAAACTAAACGCCGCGCTTGATGTTGCTACCAGAGCAAGAAAATGAACTGTAAATGTACTTATGACAATGGAACCCACAAGCGTCGCTTTTACATATAAAGCCTACGCACATATATTTAGAACACTAAACCTTCCTTCATTTCAAAAAGCACAAATTGATTCTTTCCAAATCATATATACTCCATTAGTCATGCTATAAAAATGAGCCACGATCCTGTCAGTGATAAAAGGTCGCGATTGTCAGGAGGGACGGGTCGAGAACGGTTGTTTGATATATTTACGTGGTGCTCATTTAGTTTGGTATATATGTAGGTACGTCTGTGGTATATAACTCAGAAATATTTAGGGTTTTTATTTTTTTATGTACCTATTTAATATATATAAAAAAATATTTGATTTTATACATAGGTATGATAGTTATATCAGTTTTTAATTGATTTAGTGTTTGTAAAATCATTATTTTATTTTATTGTAGTTTTGTATTAATAAAATTTCCTTTTATACAGAAAGAAGGTAAACAAGGGAAAACCTAGAGAACTAAAGAGCTTTTCCTACTTTCCCATCTAATTCTAAATGTTGCGTTGATGCATGAGTTGCGGAACTCAATGTGACATTTACACCAGAGGTAATTCGACGAAAAAAGGGGAAATTGTCGTCTTTTAACGTCAGTGCAGGGTAGGTAGGTAGGTTCCTAGGTTCCCTCTACCTATTTTGATATGTGTGGGATACAGAGTGAAGAAGCAGCGTAATCCTAAATAAACATTTTATACAAAATGTATGCATAAATGCTCGTATCTTTTGATGGGTTTGACTTAAGAGCTTGAATTTTTCTATGATTCATGGGACCATCGACCGTAGGCCATACTTGACTAAACTAGTCCTGAGATCCGCTACACAACACACAATGCTTCCAGAATTCAGAAACGGAAAGTGAAGTGGAAGTGTCTTATGAGAACGGTTTCTTAACACTAGGTTTACAGGTTCCTTTTACAGCGTAAAGCTAAAAAAAGTCTTTTCAAATAGAACTATTTGAACCACAGCCGTAATTATAAGCCACTACAAGTTAAGTAGCGCTAGGTTCTTGTTAGCATGCAGTCGTTTCGCTAAATATACGCGGTTAAAATTAACCTTTAAATAGTGTATTTAAAGGTTAATTTTAACCGTGTAAAGCTTACTATATAAATAGTTGAGAGTTGGTAGGAAATTTTTGAAATGCAATAAAATTATATTAAGAATAGCTAAGCATATTTTATGTGGGTTGCTATTGTTTTCTATTTTTTTTTTTACAAATGAAATCAAATCAGCTTGACGCTTTATCCCGCACAAAGCAGGGTAGGCAAAGGGAACCTAGTGTTAAGACACTAGTGTACCATTGAATTCTTGAAAAATTGCGTGGTGAGTGGCGGAACTCTACACCGCCCCTCGGTACCAGAGCAAGGAAATATTAAATATATCATTCTCGCATATGGGAATCGAACCTACAACTCTCACGGTCAAAGTCGCACGCTTAGGACTCCGCGCTAAGGTTATAAAAATAATGTTAATAAAATAGAAACGTTAATTTGTGAAGAAAGTACTTTGAAGCATAAAAATAAACTTAAAACTTTTAAGAGCGATGGTCATTTTACGTAACACTATTAAAAGAAGGCTGTTGGAAGTTCAAAAACAAACAACGGGTGTTGTGGCACGGAAAGTTTCTAAAGAGATATATGTATAATAAATGAAAACTTCTTCAAATGTTCTTTATTATTACAAAATCTCGTGGACAGGCCTACATTAGATTATTACTATGTGAATATCTATAAAAAAGCATAAAATCTTTTTTTAGAGAAAGCTTTTATCTAAACGCTCTAAAAAGGAAAAAATAAGGTTAAATTAAAAAAAATGTATTTATAGGTAACTATCGTATTTATGTACTGTTTTCATTTTTATCTATATACTATACTAGCGGTCCGCCTGCGGCTTCGCCCACGTGAACTACGTTATTATTAATTTCTGTCTCCCTGAGTATCTACGTCCTATAAATGACGTTCATGCAAAATTTGAGACTACTAGCATTTAGTAACGAATGACAAAGACAAATGTCATTAGAAACGAAGTTTCATACAAACTTTCAACCACAAAAACAAACCCTTAGAAGTCGAATATTGCAAATTCCCGTTTGCAATTATTCGTTTTAGCGAGTACCTACGTCCTATAAGTAACTTCTATGCAAAATTTGAGATTCCTAGCACATGTAGTTTCTGAGATTTCGTGATGAGTGAGTGACCTTTCGATTTTATATATATAGATAAGGCGTATGGGATCCAGATAGTCTGTTCCCCATTTTTTGTTTTATTTTTGTGGCGGAACTCAACGCCGCGCCTATTAATAAATTCCACGTCCCAAGTGGGAATCGAACTCACAAACGTCGCTGGTACTATCAGAAGCTTAACGATAATCTACAATATATTATCCTATCCTATATCTTATAAAACAAAGTCGCTTTTCGTGTCTGTCTGTTGTTTCTAACTCTTCTTCTTCTAAACCACCCAACGGATTTTGATGCGGTTTTCACCATTAGGTCGAGTATTTCTCAGGAAAGGTTTATATATAGTTTATTATTTGTACATTCTTATGTAAATTAACATAAATACGATAAATGTGTATAAAGTCCTACCCGTTGAGACACTTTCGCGCATGCGCTGCTTTAATGCTAAGTAATACATGAAAATAATGTACTGGAGTATTGTTCCTTTTAATCCAGAGGATGTCCTGACTAATATCTGTCCGATATTTGTTTGTGGGCATACGGGTACGCGACCCCGGATCCTCGAGCCGCCACTCTTACATCCTCATCCAGTCCGTAAGAATGGTGTCCTAACTCCCCCCCTTCCCCTCCTCTTTTCCTTAGCCCCCTCCTTTTACCTATCCTACCCCTTCGATTTTCCTCTCCCTTCGGTTTTTCCCCACAAAGGGATTTTGGAGGTCAGACGGCAGTCGCTCCATTTAAAAACCGCCAACCGCCACTTAAATGGACCGACAACGAAACAAAAGACTGGGTACGGCTAGGGCGTCGCCGCAAAACGACGCGCAGGCACATCGCCCTAAACCTGCGACAAGTGGGAAAGGGCTACCGTGTCATGTACGGACACGGCTAAAGACGCTAGTACCCAGAAGGAAACTCCGCTTTGCAACGTGGAATATTGGCTCTCTGACCGGACGATGCAGGGAACTCGCAGATGTACTCATGAGACGTCGGGTCCAGTGTGCCTTCCTCCAGGAAACACGCTGGAAGGGCAATAAGTCCCGTAACATCGGACAGGGTTACCGGCTTATATACACTGGGTCACCTACGGGTAGAAACGGTGTAGCGGTAGTGCTTTCTGAAGAGCTTCAGAATGGGCTCCTTGAAGTTGACCGTCGCTCCGACCGCTTGATGCGAGTGAGGGTACTGATTGAGGGCGTTATCACAAACTTAATCAGTGCCTATGCTCCCCAGGCGGGATGTAGCGCGGCTGAAAAGGACACATTCTGGGAACAGTATGAAGGGGTGCTACTTGCTGTGCCGTGTACCGAAGTGGTCTTAGTTGGGGGGGACTTGAACGGGCACGTCGGTAGGGCTGCTGAGCCGTATGAACGTGTTCACGGGGGTTTTGGGCACGGTCTTCGCAATGCAGAGGGAGAAAACATTCTGAGAACCTGTATTGCGTCTGATCTGGCCGTCGTGAATACGTTCTTCCAAAAGAATTCTCAGCACCTTATCACGTATAAGTGCGGGTCCCACTCAACTCAAATAGACTACTTGCTGACCAGACGGTATCATATGGGCAGGGTAACTAACTGTAAGGTCATTCCAGGCGAAAGCCTAACGGCCCAACATCGTCTTCTTGTCATGGACTTTAACGTCACTCCGAAGAAGAAAGTAGCCGAGAAACGTAGGCCTCGGATCAAGTGGTGGTTGCTGAATGGACCGATGCAGACCGACTTTCTGGCAGAGGTGAAAAGTCATAATCTTTCGACTAACACCGAGACTGCTCAGGATGCTTGGGATCGGGCTCAGTCGGCAATCATTGCGGCGGGCAGGCGAGTTCTTGGCGTTTCTAGGGGAGGACGTGTCATCGACAAGGAGACATGGTGGTGGAATGACGAGGTCCAGGAGGTGACTCGTGAAAAGAAGGCTGCCTTTAAGAAGTGGCAGGAATCCAACTCTCCTGAAGACAGACTGGAGTACACAGTAGCTAAACGTGCCAGTAAAAGAGCTGTAGCCAGAGCCCGCAGTGAGAGTTTGTCACCATTGTATGATAAACTTGAAACTGTGGAGGGGCAGAAGCTCATTTACAAACTGGCACGTTCCCGGGATAAAGTGACGCAAGATATCGCAAAATGTCTTTGCGTCAGAGATTCCCAGGGCACGCTGCTCTGTAATCATGACTCTGTGAAGGAGAGGTGGCGAAGCTACTTCCAGGAGTTGCTGAATACTCGGCACCCATGCAGTCTTCATCACGACCCACCGCCTAACCTCGGACTTATTGCCCCAATAACCCTTGACGAAACACGTAATTGCCTTCGACGCATGAAGAACGGAAAAGCGGTGGGACCTGACGACATTCCGATCGAAGCGTGGAAATCGTTGGGCTCTCTTGGTGTGCTCATGCTTACTGACCTTTTTAACCATATCTTGAACACTGGTAAGATGCCGCATCAGTGGCGGCTTAGCTTTATTACCCCTATTTACAAGGGAAGGGGCAGTGTTCAAGATTGTGGTAGTTATAGGGGCATTAAGCTTATGAGTCATACCATGAAGCTCTTCGAGCGCATGATCGACCTCAGGCTCCGCCAAGAGTGTACTGTCTCTGAGTCTCAATATGGATTTCAGCCAGGATCGGGCACCATGGACGCCATTTTCGCCCTCAGAACTTTGATGGAGGCATACAGGGAAAAAAGGAGAGCTCTGCACGTGGCCTTTTTAGATCTGCAGAAGGCCTTTGACTGTGTGCCTCGTCAGTGTATCTGGAGGGCATTGCGATCCAAAGGGATCCCTGAGGCCTATATTGAGATTATCAGGGGCATGTACCACGATTCCGCTTCTATGGTTAGGACTGCTGTTGGCGACACTAGACCCTTCCCGATTACAGTGGGGGTTCACCAGGGCTCGGCTCTTAGTCCGTTCTTATTCAATGTAGTGCTCGATACTGTCTCGGCTCACATCCAGGACCAGCCTCCATGGCTGATGATGTATGCCGACGACATAGCACTCATTGCCGAGAACCGACTGACGCTGGAGCGTAAAGTGAACCTCTGGAAGGGTACGCTTGAGAACGGCGGTCTTAAACTAAATGTGTCGAAGACAGAGTACATGGTCTGCGGGAGCCGGGACTCGAGCACCATCCTTATAGGTCCTGAGCCAGCCGTTAAGTCGGAGAAGTTCAGGTACCTTGGATCTGTCATGCACGAGTCTGGAGGCATCGACCACGATGTCCATGGCCGGATAAGCGCTGCCTGGGCCAAATGGCGGGAGGTCACTGGTGTGGTCTGCGACCGCAGAATACCGCCCAAGCTCAAGGGGCTGATATACAAGAGCATCGTCCGACCGGTTCTTTTATACGGCAGCGAATGTTGGCCAGCACTATCTCGGCACACTCGGGAGCTTCACGTCACGGAAATGAAGATGCTGAGGTGGATGTGCGGCGTAACGCGTTCTGACCGCATACGCAACACATTCATTCGAGGTAGTCTTGGGGTCCGTGACGTAGCGGATAAGCTCCAAGAGCGTCGCTTGAGATGGTTTGGCCACGTTACGCGCCGGCCTAAGAACTATGTCGGACGCAAGTGCCTTGCTATACCAGTCCCTGGGGCGCGACCTCCCGGACGCCCAAGGAAGCGCTGGTTGGATGTCGTGATGCAGGACATGAGAGCCAATGGTCTAACCACCGAGGACGCAAAAGATCGTGCAAAGTGGAGTAGGTTAAGTAGGAAGGCAGACCCTGGTTAGCCGGGATTAATGCCAGGAAGAAGAAGAAGTATTGTTCCTCTTAATAAGATCTACAAAAAAGTCCGGGAAAGCATGTTCGTATCTTTTAAGAATAACGTCTAGTGATCATATTTCTGTCTAAAAATATTTAATTTCAATATATTTTTTATTGTGAGGGATTTTTTTCCATAATGGTATTAATCCTTATCCTTTAAAATACTTTATTAATTTTCTACGTTAAACGAAGATAAAATTTTCTTTTTATACTATTTCGAAGTTGCGAATAGTTTTAGAGAAAAACGCATTTAATTGTTGACACATCACGCCGTTGACACTTCCGCTGTATTGACTCAAGTTTTACTTATCCCTTACTCTTAGCATAATAAGTATATTAGTTACGTTGGCCATTTAATGTAGATCAAAACTGTCTTTTACTGTTTTTCATTTTAATAAATACTTTAGAAGTTGTTACAATATCAAAAAATCCTTGCTGCGAAACGGCTCGCCACTCGCCATGCGTCCTTCCGCGCCCGCCTGCCTTACACGCATCGGTGGTTCAGTGGTAGAATGCTCGCCTGCCACGCGGGCGGCCCGGATTCGATTCCCGGCCGATGCATTCTATTTAATTTTCCTCACAGGCAGCCACGTAGTGCTTGCATCAGGGACAGAATACCTTCTTCAGCATTAACCACAAGCTCGAAAAAAAAACCCACCTGCCTTTATAGCAACGAAGATTTAGATGCGTTTGCACGTATTGGATAATTGGAGTTGAATGTATTATTTCAGCGCGATATATTTGGTTTCATATTTTTTGTAGTAGTTATTAGTAGGTAGACTTTTGTTTATAATTTCTTCCGTTTAAAAATAGTCATTTAAATATATTTTAATAAGCACTTGAAAAGATTAGTAACACAGATTTAAAATTACCGTACCTACTAAAAAATCCTTGCTGTGTAAAACAATTGGAAAATCCTTATTGAAACTACGAAAATTCGGGTTGCATTAGGGTTTAATTAATTTTCACATTATCTTAAGTGCTTTGCAAACATACATTATATGAATAATCCAGTGGTTAAAGCGGGCGAAGCCGCAAGGGGGTCGCTAGTGTACTTATAAATGATAAAAAATAATAGAAATTAAAAAAAAAACTACATTTTGAAGAATACCACAACGTTTAATTGAACAATAAACGTTAATGAAACAAAAGCCGGGCGGTTTGGCAATTTTTATTTATTCACGGTACGGATTTTAATTACTTCCGATTTGGACACCGGATCCCTAGCGGTGAAAATACAAAGATATAAAATGTAAAATTGGACTAGTTATACGTATATAAATATACTAGTGGACTGGGCGGCTTCGCTCGCTTGAACTATACGAACATTTATTAAATATATTTATGAAAATATTGTCAGTTTAGAGGGTGAATCCTAATAAACCAAGAAACACGTATTCAATGAAATATTTTTAAGAGTCTAAATTTCAAATCTTATAACAATCGATGGCGATTTACATTTTTTTCCATACAAACTTTCAACCCCTATTTCATCCCTTAGGAGCCGAATATTAAAAATTCCCGTCTTAGCGAGCACCTACGTCCTATAAACAACTGCTATGCAAAATTTTAGATTCCTAGCACATGTAGTTTCTGAGATTTCATGATGAGTGAGTGACCTTTCGATTTTATATATAGGGTAAAACCGGGATAGATGCCGCAGCGGGATAGATGCCCCATATTCAAAATACCTAACTTCCCGAACTCGCGACAAAAAATAATTGTACAAGCAGGAGCCACAGTCTTCCCGCACCAAAGTTGTCCACGGACATTCGTGCAATGAGGACGCGTTTATCACATTTGAGTAAATATCTCCGCGGCGAAATTCGTGAACGCGTCAAAGATTTAAAGGTTAATATTTTGCGTTGTATAACTTTATAATTTGTAATCAATTACGCTATATTTTTTATTACGTCGATGTACTGGTTCATTAAGACTGTACCTAGGTGCTTATAGATTCTATTTTGTTTATAATTTACTAAAAAAATTCCTTGGCATATAGGCCTATCCCTATCACAAAGGATAGTTGCCCTGATTTTTCGAGGTATAGGTGCCCTTAGAGGCATCTATCCCTTTATGCTCAGTATATGGAGTTAGGTATATATTTTTAAAATATTTTTTAAAGTATTTATTAAATTAGCATTTTTTAACACATGAAAGATATAGCTGAGAGAAAGCAAAAACAATTGAAAACTAAGTTAGACTGTTTCATTAGAATGTTTAGAATGTTTCGAAAACTATAAAAATACGAAGTCGCAATCCGACTGGATTCAATGTGTAATGTGTCAGAACTGGCTACATGAAACCTGTACACTTTTCAGAAATTATTGCGCAAGATAAAAGATATAAAAACCCTATCTGGCTTAATTTTAATTTAAATTAAATATTGGTTAAATAACGAATAATTATTATTTGAGATAATTAGAGAATTAGAATAGATAACTAAAAATTATATTTTGTTCTTTTTAATATAAATGTATAATTGTGCAATGTGGATGTTAATATTTATAATATGACTAGCGGACGCGCGCAGCTTCGCTTGCGTATTTAGGGGTGAATTCTAATAACCCATGAAACATGTATTCAATGAAATATTTTTAAGAGTCTAAATTTAAAATTTTATAAAAATCGGTGGTGATTTAAAGATTTTTGCATACAAACTTTCAACCACTTATTTGCACCCTTAGGGGTTGAATTCTAGAAAACAATGAAACACATGTTCAATTAAATATTTTTAAGAGTCTAAATATCAAATTTTATAAAAATAGGTGGCGATTTAAGAATTTTTCCATACAAACTTTCAACCCCTTAGTTGCACCCTTAGAGGGAGAATTCTAGAAAACGATGAAATACGTGTGCAATTAAATACTTTTAAAAACCTAAATTTCAAGTTTTATAAAAATCGGTACCGATTTTAAAAAAAATCCATACAAACTTTGAACCCCTATTTCACCCCTTTAGGATTAAAATTTTTCAAAATCCCTTCTTAGTGGATGTCCAGATTACGAAAGTAAACATCTGTCCAAATTCCACGTTTCTACGCATAGCGGTTACGGCTGTGCGTGCGTCTTACCTCAGTCAGTGAGGACAAGTCCTTTTATATATATAGATAATATTTTAATTTATAATATTAATTGTTTACAACTAAAAATTATTAAGAATTGTAATTTTGTTGTAAAATTTTACTTAAAAAATATGATTATGGATGTTGAAACTTAAAAATTTATATTTTAGTCAAAGAAATGTTTTAATTTTTTTATTATGGTTACCTATTTTTGTGATATTAGAATTTAATAGCAGTTATAAGATTTTAAAAAACACTATATACTTTTCATTATTGTGATTCATGTTTGTTGGAAACAAAATTGCTGTTTTAAAATTAAAATTATTTTACAATTGGTTTGGTTTTTTTCATTTAATCGGTATAAAGTGCACCTATCTTGCTCTGCAGGCATCTAACCTCCCCAGCATCTTCATAGTGGGGCAACTATCCATATAGGTAGGCATCTATCCTTAAAATTAATGTTTCACGAAAAGCTATTTTTTTCAAAAATCTATATTTGATTTGTTAAAAAAAAATAAAAGTAATTCATCACAAAAGATTGAGCTAGCTAAATAAATAAAAATTATTCCTATAAAAAATATATTTTATCTAATTAGGTGGATATTTCAAAAAGTGGGGCATCTATCTCGGTTTTACCCTATAGATTTATTGGTATAAGTTGTCTCGATTTGCCTCTATGTTTGTTTGTCTTAGCTAATCTCCGTAACAGCTGAACTGATTTTTATAGGTACCTTGTGTGGCGTAGCGGCACAAGGGTGTGACTGTAACGCGACGGTTGTGGGTTCGATCCCCACTCGAGTAAGTGAAATATTTATTTCCGTTTATATTTCCATTTGTTCGCTCTGGTGGCGCTCTGCGGGATGCAGCGTAAAGCTGATCATTTTAAAATTATTTTTAATTTATTATCTGTATTTGTTTATGAATGTAATTAATAAAAAATCGTATAGCTTAATTACTGTCATCATTATTTACTACTATAATTGTACTATAATCATAAAAATAAATTTGACGCAACTTAGACGATTAGCACTCGAGAGTTTATGGTGACGGAGTAAAAAGACAACAAAGTGGTATAACGACTAAAGTTGTTTAAAGACATTACTCAGGTCGGTATTAGGGAAGTAATATTTTAAGAAACCTGTAGGTACCTATCTTGGTACTGTATGAACTAGTGTTATTTTTTATTCATATAGTAGAATAGAGAACTAAATGTTAAAACACTCTTTCCTCCAATATAGGATTAATTTTAAAATTTTCCTTGTTACCATTTCTGGGTAACTGCTTGTAGGCACCAGATACTTTAACATTGCGCTTATATTCATTTAAAAAATCATCTTCACGCTGTATCCCGTACCTAAGTACGGGATCCCTCTAAAGGGAACCCACTGTTAAAACCCTCTGTTCCCTACTTACCGCAGAATTTTTCAAAGCATTGCGAGTTGAATAGCGGAAGTCAGCGTCAGGCTTTTGCTTTGGTGCCATAGTGAAGAAAGGAAAATATTTCAAAATTAAAATTTATTTCCTCGAGTGGGGTCCTCGATTGAATCCACAACCGCGTTACAGTCATACCCGTTTGCCCCTACGTCACGACGGCTTATATTGCTTTAACATACCTAAATCAATATGATATCAAGATTTACACAACATACAAACTATTGTATGAAACTACTTAATAAATAGTGCTTACAAACTAACTATAATTAAAAGGACAGGATAGCCGGAAGCATTACACTCTTCAGGATATGAAAAGTATGAAGAATCGTTTGTTCTTCCAACACAACCCAATACGACAAAAGAAATTGGGTATTTGTCACGTTTCTACATCTCACTTTCAAAGAGACGTAAAAGATAAGGACGAAAACCCCCACAATGTTGCCGGAAAACCGCGAAGTCGAGACAAAACACAATTTTCCAACAAAAGGAAAATGTAAATACAACTCATGTATCTTAAAAGGATGTGGTAGAAATAAATTTATGGCTCTGATAAAAATTGACTTTTTGTTTTTTTAACTGCCCTTACTATTCTTTAGTAATCCGTACTTACTTTAGACTATTTCAATTTAATTTTTCTGGACTGGAATCTGGACTGTCTCCAGTAAGAAATATTTTAAAAGAACTAAGTGACTGCAGGATTTAGTTACGTACGATCCTAGCTTAACGTTATAAAATGCAATTTCAGATCTATAAAGATGTTTGCAAATATTTAAGTGAATGTGAGTAAAAAAGTATATACGAGTATTAACATTTTATATTTCATTTAATATCTATATATATAAAATCGAAAGGTCACTCACTCATCACGAAATCTCAGAAACTACATGTGCTAGGAATCTCAAATTTTGCATAGGAGTTATTTATAGGGCGTAAGTGCTTGCTGAGACGGAAATTTGCAATATTCGACTTCTAAGGAGTTGTTTTTGGGGTTGAAAGTTTGTATGAAACTTCGTTACTACAAATGCTAGGAGTCTCAAATTTTGCATGGACGTCACTTACGTAGATACTCATAGAAATAGAAATTAATAATAACGTAGTTCACGCAGGCGAAGCCGCGGGCGGGCCGCTAGTAATATATAAAAGATAAACTAATATTTGAATTAACATTATAATATAAATTAATAACTTATTTGTCGTCCAAGAAATTATAACAAAATCGTTAATAGTTGAAATTATCCATTTTATCGCTAAACATTGCTATATTGTATCTAAACTGATAAAATGTTTAATAGCTCGTAACATTGTTTAACTCGCCAGTATTTGGAAAGCGTTCGTCCTAAAATCCTAATTAAGCCATTCACCCCACATTCAAAGTGCACCGAATGTTTATATATTATCTATATATAAAAAAACTAGCGGGCGCGCGCAGCTTCGCTTGCGGATTTAGGGTTGAATTCTAATATACCATGAACCATGTGTTCAATTAAATACTTTTAATAGTCTGAATTTCAAATTTTATAAAAATTGATCCCGATTTAAAAAAAATCTATACATACTTTCAACCCCTTATTTGCACCCTTAGGGGAAGAATTCTAGAAAACCATGAAACATGTGTTCAATTAAATACTTTTAAGAGTCTGAATTTCAAATTTTATAAGAATCGGTGCCGATTTAATTTTTTTTCCATACAAACTTTCAACTTCCGATTTGCACCCTTAGAGGAAGAATTCTTGAAAACGATGAAACACGTATTCAATTAAATACTTTTAAAAATCTAAATTTCAAATTTTATAAGAATCGATGCCGATTTAAATTTTTTTCCATACAAACTTTCAACCCCTATATCACCCCTTTAGGGTTAAAATTTTTCAAAATCCCTTCTTAGTGGATGTCCAAATTACGAAAGTAAACATCTGTCCAAATTTCACGTTTCTACGTACAGGGGTTACGGCTGTGCGTGCGTCTTACCTCAGTCAGTGAGGACAAGTCCTTTTATATACGAGTATATAGATTAGATGTTCAGACACTCCGTTCCCTACTTTCTGCCGAATTCTGGGTGCATTGCGTGTTGAGTGGTAAAACTCAACGCCGCGCTTTCTTTCAACACAAGAGCGAAGAAAATGAAAATATAAACGTAAATAAATATTTCACTTCCTCGAGTGGGAATCGAACTTATAACCGTCGCGTTACAATCACCGGCCGGCCTCGTAATAATTCTTAGAGCCCTGTAAAATTTAAATGGGTCCCGACTGTTAATACTAATGAACTATATTGGGCTTGTTTTTTTCTTTCTAGTTTTTTTTTTACAATAATCGTCAGCAACTTGTACATAAATATCAATATATCCATACCTATATTATAAATTCGAAAGTAACTCTGTCTGTCTGTTTTTTACGCAATCAGGGCCAAACCGCTAATTCAATTGTGATAAAATACTCATATAGAGATACTTGAGGGTCTCGGGATGAACATAGGATACTTTTTTTCTCATATTTGTAATATTATCGATATATACTAATATATTAAAAGACTTATTAATTTGACATGCAGTTTATTCTGCCATGTTAATAACAACCGTAATAAAGTTTATTGTTAGAAAACGTCAACCAAAATGAGCTTGCTTAACGCATCTCTCTATTGAAAACTGAAAATAATTTGATAAATACATTTAATAAGTATTCGTATAGTTCAAGCGGGCGTAGCCGCGTACGGGTCCACTAGTAAAAATATATAAACAGCTTTTGTTAGGCAAATGAACTAAATAAGGTTGAATGACAGCGAGTGAATGACGTGACTGACGTGCCTATCGCAGACAGGAGGGAAAATAGATCTCAGCTGCGCCATGTGTCAATGCTCCTTTTTTTGTATACGAGTGTGAGAGATTCCTTGCTAAACTTCTGAATATCATACTGTTTGGATGATAAATATGAGTTGAAAGTGCCTTAGGAATCATTTGTTATAAGAAATCTTTTATTTCTTTGCTTACTAATATTTTTTTCCCTTAACGCTCTATCGCACACGCATCAGTATATGCAGTATGAACCTAATACTAAGTTCTCCGTTCCCCATATCCCCCCCCAAATTCCAGAGGCACAGCGTGTTGAGTGGCTGCTTTGCCTCGACACCAGAAGGAAGAAATGAAAATGATAAACGTGTTTACAATCCTCCAAAGTAAAAGCAATCTTACTAAAGTAAAAGCTTATTAATTTTTATCTTTTGCCAATGTTAAATCAATAATTGTTTTACTTTTATTTACAAACTGATATTTTCATCTTACTTTGATTAACTCGAACGTTTTGATTAACCCTAGATTCATTAAGTCTGTATATTTGTATAAACAGATTTAATGAATCGAGAATTAATCTTTATTTTTTTCCCTATACATAAATAAAAACATAGATTATAAGTAAAAGCAATTTATCAATATAATTAAATTTTGCGGGATTCACAGCGACGGCGACGTACAAAAATCATGTTAGAGTGTCAAAGAGACAAGGTGGGAAGGGTTGCGACAAATGAAAACGTGAATCCCAGCTGCGCCACGTGTTTATTAGGGTAACAAAATTATTTTCAAAATTCTGCTTTTCTGTATATCTGTCAAATTTTTAACTAGACATTCCTTGAACTGATGATTATGCGAATAAAACCCGAGATGCATTTCTAGTTTCAAATGTAAAGTATTTTTGCAAAGAACACAGATTTTTTATTGATGTCTTAAAGTAGAGTACATTGTTACAAAATATTTCGAGATTTGATTGCATCGCAGTGAACGAGCATTAACGATAAATTAGAACCATTTCAGTTGTGGGTTCAACCACTTCTAGGGGGCTTGAAATATGTTTTTGTTCCCACTCTAATGAGACAAAGTGCGGCGATAAGTTCCGTCACTCATAATATTTGAATTAAAACTTGATTCTCCTCTGCCTATTCCATATTTTTTTTACTCTATTGAAATGAGTTCATAAATTATGTTTTTATTCCTTTTGTTTTCATCTAAAAGTTAACAAGGTCTACAAGTTTATGTTTTACGTAGAAACCCGTGTATATTTCGCTTAGACAAACAAAACTTAGTAATATTAATTAGGATATAACCAGCCAAATATAATTCACATTCATGTACTAAATGTTTAATATAATAATTGGAACGGACGGGATTATTGTTTGTTCTTTAATTTCACGGAAACCAGTTATGTATTAAAAACAAAAGTAAGTCAAAGAAATACAATAAGTGTTTTGATAGACAGGCGTAGAGTAACAGATGGTGGAAGGTAAGAAAAGAATTCAATTATGCCTTTTAAGATGACGGAACCGAAAAAAAATATCTATTTGTGTTTTTTTATATGTGGCCACAAATTTAATGTACTCATATCAAGAATATCAATACTTAAAGTATAAACAACCCTAAATTATTTAAATTATAACCAGGATGACCCAAAGCTGGAAAGGATATGTTTTACCATATTTAATTGTCCAGCTCACGGTTATCAACCGGAAGCAATATTCATAAAAGCAATTTCGAAGTCGGGAAGCGTTCATAATCGCGGACAACCAGGTTTTATGGGCGTTAATTCTAAGTAATGAGCCTTATAGCACCTCTAAGCTTTGAAAAGAAAATTATTTCCAGAAATGCTTTGACCCTCGTAATGGCGTCATTTGGCTCTATCATTTCCATCTATAGGAGTCGTCATTGCTGTCTATTTCATATAATAATACCCTAAATAGAGTTCCTAAAGTATTTAATAATTGATAATGATATGGAAAAATGGCTTGACCGTATTTATATTATAATTAAAAGTATATAGAAATAGTTATTCTTAGGGTGAGAAACTTATTTAGAGGCCAATTGGTGTCTCGGAGCAGACATCCCACAGTTCCTCGTTGAAGATCTTATTAGGCCAGAAGATACCATGGATATGCCTAAGACAATGGCCGATTAAGACCAGGATATGCTGCGTGACAGATGCTAGTATAGACTAGTATAGTCCGCAACATCTGATGTGGAACTCTATCGGACTTATAAACAATAAGAATTAAGGTAGGGTAACTTTAACAAATTTGTGATAAATAGTTTTTTGAAGTATAAAGAATAGATGACACTTAACTAGTGGTGCCTATGTGGTATTATAGTGTAAAAAGTTATATTTAAGTCCATTGGTAGGTGAAAAATGTTCATATTTAGATATCAATCGATCGCTCGTTTGAGATAATAGGTATCCAATAATTGTGTGGATAAAGACGTAGATGAAGACTGATTAATCGAAATAAAATAATGGAAAAACTTTAATTTAAATTTAAAAATTTGGAGGAAGTTGTAAGTTGCATGTTGTAAAGGAAGAATAAAAAAAAATGAAATAAGTTAAGCTACGGCGAATCCAACACAACCAACATGTATCGTTAAACATTTAACTTAAACATAAAGCTTTATTAAAGTTATAAGTGAAAAATGGATTTATTTGTTGACAATAAACAGTTCCCTTTACATCGTCGTTGTTATCCTCTGTATGAGCAAACAATAATTAAAAGTTGATAATAAAATACTTTTGACTATTGAAAAGGATTCTTTAAAGCAAAATCGCCTTTACAACTCTTAAAATAGAGTTCACAATAAGAATTTGGTATAATATAATTTTACGCCCCAATTACGTATTCTAGTGTGGCGTTTAGAAGGTTGGACATTACAACTGCTTTGTGGAAAGCGATATTGGTTCGGACAAAGAACATTAAAGGGGAGGTAAGTTATGTCCTACACGAGTCCCAGATTCGATGCAATATTAAATTTTGAATTTATGAAACCAAATCCAGTATCTATGGAGAAAATATTTTAAAATTATTGTTTTAAACTGGAATAGTAATTTAGTTTATTGAATATTTTTTAACTGAAGGTTGTCAATTAAACATTCAGGTATTAGATGCAAAATTTATAAAAAAAAAAACCAAAACAACAGATAATAAAGTAACAATTAGGCTTCAATGCAAATAAACATTAAAAAAGTACAAAAAATAAATTAAGTATCAAAATAATCACCTGCAAACATTAATAGTAAAAATTAATTAAAAGGGTACTCACAGAATGACAATTTTACAAGTACCTACATAAATCACTAACACTTAAAGTACTTGAGCGATGTTCCCTCGACGACCGCCCGCCGACCGATGAGTTTGTACATCACTGACCGCTTGTTTTATACTTATGGAATGGTAGTGATGGGTATCGATACCGCTCGTACACTGAAATATTCCTAACAATGCTTCCATCCACCCACCCATCAGCTTTTTAAAGTCCACTGCTGGACATAGGCCTCCCCTAATGCTCGACCCTCCAGCGGGTTCCCGCTGTCTTCTTGAGGTCGTCGGTCCACCTGATTGGAGGGCGGCGTCTACTCCTTTTGCCGAGACGTATATAATTACATAATTTTTATTTAAAATCTGTTATTTTTGCTAGCCAAATAAAAAAAATACATGGATACATAACTACTAAATACAATATTGTTCTTTAATTATCTTTTATATGAAATGCTACTGAAAATATTTACTGTATATTTTTTGTTTAAGATATAGTAATGTTGTTATTTCTAATTATTTTGATTTGTTTGTATTCACAAAGTAACTAGCGTCGTCTTTGAATGTCATAAACCATATATTATAAAAAATATGTATATTATAAAAAAGGATGCTTGTATTGCAAAACAAATTAAAATGCAGATTTGTCCAAAGCTTGTTATTAGGTTAGGAGGCAAGACTTCACAAGGGAAATAACGTGATAATGGACTTGTGTATTAAGCAAAGTCATAAATGGTAAAATCCAAATAGCTTACTCGATTTCGAATACACTATATTAGGAACGTTAAAGGCAATGGTCTAACCACCGAGGACGCAAAAGACCGTGCAAAGTGGAGTAGGTTGAGTAGGATGGCAGACCCTGGTAATAGCCGGGATTAATGCCAGGAAGAAAAAGAAGAAGAAGAAGAAACGTTAATGGCGGTAGATCTTTACTTTAATTGTAAAGACTCTTCTTACAGACCTAATTGCCATAAAATTATCAGCATAGATGCACACGTTTTGTCTGCGAGCAAAAGTCATCCGCGACGTAATTTCGATAACCATTGGCTATTTCATATTTGTTGAATATTTTTAATGAATTTATAGTTCTGTCAGTAAAAATGAAGAAATAATAATATAACCGGAATATTATTAAAAAGGAAAGTACAAAAATGTTGTAAGAGATAATGGAAAGACATCAAAGTCGAAAATGTAATTTAAAAAAACAATATCAAATACAAGTAATTCATTGACGTAGTTCTTTTGAGAATAAGAATTGTAAAATTGAAATATGTTTAAAGAATTTATTCTCAAAAAGAATTAAACTTTCACTTATATGAGACCAACACAATAAATGTAACAACTTACACCGCTAGTTCAGTTAACAAAATAAAATATTTAATATAGTTTTTAACATTTACAAATTGCTTAATCGCTGTAGAAATTGCTATTCTCTGAAATATATTATGAGAGTTGAGGCTTAAATTTTCATATATATAAAAGAATGTATTCTCATTGACTGAGGTAAGACGCACGCACAGCCGTAACCGGTGTGCGTAGAATTGTGAAATTTGGACAGATGTTTTTTTACCTAATCTAGACATCCACTAAGAAGTGATTTTGAAATCGTAAACCTAAAGGAATGAGAAATAGGGGTTGAAAGTTTTATGGATTTTTTAAAAATCGACAACGATTATTATAAACTTTGAAATTCCGACTCTTAAAAATATTTCATTGAACACGTGTTTCATGGCTTTGTAGAATTCACCCCTAAGGGTGAAAATAAGCAGGCGAAGCTGCGTGCATCCACTAGTTTCTTATAAAGTGGTCCATCTCAAATGTAATATTTTTCTTAGCAAGTTTGGTTCTAATTTTTGGAAGAACAAGTAAGCTTGGTCTACGGCTGCTATGTTTACTGTTTCGTTTTATAGATGTCAAATAAAAACGTATCAATTTACTTATATTTTTCTTTATAAAAATACAAGAATTATATACCTAAAGTTGTCGCATGTTTGTTTCTTTGTAAAGTTTAGATGTTGGTGTCAAAGTTGGATATCCAAAAAGTATTTTAATAATTTTATTTTGTTTTCTTTGAAGTGCTTGTAATTTTGATTCATCCGTATTACTCCAAATTCTTCTTCTTCTTTTCTTTCTTTCTTCTTTTCTTTTGGCATATCAATTGATTAGCATTACATTCGTAATTTTGGATCACTAAACAAAATGAATATAAAGTCGATCACAAAATAACATTTCAAGTTGTATTTTTTATTTAGATATCAACTTAAAGTTTCTCGTTTAAAATTCCCATTGCCACCGAAGGCGTTAACGGCGTCGTCCATTTTACCATGGCACTTACACTTTGTCTTGGCATCGTGCCCATGGAGCCTATTGTATTTTTAGTAGCGAACTCAGGCTTTGGGATAAATTATTCACGCCTGTATAATAAATGTATTCGTATTTTTTTTTAAACTGATTAGGTATTCTATATAGTACAACTACTGGTCAAAATATTCGTTTCATATTATTCAAATACTATCACGCTTAATTTCCCAGCTCTGGCAAGACAAAACGCGAGGTTAAGATCCGCTATACAATACGCATGTTTGGAGTTTTTATTAGGTTCCCTTTGCCTACCTTGCGATGCAACTCCTATAATTCAACGAATAGAAAACTAACCTACAGTACAAAATCTTTTAGATTATTTTGTGTTGAGTTCTCCCACTTAACATGCAATGCCTCCAGAATTTGGCAGGAAGTGGTAAACGGAATGTCTTAACACTATGTTCTCTCTGCCTACCCTGCTGAATGCGGGATACAGCGTAAAACTGATCATAGTGTTTTTATTTGATTTTTTTTGACAATTCAAACAATTTTGCAGTCAAAGTGCAAAAAGCCTTGCAAAATATTATTCGGGATCCTAACTTTTCAATACACAATATAGTTTGATAGTTTACCAGTGCACTCTACTGTGTTTTTAAAGGCAGGCAATTTTGCCAATCCCACTGGTATAGTAGCGTCAGTGAAAAAGTTACTCTTGCAGGTACGATAACAGTGGGTGTATTTCAATATTATTTACTATTTTTTTATCTAAAAAAAATTGCGTATTTTTTCGAATTGTTAAGTTATATTGTTTATTCTATTTGACTTTGGGAGTTTACTCCTTAATATGTTGTATGCTTTACAACCCACCAGTGGGCGTAACGTTAGTGGGGGTTAGCATTTAAGGCCTTTTTTTTATTATTTTTTATCAATTTTAGATTATCATTCAAGAAATACGATAATTTATAAGCTTTTTAGTTCTCGTATATATTTAGTTTCAGTAAAGAATCTTGAAGAATAATAAGTGAAACTATTAATACTTGTATATATACTTATTTACTATTTAAAATCTGTTATATTTATAGTCGATCTAATATAAAAAATATTTAAATTGCAATAATATTTAAAATATTGTCAAATAACTTCTAATTATTGAATTCTAAATATTGTCCCCTACTTCCATCACTAGCTCCGTAATGTTACAGATGATGACTACGAAGCAAATATATAAGACTATATACTAATTCGAAGGTTTCCCTCTATTTATATGAGAGAAAATTTTAAAATTTTAAAATCTCTCCATAAATGACGAAGAAATACACGGACAAACATAAAAAACAATATTTATAGTCAACGAATAAGGAACCTCCTTCTTTTTGAAAAAAGAAGTCGGTTAAGAATGCATACAATTTGTAATATAATATGAAATACAGCATATTTTTATCAGTTACAGTAAAAGTCAAGTGTTTAGTTTCAATTTAGGCCTGGCTTAGAGCAATCTATCAAGATGACACCGTCCAGTGATTTATGAATGAGGCGAGTATGAAAAATTTTAAAAATATTTTATTTTCCTTTTTTTGTTCCTTCCAAAGAAAGGGATTTGTTAAATCTCTAAGCGTTCTCTTTTATTTAATGGTTCAGTACAAAAACTCGACTAATACCGGCTTCTGATAACCAGCCCTTTCAGTTAACCCAAGAGTTGGTTAATAAATCTCGGGTAGCGTTGGATGAAAGAATGAAAATTCGATTTAAATCAAATGTGTATGACCCAGTTAAAATTAATTTATCTATATATATGTATATATAAAAAAAGACATGTTCCCACTGACTGAGGTAAGACGCACACACAGCCGTAACCCCTGGTGGTAGAAACGTGAAATTGGGACAGATGTTTATTTTTGTAATAAAATCCACTAAGAAGGTATGAAATAAAGGGATAATAAAGGGGTTGAAAACGTTGTATGCAGTTTTTTTAAAACTAGGGAACTAGATTAAAAGACTAAATCTAGGGAACCTAGTACTAAGATACTCTGCTCCCATTAAGCCAACTACACTCCTCTCTTTCCGCCGAATTCTGGAGGCATTGCGTGTTGAGTGGCGGAACTTAACGCTGCGCTACCGACACCTGCCAACATCAGAGCGAAGAAATTTCCTAAATTTAAATAAACATTTCATTTCCTCCAGTGAGAATTGAACCCACAGCCAGTCGCATTTGCAATCACACAGTTGTGGTCCACAACTAACCTCAAATTGAATATCAAAAAGTTAGTTCTTCTATGAAAAGGATCTAAAAACCAATTTGCAGGATCACAAACTTCAATTAACGCTCAATTCATTAATGTTTTAACTACATTGTTACACTCATATATAGACAAGTTTAAACTTGTCTCTTCTAAGCTCTGAATACACCAATTTATATATGAAGAACACTCGTGGTAAGCATATACATACCCATACCTATATTATAAATTCGAAAGTAACTCTGTCTGTCTGTCTGTCTAATACGCAATCAGAGCAATATTTTTGATATATACCACTATATTAAAATACTTATTAATTTGACATGCAATTTATTCCGCCATGTTAATAACAACCGTCGCTATGCGACCGTTGCTAAGCAACAATTTGCAAAATTTGTTGTTAGAAAACGTCACACAAAATGAGCTTGCCTAACGCATCTCTCTATTGAAAACTGAAAATAATTTCATAAATATATTTAACCCTTAACTGCTCGCATGGGGTCAAAGCACTTTCGCATATCGAAAAAATGCACTTGCAATTGTTGGAACCTCCCCGCACGCCCGCTAGCCTCTTAACACTAGAAGCGCCCCCGTCCCATTTTTGACCCAAACGCAAGTTTGATTGTATATAACTTTTTTATTTGTTAATTTATGTAGATGAAATTTTTTTACTATTACCAATTTTACACCTTTATTTAATTAAAGATATAAATAATTTTATAGCAGTCATACTTTTTGAAAAAAAAATAGATTTACCTAGAACTGCCGCTGGGTCATTTTTGTCCCGCCATTATTATTTTGTTATTTGAGGGTATAATTTGACATATTTTCATGCCTCGGGGACGAGGTGGAGGTGAAAGGGCGATGCGGGGGCGGATAGTAGGTTTAACAGTCAATGCCTAAGTTTTTAGGGTTCTGTAGCTTTTAAGGAAAAAAAAAACCCTTATAAGATCATTTTTTTGTCCATCCGTCTGTCTGTGCCTTTATTTCAGGAATGCTTGGAGAAATCGAGTTGATATTCATATGAGTATATGAATATCAACTATATGACGATCTACAGTCCCTTAATTTCCTGAAAAAGCGCCCTTAAAAAAAGATATGACCATTTACATAGTAAAAAACGTGTATTTCGACACTATAAAGGGAATCAAATTAATAAGGTACTTTCAGTGAACTTAGAATTATGAAATTTGGCAGCTAGCATCTACATGTAGTACAAGTACAGGAAAAAATCTGAAAACTATACATTTATGTATAAATCTTAAAAAATAATAGCCTGAAAAGTAGGGTAAAATTGGTGTCAATACTAAATTTTGCCGCTAGTTCAAGTGAGGTATCAGATGAAAGGATGACTAAGCTAGGCTTGAATTTCAGAAAAAACACTCGATACCAAATGTGGACAATTGTAGGGTAGGTAGAGGGAACCTGGGAACCTAGTGCTATGCACTCCGCTGGCATTTTCCGCCAAATTCTGGAGGCATTACCACGCAATGTTCATCATCATCATCTGTGATGTATCACTGATGAAGAATATATTAATGCATTACTTGGCCTAATAATAATATTAACTAATTTCAATAACTTATAATTTTGTAAGAGTTATTCAGTTAGTTGTCACGACCTTAGAACGTATTTGAAATATTTGATTCTTTCTTTGTGTTTTGTTTTTTGGTACTTTTATGTTTATTAAATAATAAGAATTGATTATTAAAGATGGTCTACATACTTTACGATTTATTTTAATAATATTTTTTTTGTATTATACCAACAATCAACATAATAAGTCGAATGGGACAAATTTGTCACGACGGCGGTT
Organism: Heliconius numata; assembly: GCA_016802625.1. Lineage (NCBI taxonomy): Eukaryota > Metazoa > Arthropoda > Insecta > Lepidoptera > Nymphalidae > Heliconius > Heliconius numata. The sequence continues at coordinate 573,732 of JAEBDU010012897.1, forward strand.
CTAGGGGGGTCTCAATCTTCGGCACTTCTAGTGTTAATATGCGCTAAAGAACATACTTTAGTACCGTTTAGGCCGCTGCAGGTGAATGCTAAGCCTCTGCTCTCTTGAGCCGTGACCCCGTGCGAGTACTTACGTAACTTTTTGGAGAAAGGTAAGCTTTTTATATTCTATTGTTTTTAATTAGATATTGATATAACTTTGAATGAAATATTATAGTGAATGATAATTTCTATCGTTTTACTGGTTTAGAATTTTTTTTAACCGACTTCTGTAAGAAAAGGAGGTTATCAATTCGAATGTATTTTTTTTTTTTATGTTTGTTACTTCATAACTTTTGACTGGGTGAACCGATTTTGAAATTTTTTTTTTTATTTGAAAGGTGAAGCTTCCCGAATGGTCCCATTTTTTTTTGGTCCATGTCTGACAATGGTATCTATGAGAAAATCACATATGTATGTGCGCGACAAATAGCCGAATAACTCAATGTCGCGCTGACCGATTTTGATGATTCTTTTTATTTGAAAGGATACACTTCAAGGATAATTTGGTGAAAGTTTGGTTAGGTTCCCATTATGGAATCCGGTGAAAATTGAGAAAGTTTGTTTTTTTTTTGGTAAAAAATTGATTATACTGTAATAGTTACAAGCAAAAACTTTTTAAATTGATGTCAGAGGTGAGATTCCTGATCGTTGCATTTCTTTACAACCAATCTCAAAAAAGAGAATGTTCTCATTTTCAACCAACTTCAAAAAAGGGAGATTCCGAATTCACCCGAATACTTTTTATGTATGTTCTTGTCAATATACCAAAATGTAGCTTTGCACAAAAATAATAGCTAATTAAATGAAGTTTTACAAAGAACAATCACAACCACTCGTTGACAACCACTACCACCACCATCACCACTCGTTCAAGAAGCATCATTTTAAGATCTACCCATCACTAAAAATCGTAAAATAAATTAATTTTTAACAAAAACAAAAACCGACTTCTAACAACGAACTAAAAAGTGAAAAATAATTATATGAAGATTTTGTAATTTTGAAGTCGGTGTCAAACTAATGCTACAACACCCTTACTACAATATCTAATTACTAAGCCTGTTTGTTTTACTTGGCACCGACTTCAAAATTACAAAATCTTTATATAATTATTTTTCACTTTTTAGTTCGTTGTTAGAAGTCGGTTTTTGTTTTTGTTAAAAATTAATTTATTGTATTTTTCGTACAAATATGTTATTTACATAGGTCTTTTTTTATTCCTCAGTTATCAAACATTCTTGCGACAACTTGCAACGGAACTTGTTGAAAGTCATCAAAAACGTCGAACCACGCGGCTATTGGAAGTACATGGTTTGGAAACTCCACCTGCTCCACCTACCACTAAACGTGGGCGGTGCTGGGCGTGGGCGTGGGCGGTGCGGTGCATGAAAAAGAGTGACCGAAAAGTATCCACAAAATGCAGTTAAGGCAAAAAGTTTTTGTGTAATGAGCATTTCATTATTTACTGCCAAAACTGCAATAACGATGATTGCCATAGTTCCTAAATATTCATAAAATTTTAATGCATGATCTCATGTTGTGCCAAAAAAGTTCCTTATTGTAGAAGTTTATATTTTAGTTATTTTTATGCCTTAGAAGATTTTATTTTAAGTTGTGGTTTTTATGTCTTATAGATTAAATAAAGTACTTTCATAATTACTATTCGCTTGTTTCATTGAAAAAAAGGAATCATCAAATTTTATCCATACAAATTGGGGTCACCACGGACCCCGCGCGAGCAGTTAAGTGATTTTCTTCGTGCGAGCAGTTAAGGGTTAATAAATATTCGTATAGTTCAAGCGGGCGTAGCCGCGTTCGGGTTCACTAGTATGTATATAAATAGGAATTAGAATGAAGGATTGGAGGTTTGAATTCCTCCCATTATCACTAACATTTAATGATGATTAATCGTGAACTCTATGTAATTAGTTTAATCTAACTCGTTATAGCTCGCCTTAATGTAATATGAAGTTATAATGTTCCTATTATTTTCATTATTCTAAGCATTAACGTTATGTTGTCGTACGGATTTAAATCAAGACTGAAATAGTGTTTGAGGTATGTGAAAGCTGTTATGGGTTCAATCCTAGCTCGGTATTTTTGTTATCTTCATCTTGCTAAATAGGGGATGTATTTAGCTGTCTAGATAGAGGGAACCTAGTGTTAAAATATTCCGTTCTCCACTTTTTGAATATTTTTCGAGACATTGTGTATAGGCGGTGCGTATGACGAGGTACCAGAAAGAAAAAAATGAAAATGATGAATGAGTGAGAATCGTAACCAGAATCATCGCATTCGACGGCCTTAAATAAAATTATTACTTTTTTAGATTCACGCTGTATCCGGACATAGCAGGGTAGACAGGGGAAATCTGGAAACCTAGTGTTAAGACATTCCGTTCCCATTAAGACACTTCCGTTCGACTATTGCGCCAAATTTTAGAGGCATTATGTGTTGAGTGGCGGAATAAAATTAGAAAAACTAAACGTTTTTTCTAATTTATTTTTGTTATTTGAATTTGATTTCATTAAAATAAGTTATCAGAATCGTAAAATATTTCTTTCTTTGGACATTTAACTGGAAAAATAAAATGGCAAAACCGTTCTTTACTTTCTCAAAGTTTTTTCTTTCAATTCTTATTATGAAAGGTTAATTGAAGTTAGTATTATGAGTGCAAAAAATTATTCTTGTCGGTCGACTAAGAAACACTTTTTATTATTGGTACGTTATTTTATATTTGTATGTAATATAACATTAAGCAATTTTATATAATATGTTTTTTTTTATGTTTTTAGACATATTATGTCAAAAAACTTAAAATATATCTACATAATTATTCTTTAAGAGTTATAAATGCCGTCGTGGCATATGGCACAAGCGTGTCATTGTAAACGAGGTGGCTTTGGTTCAATTCCCACTCAAGGAAATGAATAATTAATTATTTACCTCGCTCTAGTAACGAGCCAATGCGCAGCGTTGAATTACGGAGCTCAACACCTAGAAGTTGAAAAAAGAAAACAAAAGGACCTATCTGGTATTTATTGTTTAAGTACCTATCTGGTATTTATTGCCGGTAATTTATCATTAATTTAAATAAGTTTTATAAAAAAAAAGATTAATGATATAATGTCACATTTATAGTTAAAGTTTATAATAACTTTAATTTACTTAGCTATTAAATTATTTTAAAGCTAATGAATTCATTATAATTATTAATGCTAATGATTACATATACTATTAACTTTGCGTATTAAGGTCTTATGGAATTTCCATGTGTCTGTCAAAGGGTATGCAGAGGCTTCATCAGCCGATATCATAATCTATACTGGAACCCTTTGAATGCATTATAGAATACTAGCGGACGCGCAGCTTCGCCTGCTTATTTGTACCCTTTGGGGTGAATTATAATAAACCATGAAAAACTTGTTCAATGAAATATATTTCAGTCTAAATTTCAATTTTTATAAAAATCGGTGGCCATTTAAAGATTTTTCCATACAAACTTTCAACCCCTTATTGGCACTCTTAGGGGGTAAATTCTAAAAAACCGTGAAACACGTGCTCAACTAAATATTTATAAGAGTCTGAATTTACAATTTTATAAAAATCGGTGCCGGTTTAAATTTGTTTCCATACAAACTTTCCACCCCTATTTCACCCCTTTAGGGTTAAAATTTTTCAAAATCCCTTAGTGGATGTCCAGATTACGAAAGTAATCATCTGTCCAAATTTCACGTTTCTACCATTAGCGGTTACGGCTGTGCGTGCGTCTTACCTCGGTCAGTGAGGACAAGTCCTTTTATATATATAGATAGATAATAGTAATATTATGATGATTCTAACTAATTAATGTATGGATAATATTATACTATATTACTGTTATTATGTTATAATAATTGGAATTGGAGGATTTCAATGTGGCCTCTGTCCGTGAAGCTGTCAGTATCATTACTAGGTAATGATTTTGTTCAAAACAAAAGAAGTTTCATAATATATTATCTTTTTGCATAAAATGTTATTGTTTTAAAGCAGGGTAGGAAGAGGAAGCCTAGTGCTAAGATACTCCGTTTCCTATTTACCACAGTGTTGAGTGGCGGAACTCAACGTCTAGCTTTGCCTCGACGCTAGAACGTAGAAATGAAAATATTAAATATTTTATTTCCTCGAATGGGAATAGAGCCCACAACCTCTCGCATTTACAGTCATACACTTGCACCACTTGCCACGAATGGCCTCATTTATTATTAAGTAATATAATACTGTTTAAGTTCACGAGTGCGTGCGCCTTTACTAAGTATATTACTATATAGTGTCGCAATGCGTCGTTTTGTTGTATTTGCTTCAACATTTGTTTAGTATAATTATGAATTTAGTCGTTAATTTTAATTAAAATTATAAATAAGTTTGTTTCTTCTCATAATAACGTATTTTGCAAAAGAAGGTTAAATTGTTATGTATTATTTCAGAATTGTCTCTGAATCGTTTTTCCCATATATAGCAATAGTGTTGAGACATTCCGTTGTCCAAATATCGCGCAAATTTTCAATCTTCCCAGTCATTGCGTGTTAGATGGCGGGACTCGTTACCAGAGCGAGTAGAGTAAGAGATGGGAATCGAACCCACAGCCGTCACACTTACCATCTTCTATGTGTGTTGTCTGCACTCATGTATCCCTGTGCTCGGTGGTTTCATACAATGAATATAAGGATGATAGATCTGAATATTTTATTTTCTATAATATATTATTTCAGCCTAATACCTCCACGCGATCTCGAGATAAATACTCTTTCTTGACAGCTGGAAAGACGGAGAACACAGTGCTCATATACTTGATCCGTTTTTACCTTTTGAGGTACGGAACCCTAAAAGAGAAAAATACTACGTATATTATAGTAACGTAAATGAGAATAATATAATATAGCTTACCTTTTTTTCAAATATTCAGCCTGCAATCTCCTTTGGATCAACTCTATCCTATTTTATTGTTAAAAATAAAGATGTAACCAAAATGATAAGGTTTTAATACAAACAAAAGCTATTTTGTGCAATAATTTTAATGTAAATACATGTACCACATAAAAATGTATCTGTACATTGTTTTTTATTAGGTACTTACAAATAACAACCAATTCGGCGGTCAGTCATTTAAAAAATAAATCAAGTCGGCTACTCTATTATATTACATATTTTGATATTAATTTTCTATCTCCCAACTCATAATTATATATTTATAATCCATTATTGCATATTGTAAATCGTTCGTATTTTGTACAGATATCCACTCGTGGTGGTGGGTCGTGGCGCTGGAGTACAATCATGCGACTGCAAACTCTGCACGCTGTGGGTTCGATTCCCAGTAGAGAAATAAAATATTTATTATTTTCATTTTCTCGTTCTGATAAAAAAGTAGAGTGGTGTTCAATTCCGGCGCATGGTGTTAAATTCCGCCGCATGCAATGCCTCCAGAATTCGGCGAAAAATGGAGAACGGAAGCGTCTTAATGGAAACGGAGTGTCTTAATACTAGGTTCCCAGGTTCCCTCTGCCTAACGTGATATGTGCGGGATACAACGTGATATAAAAACGTTAACAAAGGGTTTATGTGTAGCATGTACCTCTACTTGTAAATTTACGTTATTTGAGAATATTGTTTTATTTATGTAAATAAAACGAAATACAAAAAAACATCCTTTTTTTCATTACTATTATTCGATTCGTGACAAAACAAATATTTTATATAAACGCCCGTTTAGAATGTGTAAACAAGGAAAAATAAAAATAAGAACATGAAAATTTCCAATTGAAAATTTTTTTAGTAGTTTGTAAGCTCTCAAGGTGACGATTTTGCGGCGACGACAGTATATAGATTGCATACAATATGTACATCAAAGAAAGATAGAAAGAAAGAAGTGTCAAGAAACCCATGACAGTGGCGTAACTTAACGCTGCGATTTGTTTATCTAGATTCCCTATCCAACCCACAACCATTGACTTTTAGTTTTTATCTATAAACGTAACAGAAATTAATTTCGAAATAATATAATAAAGTTAGTTACAAATATAGTAACTTCGAGCTCATCAAATGTCCAAATTAGTCCTTTGTATATTTTGACAAAGTGTGATATAATTTTTCTACAGTCTTAAAAAGCAGAGCTCGAAGTCACTTACGGCCTGGTGACAGACGGACAGACAGACAGCGGAGTCTTGGTAATAGGGTACCGTTTTACCTCTTGCATGCAGAACCCCAAAAAAGAATTTACAGTAAGAGAAATTACCTATCAACTCTCATTTTATTTCCAAGCATAAGTACATTTTTTTCGTAAATATTGACCCAACCACTCGAATGAATGCCAATTAAATTGAATTGTATAGATTTTTCTATTTATTCAAGTACATCCATATTTCATATAGAGTATATCATTGCTATTTACTTTTGTTCGCGAAAACATATTTTGTTATTATTTCTAAGTTTTAAAAATTGTTATAAAATAAAACTTAAACGATAATTGAAAGTATACAGTAATGTTAGTATTGATATAAGAAATTATTAAAAAAATATTCATTATTATCATAATAATATTGTTTTTCCAATTTTAAGCTTTATCCCGCCTTTAGCGAAATAAGTAGATACGAAAGGTCCTAGTGTCTATATTATTTTGTTTTTCATTTTTTGCCTTAATTTAAGACACTACCTTTGATTGGTAGACCGTTCTTCAAAAAAGAAGGTTGGAGAATGTAATTTTTACCCAAATGATAATAATTTTTATCCAACAAGGTTCAAACCCACAATCCATATCTAATAACATCTAAAAATTCATATATTTGATTAAATTTCAACAAATCCCTAAAAAAAATCATCTGGGCGACAAAGATTGTATTAAATTAAATTGTATAATGACATTTAATATCCTAAAAAGAAATAATTTCTCGACTAACTTAAATGAACAGCCTCAAATGTTGTCAGAATCAGGGCCTTTCTATAGAAATGTATACTAGAAGTTTAATTTCAAACCTCTGGAGGCTATCTCATCACTTCGATTTAAGCTCTTAATAATAATTGTAATTTGTTTTCTTAGTTTTGGATTTTTTATTTATATCTATGTATACTTTTTAAGAAAGTAAAGATGGAGAAGAAAAGAAATACAAAAAGATTGAAACATTAAAAAAAATGAATTCTCTTTTTATTTTAAGCGAAATACCCTTTTTCTATGTTATGAACGAGAGGTTCGCAATCAGCTAATTAGTACTGTTTTATGGAACATACAATAAGATTTTTAAAAATATTTTTATATTATGATTAACTATAATATAAATAAAAGAAATGAAATGTTTTAATTTTAATTAACAATCTTGATAAAAACACAGCGCTCTCTATGTACGAGTATGTAGTTTGAAAACAATTCTCAGAACAATAGGAAAGTTTCAATTAATATCACAGTTTCTATATTTAAAAGTAGGACAATATAAAGTTCTTCCACTACACTAGAAACAGTAAGTCCTTGAGACGTCGGACGACGCACACTGCGCGTCTTGCTGTCACCCGAAGTAGTACTGGGCGTTTGAATATCGATATAAATTTCTGGAGTTGGGGTCGGTCTCGGTCTGCATTTGAATGCGAGGGAGGGTCTTGACCGCAACCCCGCGGCCTAGAGTACCGTGAGGCATAGTTCGTAGAGGCATTTCTACGGGGAATTCCGCTACCTGGCCGTATATGTTGGTACTTACGTGCGGATACGTATTGGGTACCGGTCGACCGACATATCTATTGATTTTTGGACTTAAATTGGTCACCATGCTGTTGATTTGCATTTCTGGTTTTAGACTTGAGTCCACGGTGTCCACTGGTCCAGATAGGCTGGTTATGTTGATGTCATTGTCGACTTCTGATATGCTGTCGTTGAAGCCGTTTGGTATGTCCGTGGAGGCTGAGACGTCTGGTCCTTTGGCTTGCTCGTTGGAATTTTTGTGCATTACGCATCGGATAATACCGATTATAAGGCCCAAAACACAGATACCACCTGCTGCAGCGACTATATATACGTAGGTCATCTCGAATTGATCTGTTGAAACATATTTACTATTAATATTGTTAATCTTTATTATGAGGCCAGTAGTGGCATAGGGGCAGGAATGGTGACTGTTAGTGCTACAGGTTGTGGATTCGATTTCCACTCGAGGTGTTAATTATTTTCATTTCTTCGTTCTGGTATCGAGGCAAAGCGTGGCGTTGAGTTCTGCCGAATTCCGAGTTCGCCAAATTGCTGAGTTGAGAATTTGGTGAAAAATGGGAAACTAGGTTCCCTATGTATGCGGGATACCTCGTGACGCTTAAAAAAATGTTATCATTGAACTACTAGCAGTTTTTATCGTTATTCCAACTTTCAATAAAAAATAAATGAAATACAAATACATTCGTACAGTTTTATGAAAGATTTAGGGCCACTGTCAAAGTAAATTCTAGCACAAAAATATCTCGTACAATATATAACTAGAGCGAGCAAAACAAAACAGGCCGAGTTTTGGTTTATGCGCCACGAAGCAAATTCAACCATGTTTTGCGGTCTGCAAAAGGGGCAACCATTGTCCGCAAAGTTTATATACTCATAGTTAAATATTTACTGAGCTGATACGTTTCCAGTATAAAACTGTACGTAATAATAGGACACTAAACACGCAATGCCTCGAGAACGGAGTGTCTTAACACTAGGTTCCCTCTGCCTACCCTGTTATGTGCGGGATACAGCGTGAAGTTGATTAATTAAGTAATTGAAGTACTTCCCCATTTTAACGCCTAGAGGATCTGGCAATATTAAAGAAACCTTAAAAGGCTAACGGAATATAATATTAATTAACTTGAAGTGTTCTAAGAATACTTAAAATATTTCAAATAGTGAAATTATTACTTAGGTAACAATGTGTAACTTATATTTGTTAAATTTTGCTTGAAAATATTTATTTTAGAATAGAATGAGATAAGGTAAAATACTTTTAAGATAATTTCTAAAAATTCTATTAGACTGTTTCCAATAGGCATGGGTTCATATCCGTTTTCATTTCCTTTCATTTTAAAAATCTTAAAAATATGAAATAAGTTAGTACTTTTATATTTGTCTATCATTATAATTATATATTCAATGAAAAAGATTGCATATTTATTGCATGAAATTTGAAAGAAAAATGTAAAACATTTTAAATACTTGAGCGGTCTGAGGTTTCATATAAAGAATTTCAATATACATGTTAAAACTAGTACGAGAATAACTCGTACAGTATTTTTTCTGTCTGCGGCTTAGCGGGTCTGGTCTATCTAGCTATTGCAAGTGCAGATTTTTCCTAGGAACATAGTAAAATTCCATTTTCATTTTATGAAACGAAAGTTTTATGTAATAAATTAAAATGAAATTAAATCATATTCATGATGTATTCTCCATACAGCAGGGTAGGCAGAGAAGTCCTAGAGTTAAGACACTCCGTTACCCACTTTCTAGCATTGCGTGTTGAATGGCGGAACTTAACGCCGCGCTTTGTGTCGACACCGAGCGACTGGCCCCACTATATAATATTTCATTTATATTTAGAAGCAAAAATGGTGTGCGTTTGTCTATATATCTTACCCTCTTTAGGCAAATGATGTCTAGGAGGTGATATCGAAGGTTCTTCCCTAGTGAAGTTTGTTGAAAGTGAAGGTCGCTGAGGTGGAACAGCAGCGACGGCAGGTGCTGGTGGAACTGCTGATTCTCCCCACCATCGATCATTGGACTCATCTGAAACAAATTCAGGGTTTAAGTAAATGAAGAAATACGTTCCCACTTTTCGAGAGTTTGTTGAGCAGAAAACTTTATCTCCGCTTCGAATTATAGCACAGTATTTGCTGTTCTTGTTTCCAATAAACTGTGGAAGATCCGTTACAAAGTACAATCAAAAATTTTCTTTATGAAAAAATGAGGCGGTCCTAGCGCAGTGGCACTAGCGTGTGACTGTAAACAGGACGGTTGTAAATTCGATTTCCACTTGCTGAAATAATTTTTATCTATTAATATTTTTTTTTCTTGTTGGTAACAAGGCAAAAGCTCGGATTTGAGTTCCTTGAAAAACTGGCGGAAAATGGGGAACGAAGTGTCTTAACACTAGGTTCCCTCAGCTTACACTGCTATTAGGGGAACTATACATATTTATACATAAAAAATAAATTTTGCTATAAATAACATAAAAAACCATTATAAAAACATTTTAAGATAGCATCAAAACAGATTACAAGTAGAAATATTATCTCATAAGATATTACATCACTAATAGATTAAGAACACGAGCGTGTTTCCTCAAAGGGATTTTAGGTTACGCGATTACAGCGTACGTTGAAAGCAGAGACAGTGCTATGATTTACAGAAAAATAAACCTTTACCACTTCCACTCTGGTAACGAGAGAAACGGCGGCGTTTAGTTTCGCGAGTCATGACGCAAAATTATGAAAGTTAGGCGGTGGGAAAAAAGGTGGTTCTTTTACGCTAGGTTTCCTCTGCCTAGGGGTATTATGCGAATTAGAACGTAGAGCTAAAAAAATAAAAAAAAATTGAAATTGTAGTCGATAATGAATAAATTAATGTTTGCACTATAAATTGGGAAATGTTAAGATACTCGTATGTTCTTAAGGTTTTAGTGTTAAATTCATTTAGATTTGTGAAATTTAAATATATTATCGATTGGTCTACCGTTGATGTTTAACCTTTAAAAGATCTATATGACTTAGTAAAATAAATAAAAAAATTGAAAAAAATCCAATACTTTTCGCAGTTTCGCCTTTATCAAAAAAACAGCTTTACGTAATAGCAAAAACACAAACAAAAAAATAAATTCTCCAACGATACAAAGCGATATTTCGCTTCAAAAGCTATAATTTCGTGAGCGAATACTTTACTGAAAGCTCCAAAGCTCCTCAAAGAGACTTAATCCGTTTTTACACGGTCAAAGTAAAGAAACCGACGTCTACAAACAAATCCCAGCAAATTGCACGAGTTCAAATTAAGAGTGGATTATACAAATTTCCTAGATCGTATCTCCATAATGCCTTAATAATAATGTTGGGATTGCAAATTGCTTGTGTCAAACGTAATAGGAATTACCTTCGATGTTGTAATGATTATTATTGGACAATTATTTAAAATTATATTGTTTTTCAGGTTCACGATGAACCCCCACGAATCGGGGTACCCGCATAAAAGATAAGATCAGCATATGGTCGATATATAGGGAGAGAAGTATAAGAGACGCCGTTCTTCATTTTCCGCCCAAATTTTAAAATAACGCCGAGTTTATATGTTGTATCCCATACTTAGCAGAGTAGATAGAGGTAATTTGGGAACTTAGTGCTAAGACTACTCCGTTCTTCACTTTCTGACGAATTCTTGGGTAGTAGCCCAATATCATGAATATGCCTTGTTATCAGAGCGAGGAAATGAAAGGAAATTTACTTTGTCATATTTTTCATATTTTACTGAACCCACAACCGTCGCACGTACAACCATACGCTTGTACCCTAGAGCCACCACTGACTCAAGTCAAATTAAAAATTAAGTCAAATTTAAATTTAAAATTATTTAAAAAAAACTTTATAAAATCTCGAAAAGCATAAAACCAACGCCTAATGAAAACAAAGTATTAATTTATAAAAAAAAATTACAATGGTCTATTTGCTGTTAGCATTGTAAAAGCTTTTAAGGATTATCCGTATCGTAAAAAAATTTTGTTGTTTATTTAAATTACGTTAATATTATGTATACTCTATGGGTATACTAATTACTTATACTTTTGTAAGATAGCTATTTATTTTTAACCGACTTTCAAAATAAGCAGGAGGTGCTTAATTCGTCGGAATCTTTTTTTATGTAGGTATGTTCACCGATTATTCGAAGATGCCTAAATCGATTTGAATAATTTTTTTTTTGTTTGAAAGGGTATACCCCATAGGTGATCCGATAGTGACGATGTCAAGATCTGATGATGGGATCCTGGAGTAATCGAGGGAACTGGAATGCTACAACAACCTTACTACAATATCAAATTACTAAGCCTGTTTGTTTTCACCGAATTCAAAATTATAAAATCTTACTTTAATAATTTTAATTTAACTGTTTGTCTCGTCACTCCCTTCCCCACTTTCCCCCAAATTTTCGAAGCGTATTGGAGTGGCATTTCAACCCCACGCTCTTTACCTTGGTGCCAGTGCGAAGAAATGAGAATATTAATAGAGTGGGAATCGAATCCACAATCGTCGTTACAGTCACACTCTTGTGCTCCTGCACCACGAGTGCCTCCTCATTAAAAAGGTCAATTATACAAAGAATATTCGTTAATTATGAAACTTTAATTCTATTTACAGTTCTAGACAGATGTTCGATTCTATCAATTATAATAGAGTTATTATAAACACATTTTTAGAAGTCTTGGTAACCGCAAGTCCATAAAAAATACTGGACTCTAGAGCAGCTCATAAAATATATAAAAGTTTAGTACCACCTGAACGTTTTATAACATAGCCTGCCTTATGAAACATTTAGAATCTCTTTATGTGTTTTCGCCTTTATTGGTTTATTAAGAGCTTAAAGCTAATGTCTTAAATGTTATGTTTGGAGAATTCTCACAGTGCCTCCTGTAAGTAGGGAAGTCGTAGTGGCTCAGTGGACAGCGTTTGTTATGTTTGTGGGTTCGAAATTCCCTACTTACTCCCCACTACTTTACCAAGGGCACAAACGTGTGATTGTTAACGCAACAAATTATTGGTTCGATTCCCATTCGAGAAAATGAAATATTTAACATTTTCTCTGGCTCTGGTAACCAGGCAAAACGCGACGTTGAGTTCTGGTGGTGAGTTCCAACATCCAAGGCCCCAGAATTCCGTGGAAAGTGGGAAACTAAAGTATCTTAATGGAAACGGAGTGTCTTAACAATGGGTTTTAAGGTTTTCTCTGACTACTCTTCCATGTGCGAAAGATGAAGAAAGTGAAGATAAACGTGATTCATAGTATAAAATGTTGAAATTCTCTTGGGTGACATTGAAGAGATGAAAAGCAATCTTATATAAACGCTTACGTTTCAGGTTCAATTACTTTTTCAATTTGTGAAAAAAATCAAAAAATAACCCCTTCTTTTTCACAGTTCGTTTTTAGTTTACGGCTACTGAACCCTTCGTAGTCGAGTCGGACTCGCTCTTGGCTGATTTTTTTAATTCTATGGCTATAGGGAACTCACTAATTGAATAATATTAAATTTCTTTAGAATATAATGATCAAAAGCGCTGGAGCGTTAAATAATAGTATCCGTTATAAATAACAGAGCAAACAATAAAACTTTACCCAATTATTATTAGTACAAACAAATAGAACGATGTACAAAGGAAAGTTCTCTAAATTGTTACCCGTATTGTTGTTTGCATTTGTTTATTATTAATATATAATAATAATATACATTACTAAATACCGAAAATATCACATATTATTATATACTGGTTGCTTTTAATATACAAATAACTGACCACCTCTAATTGATTTTTCTCTTTTGGAAACAATTTAATTTTTTCTTGTTTGTATTGTCCATGGCATTACGTTGCAGAAAAATATAGGTACAGTCAAAAATCTTAATTAAATCAGCTTCACCTGTATCCCGCACACAGCAGGGTAGACAGAGTAACCTAGTGTTAAGTCCGTTCACCACTTTCCGTCGAATTCTGGAGGCATTACGTGTTGACTGGCAGAACTCAACGCACTTTGTCTCGACACCAGACCGAAGAAATGGAAATATTAAGAAATAATAATTTATTTCTTCGAGTGGAGATCGAACCCACAACTACGACCACCACCACGACGGTTTCAGACATCGAGAATTATATCGAAAATATCCCTGACTACGGCGACTGCAATAATATAATAGCATATTTTATATAATAACATCTATAGGCATTATAATTTAAATTTAGATTGACTCAGAGGGCCCCAAGGAGAGTATAGGCTATAGGTACCTGTATGGCTTTCTCGTTTTATTCCTGTATCATAATTTTAAGAACAAATAATTTTATTTTTATTGGCTATGACGATTACTTTGATGTTTAGACTACTGAAACTTAAACAAAAATATAATGTAAGCTGGTAAAAGTATATGCTTAAAGTATATGCTTAAAATTAAAAAAAAACGATTAAGCATTTTATGATGAGAATTCCACGATGCCACGAATTCCAAGACCTCTATAGGTACATTTCTTAATAGAATAAATTACCTAATGTTAAGACACTCCGTTCCCAATAATACATTCGTTTCCCACTGTCCGCCGACTTCTGAGAGCATTGTGTGTTCAATAGCGAAACTCAACGCCGCGCTTTGCCTCGGCGCCAGAGCGACAAAACGAAAATAATAAATTTCACTTTCTCCAGTTGGAATCGAACCCACGACCCATCGCGCCTATAATCACATGTTTGTGCCCATAATATAAACGTACATATAATATGATGAATATGGGGTCAGAGCCTGAGAGTTTTAACCATGTAGACGGTTTAACGGTAGTCTAAATTCAGTTTTGACCTTTGAATGTAAATATATTGGTACAAAGTGAAAGAAAATATAATGATTTTTATTTAGAACTAGAGACCCTCTTGCGGCTTCGCCCGCTTTAACTACTGGATTATTCATATAATGTATGTTTGCAAAGCACTTAAGATAATGTGAAAATTAATTAAACCCTAATGCAACCCGCATTTTCGTAGTTTCAATAAGGATTTTCCAATTGTTTTACACTGCAAGGATTTTTTAGTAGGTACCGTAATTTTAAATCTGTGCTACTAATCTTTTCTAGTACTTATTAAAATATATTTAAATGACTATTTTTAGATAGTTAAATGACTATTTTTAAACAGAAGAAATTATAAACAAAAACCTACCTACTAATAACTACTATAAAAAATATGAAACCAAATATATCGCGCTGAAATAATACATTCAACTCGAATTATCCAATACGTGCAAACGCATCTAAATCTTCGTTGCTATAGAGGCAGGCGGGTTTTTTTTTTCGAGCTTGTGGTTAATGCTGAAGAGGGTATTCTGTCCCTGATGAAAAGCAAGCACTACGTGGCTGCCTGTGAGGAAAATTAAATAGAATGCATCGGCCGGGAATCAAACCCAGGCCGCCCGCGTGGCAGGCGAGCATTCTACCACTAAACCACCGATGTGTGTAAGGCAGGCGGGCGCGGCGGACGCATGGCGAGTGGCGAGAAGTTTCGCAGCAAGGATTTTTTGATATTGTAACAACTCCTAAAGTACTTATTAAAATGAAAAACAGTAAAAGACAGTTTTGATATACATTAAATGGCCAACGTAACTAATATACTTTTTTATATGCTGAGAGTAAGGGATAAGTGAAACTTGAGTAACATACAGCTGATGTGTCAACGGCGGGATGTGTCAACAATTAAACGCGATTTTCTGTAAAACTTTTCGCAATTTAGAGTAGTGTAAAAAGCTAATTTTATTTTCGTTTAACGTAGAAAATTAATAAAGTATTTTAAAGGATAAGGATTAATACCATTATGGAAAAATATCCCTCACAATAAAAAATATATTGAAATTACAATTTTTAGACAGAAAAATGATCACTACACGTTATTCTTAAAAGATACGAATATGCTCTCGCGGACTTTTTTGTAGATATTATTAAGAGAAACAATACTCCAGTACATTATTTTCATGTAGTACTTACCATTAAAGCAGCGCATGCGCGAAAGTGTCTCAACGGGTAGAACTTTATACACATTTATCGTATTTATGTTAATTTACATAAGAATTTACAAATAATAAACTATATATAAACCTTCCCTGAGGAATACTCGACCTAATGGTGAAAACCGCATCAAAATCCGTTGGGTGGTTTAGAAGAAGAAGAGTTAGAAAGTTCATACAGACACGAAAAGCGACTTTGTTTTGAAAGATATAGGATTTAATAAAGTAAAGAACATGCAAGTATTTTACATAAAAAAGATTTTAATTTTTTATTAAAAGCTAAATAAATTTACTTTTTGATTGAAATAAAAATACGAAATCATTCGCTACTCAATTGAATTACGTTCGGTCTCGTTTTATCGTTTTAAATTGCATTTTGTATCGAATTCGTCATATTTATATCTTTTTTACTATTATGTTCGCTTTATTCATTGAAAAATTAAATATTTTATGTAAGTAATTTATGTAGTATAGCAAAGTGTTATTAAACGATTTCTTTTTCTCAAAAAGGAGGAGGTTCTATATTCGTTAACTTTATTTGTTTTTTCTGTCGATTTCTCCATCACTTGATGTGGTTGGTTCGATTCACTATCGGGGGACTGATTTCATGTCCATTTTCCCACTCCAGTAAGCATTTTCAAACTTCATAAAAAGCTACTTTAATCCTTTAAGATTATGAATGCTAAGAATGTGTTAGAAAAAGCTCTAGAATATGTAAAACAGTATTTAAAATTTTTCAACTTATTTATATTCAAACCTAAATTAACAGAAACATACACGTATAGTATATAAGGAAAAGGATAAATAAAAAAATAAATAAAGAAGAACAATCTCACGAAAAGCTCTCGACAACCCTTTGGAAATTTGAAGAATGCCAACAAAAATTCACATCTTGGGACGAGCCTGGGACCTATATTCTTGTTATGATTATTTCGCTATTTTCCTTTGCGATTTAATCTTGAATATAAAAAAAGGTCATTTCTACGAATGTTTCAAACTGAATCCTTTCGAACGGGTGACATTGTTATGTTTTATGTTAACTGTAATGGAAGGTAATAACTGTGCTGTTTGGCGGCGAGGTTACGACCGCGATTAGAATATTTTCCTTTCAACGTATTCTTGTATATGTATGGTGGAAATGTCAATGTGCATTCGAAATGTGCGATTTTCACATTGTTGTATAGAAAATACAAACAAAATACAAATAAATATGTAAATTATATGTTTTTTATTATTATTAACTTAGTATATTAAAATCTCTAGCAGAGGGCTAGACCAAGGGCGGTGTTGAGTTCCGCTACTTAACAAGGAAGAGGTTTTTTAGCACTAGTTTTCCTGTTTTATAAATAAAAATAAAAATCAAATTATTTTCTATGAAATTTACTATTTATTAAACTAAATTTGTTAAAAGGCATAATAGGTATATTCATTGTAAAATAGTACATTTCTTAAAGACGATGATTAACTTGTCTTAAGGATAACTTTGTGTTTTCTTTGTGGATACAATTTCGATCTCAGTTCAGTTCAACTCTTAATTGATAGTTTGGGCATTTTGCTAATATCACGTTGTATGGAGAAGATTGTTCGGTAAAAAAGAGAAACAGGAGAATACATGGTAAAAAGAGGTCCAGTTAGAGTTCTGCCTTCACCTATAAAATTTTAAAAAATATATTTAATTAGATATACATAATTATGGGTTAGTAATAAATAATATTTTTGAAATAAGTTACTTTATAGTTTGATATTGTTATATCTAATACGTTTACATAAAAATTTACAAAAGGAACTATTATTATTTAGGGCGAAGAAATGAAAATAATTCACTTCCCTTATTGAGGATCAAATTTACAATATGACATGGTCTCACTTTACGATGGCGGTTTTCATTTAGGTATTATAATGTATTTAAATTTTTACATATTTAAAAAAAAAAATTACCATACCATACATACCATACAAATTTTACTATACCATACATATCATACAATTATTACCATATTTAAAAAAAAATATAATTTTAATAGATAACAATTACATACAAAAATACGATCAATCCTGAAATTCACAAATTTATAACACCAAAAACCGACTTTTCCACATCCATAGTTTCATAAAGGGTTCACTAATATGACAGCCTATAGACATAGCCTAGATAACAAAACCAAAGTAGACATTATTTTAGTCATTTTACGTTAGCTCCTAGCAAATTTAATTAAAATTTTAGGCAGGGTAATTGGATAAGAGGATGGTAATTATCACATGAATATATCGTGGGTTCATATCTCATTCATAGGGCTCATAGAGGGCTGGGGGCGGTCTCGTTAAGCCAGGGTAATTACAAACTCCATGTTGGTTGAGTATGAATGAAACAATGCTTTGCTAACTATTGTTGATATCAGTTAGACTTAGGTTTATGGGAGATTGGTATTTTTTATGTGTTTTAGATGTTTAATAATAGTGTTTATGAAGTTTTGTTATTTTTTTCTATATCATTATGTTTTCTGTTTAATACAAATTCAGCCTGGTGGCGGAATACAACGCTGCACATGGTCTACTTGTTTCTGTTTATGTTTTTTCTCCATATTTATAGTGTTTGTCTTATTTTAAAATTGTTTTTACCTTTAAATTTTATTCCGATTAAGACAAGATAGGCGGAGAGTTCTTAAGATCAAGATAACGCCACTCAACACGCTATGCCTTCAGAATTCAGCGGAAAATGGGGAACAGAGTGTCTTAACACTAGATTCCTTCTGCCTATCCTGCTATGTGCGGGATACAGCGTGATTTGAGTTTTTTATTTTTGATAATAAAATAGCAATACAATAAGAAAACTTGTGAATAGTTACTCCAAGTAAGATCCCAATCAAACGATTCTAAGTGTTATTTTTAAACTATGTTCTAAACTTGGGAAACACTTACCGACATCGTCGTGTTCAAGATCTGATGCATCATGAGTAACTTCGTCCTCTTCAGGGGCGCTCTCGTACCTCTCTTTCAGAACCGTCCGGGGCACTGCAAGTAGAAAAGCACTTTAACACAAGGACTTAAGATAACAAATTGTTTGACAATCTTATTATTATAACGGACGATAATTTTAGAACTGGAGGGTGATTTATATTTTGGAACGTTGCGTTTTTAGCGTACGTGACTCAACCGCGATTTGTCTTTTTGTTTTTAATGTCTTCCTAAATAAAGTATTTGGGGGTTTTTTCCCCTAAAATTTTTAATGGTTATCCAAGTTAGCGTGGCTTTTATTCTATGGTAACAGATTTATTTCTTTCATTTTTATTTTCTTCTCTTTCTTTCTCTTTTTTATTTTTTACTTTAATTTTGAATTGAGAAATTATAAAATTTAGCTAGAAAATTTGAGAACTTACTGTGTAACTTGAGGAAAAAATCCGAAAAATGGAAATTTACAATAATTAATTAAAAAAATATATTACAAAATTATAATTTTGCTTCAGTTTATACAAAATGAATTCATATGCTTGCAAACTTAAGTTTGTCAACATTAATAAATTGTACTTCCCGTTGACGTACAATCCTGAAATTGGTAAGGAAACCTAGGTGGACGAGTCCAACTCGCACTTGACCAGTATTTTATAAACTTATCCCATACTATATAAGTAACATTAAACATAATTCTTAAAACTATAAACTCTAAGTATGTGCAGTGAACAATGGAATCAACTCAGCAAATATCTCTGAGTCCATTTCGTTCTACAAAGTTGTAGAACAATAGAAAGGCAATAGACGTACTATGTACTATGTTAATCTGAATATCTTTGTTGGTCGTATTATACAGTATTATTTTAATAGCACACATATATCAGTACCTCTCTGAGCACCCTAAAATATAAATGTAAGCAAGAAGTTTCTTCTATAAAATGTTAGAATTTTAATAAGGTACTCGATATTATTTAATTTTTTTTAACTTCATATAGCAGGGTAGGTAGAGGGAACCTGGGAATCTCGTAGGACACTCGGTTCCCATTAAGAAATTTCCATTTCCCAATTTCGGACGAATTAGGGAGGCATTATATGTTGAGTGGCGGAACTCAACGCTGCGCCTTGCCTCGTTACTTAAAATAAATTTAATATAAAAAATATACTAGTAATCATACGTACATACCAATAAATATATATAAATATATAATAGCTGCCTAAGCTTATTATAAAAAAATATTAAGAAAAAATATCTGGTAGACTACTCCATCCATCCATTCATCAGCTTTTCAATGTCCACTGCTGGACATAGGCCTCCCCTAATTCTCGCCACTACGTCCGGTCCTGCGCCCTTTGAATCCAGCGGATTCCCGCTGTCTTTTTAAGGTCGTCGGTCAACCTGGTTGGTAGACTACTACGTCGGTATAATTGTAAAAATTAAGCAAAGTTGGAACTCGCAGTGGATTGATATATGACATACATTATTACATACATATATATGCTCTTAGTATTTTAGTATGTAAACATTAAAGAGAAGGAAAAAGGAAATAGAATAATTTCATATCGATATGACGAATATTTGTTTTATTTGATTTCTTCCTTTGATCATAACTTATTTGTTCCAATAACGGTTGCCAACACCATGATTGTAATATTATATCTTTTGTATTAATTAGGGATATTGTTTACTTGTGAAACTCGCTATGGATTTTAGAAGCTTGAATATTATTTACCAGCAGTGGTAGTGGATTCAATTCCTACTTGGGAAATTATTTATATTATGTTAATTTCTTCGGTAGTACGGCAAAACGTTGAGTTCCGCTACTCAACACGAAATGCCTCGAAAATTTGATAAAAAGTGGGGAACGGAGTATAACCTAACGAAAGGTTCCCTTTGCCTACCCTACCCATATTATTTTCCGCATCAAGCTGAAAAAAAATTAGCAAAATAAAATCCACTTCAAATAGTAAACTATACAAATTTAAGCCTTATATGATTTTATCATGGATGGCATCGTTAGTATTGCAACTAATTAAAATGTACCTTATGAGAAGTAACAACTTTCAAATTAAAAAAAATCATTAGAATTAAAAAAATCGAAACATAAAAAAAATACAGTCGAATTGAGAACGTCCTCTTACAGAAAACGCTTAAAAAGAAAGTAAATATAAAGTATATAATTCAAATATCAAATTCACACATATAAAAATTATTCTAACACTAGTCTTAAACAGCTTTCTTAATTTCCAATCATGATTTAATTCTTAAATTAATAATTTAATGATTAATTTTTAAATCATAATGGCGACCGGATGTGCCCCAATATCGGCGCTTTCAATAGAGATGCCAACGGATTGTAGTCAAACACCCGGATGTCGTACGAAGCTTTGCCGGCATTTCATATTATTAACGAACTGTTGGACTATCGAACTGAATCGTACCATTAAACGGATTATAGGAGGCTTTTGATGCATATCGACAGTTTGGAATTTAATTATACGTAAAATAAATATGTATGTATAATTAAATTTGTATAATTGTTCTATTATACACTACATACTGCTTGCCTGTCAAGATGATCGTAGTTATCGTATTAGGGTCCCATTTTGTCCTTTTGAGATACGGAACCCTAAATCAATAATCAGAAAAAAAACAGCTTCACGCTGTATTCCGCATACGCCCTTTATCTTGACACCAGAGCGAAGAAATGGAAATATAAATTTAAATATAGGTATATTTAATTTCCTCGATTGGGTATCGAACCCACAACCAATCGGTTTACAGTCACACTTTGTGGCGCTGCGCCACGACTGGCCTCTAAACAAATAATAATTTTACAAATACTATGAATTCTTATTTAAAGATAAGTACTTAAGTCAGTCAATATTAGTTGACTAGACGCATTTATTTATATTCAAAATGCGTCTGGTAAGTTAACTACATTGGCATACTAAGCTTAATAGTTTAGAGCTATAGATTCATTTGAATTCAAATGGAATATGAAATCACATAAAATTTCAAATGAAAAAACATAAAATTTTACATTTTTTTTATATGCTCTCTATATTATTAAAAATGCCAAGTGGCTTAGTAGAACAGTATCTGGTTGTACACGTGACGGTTGTAAATTCGGCCTTCCTTGGAATCCTCCACCTTGAAAATCTTTAAAATTCATTTCATTCTCCGAGATTGAAAGATCACTTCATTCATGAAAGATCACTTCATTGACCCTTCATATTTCATTTTTCACCCAAAATAAGCTACAGGTATTATTAGTATTTCAACAGGGATAGGAACCTCCTTGAAATATAAATATTCCACCGTTCGTTCTGGATTCGAATCCACAATTCCAACAATAGTCCAGAATAATAATCACAAACAACCTTATTATTAACCAATGCCAGACCAAAACAAACAACGCTTATACCGCTCATATAAAACTAAGTATTATTAGAGAGAACGAGGGCCTTTCCTATAACGTTTCCTATTTATTTATAGAACTACTATATTTCGTTAGCAAGCGCTCTAACAGTCGTTCAGATAATAAAATAAGATAGACGGATGTGATCGGTGATGACTACCGTTTTATATTCGTGATAGACGCCAGTCGGACTGGAATTATTGATCTGGAGACTCCTTAATGTGCTGAACCAAAAAGCTCTATAGATTCTGTTAGATAAATTTGAGTAATATGAATATATAGGCACAGTGGCTGCTTGTTAATGTGTCGGTTGTGGGTTTGGTTTTCGCTTGGGGTATTATTATTTTCGTTTTCTCGCTCTGGTGAGGCAAAGCTCGACGTTGAGTTCCATCATTTAAGCACCGAAGTCCGGAGGTCTCGAGAATTCAGTGGAAGAAACGAAATGTCTACTACGTTCCATACTACGTTCCCAGGTTCCCTACACTGCTGTGTGCAAGATACAATGTAAAAAATTATAATTTCATGTTATCTATATATATAAAATCGAAAGGTCACTCACTCATCACGAAATCTCAGAAACTATATGTGCTTGGGATTTCAAATTTTGCATAGGAGTTACTTATAGGACGTAGGTGCTCGCTAAGACGGGAATTTGCAATATTCGATTTCTAAGGGGTTGTTTTTGGGGCCGAAAGTTTGTATGAAACTTCGTTACTACAAATGCTAAAAGTCTCAAATTTTGCATAGACGTCACTAGGACGTAGTCATGGAGACAGAAATTAATAATAACATAGTTCACGCGGGTGATACCGCGAGCGGGCCGCTAGTTATAAATAAATAACCAACCAAATAAATTACCAACATTTTTAGTTTATTAAGGAAATGTATCTTTGCCTTCGAAAATATTATGAAATCATTGATTTGAAGACATATCTGATGTTAGTTTAGGATAAACCAAATGTATTAGAAAAATGTATTCTGAATTTCAGTTTATTTCAACTCTACATACAATATTCGGAATAAGAAAAAAAAAAACAAATAAGATATTGTCGTTTATAAAATAAAATTTTGACATAGTTTTAAGACGTTTACTAATTCACGGCGCTGAGATCCGCAACTTGACACGTCTCGAGCGACACCTTGCCTCGACAACAGAGCGAAGAAATGAAAATATATAATTTAAATAAATATTTCATTTCCTCGAGTGGGAATCGAACCCACAACCAATTGGTTTACAGTCACACCCCTGCGCCACGACTGGCCTCTACCTAACTACTACTTTAAATAATATTATAGACTTAAATATTTTTTTATTATCATGTATATAAATAAACAAGGGATATAATGTTGTCAGTGCCTAAAGCAATAAATGTAAGTAAGTAAACAAAAGCTTTATGTGGGAGTTTATTGAATACTTCAACGGGTTTGGGAAATTCTAAGAGAAAAACTGTTATTTGTTTTGTATGTATTCTTTTAAAGGTTGGATGGAGGTGATGAAATTCTATTGTAATATAACAATTCTAATAGGACTGGAGTCAAACCACGTTATATTAAATAAATAAAAAAAATCATTTTTATGCTGTATCCTGCACACAGCAGGGTAGGCAGAGAGAACCTAGCGGCAGAACTCAGCGCGCTTTGCTTCGACACCAGAACGAAGAAACGGAAATATAAATGTAAATAAATATTTCGCTTCCTCGAACGGGTGGATTGTGGGGAACTAGGGGTCTAAATACTAGGTTCCCTCTGCCTAACCTACTACAGTATATAAAGCATGAAGCAAATAAAAAAAAAGTAACTGTAATACAATAATGAAGAAAAAAAATAATAATAAATATTCGTGAAAACGCGTTCGCCAAAACAATACAACAAAAGTTGGTACCAACATATCGATATAATACGAGAAAAACTTTTTGACTGATCGTTCGTAGGAAACTGAAACAATGAAAAATTGTACACTCCCCGACGTCAAAACAAAAATGGATTGCTTTTGGAACAAATTCCAATTGGCTAAACCAATTATTTCTATAAAATAATAACGAAAAAAGGGGCCAAAGTTTCTATACATTTATAAGCTTTTTAAGAAAAAATCATGATACTAGATCATTTTATATTTAACCACTTGGGATTCTATTGAATTGTTTTTTTTATATGTAAATAAAGCAATTCAATTAAATATATTGACTATTAGCAGTAGAAGATGTTCAAAAGAATATGTTAAAAGAATAGGAATATATTTTTGTGTAGCTCCATCCCTTATAACCAGGTAAGCAGAGGGAGCCTAGTGTTAAGACACTCCGCAATCCATTTTCCGAATTCTGGAAGCATTGCATAATGAGTGGTTCAACGCTGCGATTTGCCTTGGCACCAGAGCAAAGAAATGGAAATAAGATTACGAGTATTTCATTTCCTCGAGTAGAAATCGAACCCACCACCAGTCGCGTCAAAAATAATTAAAATCTTTAATATTCTATCTTATTCTATTCTATGTTAATTGTTCTTACCGCAAGTATAGACCACTTTCAGGTAAGTCCGGCTTCCGGTTCTGCAAGGTTTTCCAAACATTTTGCTGTCAGCTGACAGGACGCAGCGTCTCTTCCCGTGACACTCCCTCATCGCTGTTTCTGTCGCATACGGCTCTAAGCAAGCTGTCATAAAGCAAAAAAAATATTAATATTATTAAAAAAATACTATATTATTATTAATAATATAAATATTAAGACGGAGTTCGATCTTAGATAATTTAATATTAATGGCGTGTATTTCTATTTAGAAGTTAAGAAAAAAGAGCCATGAAAAGAATATACTGATATATAAGAATAGATAAATAAATTGGAATGCTAAAAGTAGTTTACTTGAACAAACTAATTGACAAGATAATTTAGTATTAATTAATAAATTATTAATGCAATACAAACAAACAAACCCCCAAAGTTACATTATAATATTATCATTGCGAGCTATTATTACTTTTTACAATAATTATTATTTAAGCTAAATACGCCTTCATAATATAAAACGCAAAAGAAGCAAAAGAAATAATAGTTGTATATAGCATTAATCAAGTATCAATAAAATATAAAGAAAAATATGTATTTAGACAAATTTACTTGTATCAATTTTAAACTTAACGCTAAAAATCTAAGCATACCCCAACCTACCCTAAAAATAAAAATACCCTAAAAATCTAAGCATACCCCACCCTACCCTATGCTCTACAACGAATCCACAAGGAAAAAATCACCAATAACGTACGCAATTCCATCAGATGCTTTTACAGAACGTAACAACTCCAGGGATACTCACTCTCCTCTTTCATCCCCCGCGGCTGAGGGCACTGTATTGAATCGTACTCCGTCCGTCCGTACTGCGCGGAATATATGGCCACCCTCGAGTGTGGGTTACAGCTCAAATGAAGCACGTCGTTCTCACAGCCCACTTTACTTCGAAACTCGTCTGCCAAACCAAATGTTATCTTGTACGTTTGTATCAAATTTCAAACTGAATCACTCTAGTTTTGTTATCTTTAACGCTTTTAGCAACTTAGTCTTTTCTATTCGTTTTGACGATGTTTTAAAGAATTAAAACTCAGCACCGGGATTATTACTTTGTGTGCTATAACGAGATACTATTTAAAATGCAAATGGTATAAAGTTTTTAAATTACTCATAAGTTTTTGTTTTATATTTTTTTTAGCTTTATTCTGAATCCCGCACATAACGTGATAGGCAGAGGGAACCTGGGAATCTAGTGTTAAAACAATGCATTCCATGCTTTCCGCCGAATTTTTAAAGCGTTGCATGCAGAGCGAACTAATGAAAATATTAAAATTTTCATTCCTCTCAAGTGGGAATTGAACCCACAACCATCACGAGCAAGGTATTATAAGATTTTCCTCTTATAATATTACAATATATGTACATTTTTATCGAGAAAAATGCAATAAACTGTCATCCAATTCTATATTCAAATATTATAGCAGAATTCAATTCAGTTTTAAGCGATTTCCATTAAACATTACAACTGAAAGTATAAAATCACAGCTTTGTATTATCGGTCCAGTAGCTCGGCTCTTTTAGAGTTGCATAGAATTTTATCTGCAATTCCCAAAAGTGGTTCAGGCTTGAGGCACGAATTCCATCATGGAACAGCAGATTCAAAATTGTGGATGTAGTATATTCGAAGAGGTTAAATATTCAAGAGACTTTCAACCGAATGGTGTTTCTTTGAATTTTTAAATTGTACACTTTTTTTATAGAACAACTACCCTCACATTAAACAAAAAGCTAACTGTCCAAAATAGCGGTGCCAAAGAATCTGACCTGTTGGGAACTTTGCCAATCCCGTTCAAAGCTTGCAGGTTGAGAATTTTGGATAAAAATCTTGTCGGTTTTTAGCTATCTTAGTATATCTACTCATTATTATAGGTTTTCCAATTAGTTTTGCACGTAAAAATTAGTTTTACGGTATACTTTGTAAGTAATATAATTGAAATGGTAATAATCTCAGTCTACAAACTCAAATTGTAATCACTATCTTCTATTTGATTTCTGAATATATCTCCTCGCTCTGGTACCAAGACAATAATTCAGTAAAAAGAGGGGAACAGAATGTCTTAATGCTAGGTTCCCTCTGTCTTCCTATCCTGGCGTTTGTGGGATACAACGTGAAGTATAAAAAGGTGAACTTACATGGGCGGCACTTGTAGGCTACTTCCACGAATCTCCTAGATCCTGGACATGGATCCACGCCAAAAGCCTTCGGACTTGTGTGGAATTTACACTGACGTTTCTTCTGGCAAGCCTCTACCACAGTCTGCAACAAGGAATACTAAAACACATTAGTTAGTATGCCGATTCTACTTTTGCGTTATGTAATATAATAGAAGAGACTAGTAGTGGCGCAGGGGCACAAATTTTTGCTCTGGTGTTGAGACAAGCGCGGCGTTGAGTTCCGTGTCTTTACACGCAATGCCTCCAGAATTCGGTGGGAAATAGGGAACAAAGTGCTTTAATAGGTTCCCTCTGCCAATCCTCTTGTGTGCGGGATACAGCGTGAAGCTAATTAATTTTTTAAATTTAATGTAGTGCTAAAAAGAAATTATTTTAAAGTGATTTTAATAATGCAAATGTAAACGCGACTATTATGAGTTATAATTCCATTTGGGTAAATTAAATGTTTAATATTTTCATTTTCTCGCTTTGGTAACGAGGCAAGAATTGGAATTCGGTGGAAAGTAGAGAACAGAAATGTCTTAATGGGAACGAATGTCTTAAAACTAGGTTCCCAGGTTCCGCCTGCCCCGCTATGAGAAGGATAGAGCGTGGAGCTAAAAACCATTTTAAAGTTTTTTTTCTTAATACTGTTGGTCCTCTAAATGAATATCGAACCCAAGATATCATCGCAATAACAATCAAACGACGCTCCACTGCGTCACTACGCCATATAATGTTAGATTTTTGGTATAAAGCAAATATTTTCATGTTTGATTAAATATTTTAGACGGAAACCAATTTAACCTTTCATGGAATAAGTCGATAGTTACGAGTACATCCGCTTCATATTGGAATAATAGATATGGGAAAGTTAGTTAGTGTTCAAATGAATGTAAATCTCCTTATGAGAATAGCCGAGTTCATAATATCTTTTTTCTTTCAGGTATAGTACTATAATTTTTTTTGTATATTATGTTAATATTCAATAGTGACTTAAAAATTAAATATCCAGCTTTTACACCTGGATATGCAGATAGGCTTACGGAATCCAGGCGTAAAAGCAATATACGAGGTGGCTGTCGTGTCGTGCGATATAATTGGAAAAGTGGGAAACTGAGTATCTCAACACTGCTCTAGGTTCTATATAAAACGTTAATAATTGAATATAGAGTTTTTTCAATAACAATTAGTTATATTTTATGAATACTTCCACTATATAGATTATACACGTATTAGAAGGAATAGATTGAATCATACATACCCGTTTCAATTTTGAAAATTGAATTGAATTTCTAATATAACAATAATCTATTATTTTTATATGGAGTACTATTTCAAAACTAAAATAGCTAAAAAACCAACTATTACGTAATAAATATATAAGTGTATATTGCATACTATTACCATTATATCATCCGCGTAAATCTTATAACCGTAACCGTAACCAACTTGGCGCAGCTACCATTTACGCCGGTAGACTACAAGAAGCTTCTACGCTTATTAATTCCTCAGTCTTTGCTGCTAACGAACGTAAATATATAAGGACGAAAAACGACTAAAGTTGCTTTGGATATTTAGTTACATTGTTTAATGAGGATATAGTTATAAGATATTTAAAAAAAGTAATCAGCTTCACGCTGTATCCTGCTCACAGCAGGATAGGCTGAAGAAAGTATTTAGACACTCCGTTCCCTATTTTCCACAGAATTTTAGACGCATTATGCGGAACTCAACGCCGTGCTTTGCCTCGATACCAGAGCGAAAACATTAAAATATAAATTTAAATAAATATTTCATTTCCTCGAATGGGGATCGAACCCACAACCTGTTGCGTTTCCAGTCACACACTTTTGCCCTTGCGCTACGAATGGCCTAGATATTTTTTAAGATCTAAATCTAAACGCGATAGAATAATCCCCTATAAAAAGATATTTTCAATAGAGTCATTAGACAAAGCTCTTTAGACAATTAATTCTCTACTTAACCAATACTTAAGCCAAGGATCTCTTTTTGTTTTATAATTGTAATATAAGGAAAAATTAAATATATAAAATACTTAAATACATAATTTCTCAATTTCATATACATTTTCAATAGCGCTTTTGAACTTTTATATTAAAAAAAAAGTTTCCGAATTGCTACTCTGTAACGTTTACAAAATGTCAAACTCATTCATGCTCCGATTACGACAATTTGAACTTAATGGATATTTCCCATTGTCTTAAAAGTCAAAAGTTAAATTCTTTTCTATTGTTAAAAAGTAGGCTTGATCCATTTTATATGGGAAATTTTAAAACGAGTAATTATTAATATTAAAAATGTGAATGTAAGTTTGTCTGTTACGCCTTCTCGCCAAAACTACTCAACCAATTGCCCTGAACTTTGTACTCATATTCTTAGAGGTATTAGAAACGACATAGATGCTTTATATTTTAAAATATATATATTATAACAAGGCAGTCTTGAGTTCTGATACTCAACACATAATATCTCAAAAAGTGGGAACTGAAGTTTCCCTAAAACTAGGTTCTTTCTGCTCATATGTGGGTAACGACGTGAATTTATTTTTTATTTTCTATCAAGAGAACCTATTGAACAACTTTATCTAACTTTTTTTTGATTTTAAATAAAAAATATTTTTTTGTATCTACCCTCGTATTAGTATTACCACAATCTACTTACGTAAATGCAAAACCACCTCATTCGTTGAACGTATACCTTTGTATGGGTAATGTGTCGCCAATAGATTAATGGGGGCGTAAATCTTTTCTTGAAATCTAATTTTATCAGCAATTCCTTAATGTAAATTCTTTTGAAATATCGTAGGTTCTTATTAAATGTTTTGAGATATATAAAATATGATATATTTTATTATATATTTGATGTCCAAAAGGGGATTGACTTAAGAGGATTGAGCACTTAACAACTTGAAGGACGATATTTCCTCTGAGTGGTCTTTAAGACGGAGAGTTTTGTTTTTCTTCTGCTCAAAATTTCTTTTCATCAGATCAGATATTTTATTGATTTACGCTGTACCCCGCACTTAGCAGGAAGATGGAACCTGAGAATCTAGTGTTAAGACATTCTGTTCCCATTAACATACTTCCATTCCCCACTCTCTGCCGGGTTCTGGAAGCACTGTAAGTTGAATAGCGTAACATCCAGTTGCACCAAGTTGTCTATAAAGAACCTTTGATAAACATGTCTACCATCATCCAGTA
This sequence comes from Heliconius numata, assembly GCA_016802625.1. Taxonomy (NCBI): domain Eukaryota; kingdom Metazoa; phylum Arthropoda; class Insecta; order Lepidoptera; family Nymphalidae; genus Heliconius; species Heliconius numata. Next base: position 603,838 of record JAEBDU010012897.1, read on the forward strand.
AATTACTACGATTACTATATTTATGTTTACATATTTGTATAAATTATTGAAATTTACGTAAATCATTCACCAAAATCCATTTAACTATTGAATAAGTAAAATATATTCATGAATAATAATGCTGCCCATATTATATTCAACTAGCAGACGCGCGCAGCTTCGCTTGCTTATTTAGGGGTAAATATGTGTTCAATGAAATATTTTTAAGTCTAAATTTCAAATTTTATAAAAGTCGGTGGCGATTTTAGAATTTTTCCATCCAAACTTTCCAACCCCTTATTTGCACCCTCAGGGGCAGAATTCTAGAAAACCATGAAACATGTGTTCAATTAAATACTTTTAAGAGTCTGAATTTCAAATTTTATAAAAATTGGTGCCGATTTAAAAAAAAATCTATACAAACTTTCAACCCTTTATACCTTTACCCTTTACCCTTACGGGGAGAATTCTAGAAAACGATGAAACACGTATTCAATTAAATACTTTTAAAAATCTAAATTTCAAATTTTATAAGAATCGGTGCCGATTTAATTTTTTTTCCATACAAACTTTTAACCCCTATTTCACCCCTTTAGGATTAAAATTTTACAAAATCCCTTCTTAGTGGATGTCCAGATTACGAAAGTAAACATCTGTCCAAATTTAACGTTTCTACGCACAGCGATTACGGCTGTGCGTGCGTCTTACCTCAGTCAGTCAGGACAAGTCCTTTTATATATATAGATAATGTTATAATGATTTATATATAGAGGCCAGTCGTGGCGCAGTGGCTCAAGCGCCTGTCTGGAAACGACTGGTTGTGAGTTCGATTCTCACTCGAGAAAATAAAATATTTATTTAAATGTATATTTTCATTTCTTCTTTCATCTGGTAACTTCTGGTAACTACATATATGTATATATGTATGAAAATATTAATATATTTTTTTCCATGGATGGAAAAGTGAGCGGTAAGAGCGGTAAGAGAGGTAGGGGGAGACCTCAGTTGACCTTCGAAAACACAGTATCAAAGATACTGGAAGAAGGTCACGTATAAAGCATGAGGACCGCCTGAAGGGCATGTAGGTTGATGACAGTGGACGAATCGAAAGAGATAAGTAGAAAGCGTTTGGCTCTCCGTTCTTTCTGACTACCCCGCTAGGGATAAAGCGTGAAGCTATTCTGGTAACTAAAAGTTAAAAATAAAATCACATTCTCAGTTACAAAAATGCTGACTAATTTTATTTGGTAAACCTTAACGTAAACGTACGTCATAAACGGATCTAAAAAAAGAAAAGACATGCCAGCGACCGTTCAATCTACGTTAAAAAATGTCGTGAAAGACCTATTCTGTGACTTGCTGACTGGCCACCCGAAAATTACTTGCGGTTTCTTTGTTACTATGAATACTGCCAACGAAGTCGAGATTACGGCACATTTTAAGGGTGCATATTGTTTTAGGTTAATTCATCCAGAGGATGTCCTGACTAATATCTGTCCGATATTTGTTTTTGGGCATACGGGTACGCGACCCCGGATCCTCGAGCCGCCACTCTTACATCCTCATCCAGTCCGTAAGAATGGTGTCCTAACACCCCCCCCCCTCCCCTCCTCCTTTCCTTAGCTCCCTCCTTTTACCTATCCTACCCCTTCTATTTTCCTCTCCCCTCGGTTTTTCCCCACAAAGGGGTTTTGGAGGTCAGACGGCAGTCGCTCCATTTAAAAACCGCCAACCGCCACTTAAATGGACCGACAACACAAAAGACTGGGTACGGCTAGGGCGTCGCCGCAAAACGACGCGCAGGCACATCGCCCTACACCTATGACAAGTGGGCAAGGGCTACCGTGTCATGTACGGGCACGGCTAAAGACGCTAGTACCCAGACGGAAACTCCGCTTTGCAACGTGGAATATTGGCTCTCTGACCGGACGATGCAGGGAACTCGCAGATGTACTCATGAGACGTCGGGTCCAGTGTGCCTTCCTCCAAGAAACACGCTGGAAGGGCAATAAGTCCCGTAACATCGGACAGGGTTACCGGCTTATATGCACTGGGTCACCTTCGGGTAGAAACGGTGTAGCGGTAGTGCTTTCTGAAGAGCTTCAGAATGGGCTCCTTGAAGTTGACCGTCGCTCCGACCGCCTGATGCGAGTGAGGGTACTGATTGAGGGCGTTATCACAAACTTAATCAGTGCCTATGCTCCCCAGGCGGGATGTAGTGCGGCCGAAAAGGAGACATTCTGGGAGCAGTATGAAGGGGTGCTACTTGCTGTGCCGTGTACCGAAGTGGTCTTAGTTGGGGGGGACTTGAACGGGCACGTCGGTAGGGCTGCTGAGCCGTATGAACGTGTTCACGGGGGTTTTGGGCACGGTCTTCGCAATGCAGAGGGAGAAAACATTCTGAGAACCTGTATTGCGTCTGATCTGGCCGTCGTGAATACGTTCTTCCAAAAGAATTCTCAGCACCTTATCACGTATAAGTGCGGGTCCCACTCTACTCAAATAGACTACTTATTGACCAGACGGTGTCATATGGGCAGGGTAACTAACTGTAAGGTCATTCCGGGCGAAAGCCTAACGGCCCAACATCGTCTTCTTGTCATGGACTTTAACGTCACTCCGAAGAAGAAAGTAGCCGAGAAACGTAGGCCTCGGATCAAGTGGTGGTTGCTGAATGGACCGATGCAGACTGACTTCCTAGCAGAGGTGAAAAGTCATAATCTTTCGACTAACACCGAAACTGCTCAGGATGCTTGGGATCGGGCTCAGTCGGCAATCATTGCGGCAGGCAGGCGAGTTCTTGGCGTTTCTAGGGGAGGACGTGTCATCGACAAGGAGACATGGTGGTGGAATGACGAGGTCCAGGAGGTGACTCGTGAAAAGAAGGCTGCCTTTAAGAAATGGCAGGAATCCAACTCTCCTGAAGACAGACTGGAGTACACAGTAGCTAAACGTGCCAGTAAACGAGCTGTAGCCAGAGCCCGCAGTGAGAGTTTGTCACCATTGTATGATAAACTTGAAACTGTGGAGGGGCAGAAGCTCATTTACAAACTGGCACGTTCCCGGGATAAAGTGACGCAAGATATCGCAAAATGTCTTTGCGTCAGAGATTCCCAGGGCACGCTGCTCTGTAATCATGACTCTGTGAAGGAGAGGTGGAGAAGCTACTTCCAGGAGTTGCTGAATACTCAGCACCCATGCAGTCTTCATCACGACCCACCGCCTAACCTCGGACTTATTGCCCCAATAACCCTTGACGAAACACGTAATTGCCTTCGACGCATGAAGAACGGAAAAGCGGTGGGACCTGACGACATTCCGATCGAAGCGTGGAAATCGTTGGGCTCTCTTGGTGTGCTCATGCTTACTGACCTTTTTAACCATATCTTGAACACTGGTAAGATGCCGCATCAGTGGCGGCTTAGCTTTATTACCCCTATTTACAAGGGAAGGGGCAGTGTTCAAGATTGTGGTAGTTATAGGGGCATTAAGCTTATGAGTCATACCATGAAGCTCTTCGAGCGCATGATCGACCTCAGGCTCCGCCGAGAGTGTACTGTCTCTGAGTCTCAATATGGATTTCAGCCAGGATCGGGCACCATGGACGCCATTTTCGCCCTCAGAACTTTGATGGAGGCTTACAGGGAAAAAAGGAGAGCTCTGCACGTGGCCTTTTTAGATCTGCAGAAGGCCTTTGACTGTGTGCCTCGTCAGTGTATCTGGTGGGCATTGCGATCCAAAGGGATCCCTGAGGCCTATATTGAGATTATCAGAGGCATGTACCACGATTCCGCTTCTATGGTTAGGACTGCTGTTGGCGACACTAGACCCTTCCCGATTACAGTAGGGGTTCACCAGGGCTCGGCTCTTAGTCCGTTCTTATTCAATGTAGTGCTCGATACTGTCTCGGCTCACATCCAGGACCAGCCTCCATGGCTGATGATGTATGCCGACGACATAGCACTCATTGCCGAGAACCGACTGACGCTGGAGCGTAACTGCTGCTGGAGCTGAGCTGGAGGTGGAGTGAACCTCTGGAAGGGTACGCTTGAGAACGGCGGTCTTAAACTAAATGTGTCGAAGACAGAGTACATGGCCTGCGGGAGCCGGGACTCGAGCACGATCCTTATAGGTCCTGAGCCAGCCGTTAAGTCGGAGAAGTTCACCTTGGATCCGTTATGCACGAGTCTGGAGGCATCGACCACGATGTCCATGGCCGGATAAGCGCTGCCTGGGCCAAATGGCGGGAGGTCACTGGTGTGGTCTGCGACCGCAGAATACCGCCCAAGCTCAAGGGGCTGATATACAAGAGCATCGTCCGACCGGTTCTTTTATACGGCAGCGAATGTTGGCCAGCACTATCTCGGCACACTCAGGAGCTTCACGTCACGGAAATGAAGATGCTGAGGTGGATGTGCGGCGTAACGCGGTCTGACCGCATACGCAACACATTCATTCGAGGTAGTCTTGGGGTCCGTGACGTAGCGGATAAGCTCCAAGAGCGTCGCTTGAGATGGTTTGGCCACGTTACGCGCCGGCCTAAGAACTATGTCGGACGCAAGTGCCTTGCTATACTAGTTCCTGGGGCGCGACCTCCCGGACGCCCAAGGAAGCGCTGGTTGGATGTCGTGATGCAGGATATGAGAGCCAATGGTCTAACCACCGAGGACGCAAAAGATCGTGCAAAGTGGAGTAGGTTAAGTAGGAAGGCAGACCCTAGCAACAGCCGGGATTAATGCCAGGAAGAAGAATTGTTTTAGGTTAATATTTTATATAAAAGTAAATTTTTAAGGAAATATTTAATTAATTTTATATTTTTTTTATAAATTTAAGTGTATGAAATAAAATTTATTATATGGTAGTTGGTACGTGCGAACTTCAAAGAAGATATTTTGCACATACCTTAAAAATATGTAAAAGCAGGTGTTAAATATTTAACATATCTCTTAGTCTTTAATTTTATGCATTTAAATAAAAATCAAATGTAGTACGAAGTTATACCAATTATTACAACCAAAAAAAGAAGACAGTCGTACCACCGGCAGTAAACGAGATGTACGACATGTAGTAAGTTCGATTCCCACTCGACGAAATGAATATTATTTTTGAATTCTGCCACTTAACTCCCAATGGCATCTGAATTTAGTGGAAAAAGGCAGTGTTTGAATGGCAACAAAGTGTCTTAACACTAGGTCTTATATAACCTCCACCTACCGCATAGTGGAGACTAAAAAAAAAAGATTTTAAATTGAATTGATTCTAAACAACAAGTCTAATTCAGTACATCTCATATTAATTAAACTCTAATATTTATTATAATATTTCATACAACAAAAGGTTTAAATTCAACAACAAGTATATTTATGAATATAAAACCACATTAATCCGCTATCATTAAATCAGATCTCGCTTTATGTAAATCAAAGAGATTAACTAACGATTAAATACATACATAAATATTTGTTTTCGTAAAATAACTAATGAAATATTTAATACATATTTAATTATTATATCAACTTATATAAATACGACTAGCTTATATAGTTGTTGGCGAAGTGATTTGTGCTGAACTGGCACGCTCGGAACGCCATAAATAAAGAACAACAACAACAACTAAAATCTCTTAAATATTATTCTTCACTTAGGAAAGAGAAATATTTTTTTTTAGAAAGCGTGTAAATATTTGTCCAATTCGGTAATTTATTATTTCATATGAAATCTATTAAAATATTCGGATGAACGGGATGTCTTAACACTAGCTTCCCAAGTTTTATCAGCCTACGGGATATAGAAGGAAGCTAAAAAAAACTAATGTATGTGTCGCACAATTTTCTACATTTTCAAGGAATAAAATTCTGCTTTATGGTATTCAAATAATAAAATATTTTATAAAAAAATCCTTTTCAAAACCCACATAAAGGCAGTCAAAACTAGAATAAGCCGAGTAAAGGGGTCGTTGTGAATGCAAAATTTCTATATAGTACGCTCCGAGAAAACTATTAACAGTTATGAGCGAACTCCCCTCTTTAAGTAAACATACTAGCTACATATTAGCTTTTCGATATTTTCCGCATGTGGCATGGTAGAAAGAGGAAACCCAGTGTTAAAACACTTCGTTCCTCACTCTCCGTCTAATTTTCGAGATTATTACATTATTCACAAGCAATCTACAATAGATTTAAATATAGTCAAACTTCGTCTAAATGCCTTACGACTGCCTCAATAAATAAATTTTATCTTTATTTTTTTTCAGCTTCACATTGTATCCCGCAAAGCAGGGTAGGCAGAGGAAACCTACGATTAAGACACTCCGTTCCCCACTTTCCACCGAATTCTGAAGGTATTGCGTGTTTCGTGCCATTCATGGTAGAACTTAATGCCGCGTTTTGCCTCGACACCGGTACGAAGAAATAAAAAATATAATTATAAATAAATATTTCATATCCTCGAGTGGGGATTGAACCCACAACCAGTCCCATTTACACTCATATTCTGTGCCTCTGCGCGACAACGTACCTCTTTGTATTGTCTTCTTGTCTCTGTCTTTATTAATAACGTAAACTAGCTGAGCATGGCTCTAGACTATGTAAACGATATTAGCATAGTGTAAACACTATAATATCGTAATATTATATATTATGTTAAACGTGCATGAACTAATTAATTTAACATCATTATAATTATTATCGAAACAATATAATGATAGAGGCCGTCATGGAACCGTGGCTAAGATATGTTACTAAACGTAAAGGTAGACGGTTGTGGGTTGACACAAGAGAATGGATTATTTATTTTTTAATTTCTTTCCTCTGGTAGTAATGCCTAAAGGGGGAAATTGGGGGAGAGTGTCTACAGTCTGTTCTCTCTGCCCACCCTGTTATATAGCGTAAGGCTGATAAAAACTGCTGAAGCTTGAAGAGAAAGCTTTTATTAAATAACAATAAATAAATTTAATAAATTCATCACGAAGAGTACCAACCTCTACTATATTAACTGAAATTAAAGAAAGAGTATCATCGTAATAAAAACGAACCTGCAACGCACTAGGCCAAGTGCAAGAAGTATCACCAACAACTTCCACAGCAACGGGCTGGTACTCTGTCAGCTCTGAAGAACAGGAGGTTTGAGATGCTGAAGCTCCATATTGTGCCACTTGTATACTAATAGTTGTTCCTCTTGGACATATAAGTGTTACCATTTCTTCGTCACAGGCGGCTTTTTGGTGTGTTCTTAGTGTGCCGAGAAGTAATTCTGTGAATAAAATAAAACAAAATTGAAAATAGATAATAATAAATAATAGATATATCGTAAAATAAAATGACAATAATAGCTTTTTTAGCTTCACGCTATATCCCACATGCATCAGGGTAGGCCGAGGGAGTCTAGTGTTAAAACAATACACTCTCTACTTTCCGCCAAATTCTAGAGATATTGCATGTTGAGTAGCGGAACCCAACGCCGCGCTTTGCATCGACACCTCCACCACGACTGGCCTCAAATAATAATAGCAACAATAATAACAAACTTAATTGCTTTTAATATTTGCAATTTACTTCAAACATACAGCAAAGTTCAACATACATGAAAATTTGAATACTAGTACCTACTATAAATTAATTCAATCCAATGGAATCCGCAATATATGACAGACCATAATCAATATTGGATCTAAACGTTATTAGCTCAAAACGCACTACTGTCTATAGGCTCGTAATGTCTCATTACAACGTCCGACCGTACCTGTTAGGCAAATATGCCCATTGCCCATTGCCCACCTGTGAGATAGGATTGCGGAAACCCAATATAATTTATGCAAATATATCCAAGTTGGGGTAATCACATCTGAATGATATAGATCACTTCTGGGGTTTCACTGAAATTATCACTTATATTTATGATTTATATGTATTTTAGTATTTTACAGATTACAGTATGTTCAAAATATTTGTAAAGGAAACAAGTTAGATAAAAGTTTCAAGTTGCGGAACTCAACGCTTTGCCTCATTACTAGAGGGCAGAAATGAAAATAATAAATATTTACATTAACCTTGGGAATTGAACCCACAACCGTTGTGCTTACAGTCGTTTGATACGTAAATAGTAGTTTTATATAATAGGTCATTCTGCTTCTATATTACTAGATGCTACTATATGTGATTGCGTACTAGGTCATACTTGATTCTTTAGATATGTATTTTTAACCCCCCAGTGAAAACAGAGGATGCACACGCGTGTAACTGTAAAGGATACAGGATGTAGGTTCGATTTTCGCTCGAGGAAATGAAATATTTAATATTTTCATTTCCTCGTCTGGTGACGAGGCAAAACGTGGCCCTCCAGAATTCAGCGGAAAATGGGGACGAAGTGTCTTAACACTAGGTCCACAAGTTTCCTCTGCCTACGCCCTTATTACGCCAAATGAGCGACAATAGTGTTTATAGGTTCTTATTTAAATCCGTAAACATTAAAAACAGTTCGCATCTCCATTTACATTCTTTTATTATTTTTTAAAAATAAATAAGAGAATTAAGAAAAGAAAATAAAAAAACAACAAAACACCAGACGTTTAGCGCTTGCTAATACAATATTACTATATTATGAGTTACTCGTATTTTTCATAAAAAAGTAGTATAAAATAAAGTTTGTCGAAAAAGATAGCCATTTTTTACTCTTCCTATGATTCATGAGCCCGATGAGAGTGGAGACCAAACGATTGATCATTTTAAATTTACGATCGACGATTCTCTGCCGGCATGATTACTTGGTAATATGAACTCGGGGAATAAAATGTGTTTGAAAATTTAAAATTACTGTGTTGCCAAAGCAATATTTTACACTGGCACAGTGGTAAAGTTGGTAGGAAACGAAAATAGGAAGCTATAGGAATGGTTGTTAACTTGAACCTTTTAAGTATAATATGGTGAAGAATGATGTAAAGTTTAGCGTCATTATTGGAAGTTTTTGCAATATTCTAGTTTGGAATAGAATTTTCTAGAAAAATGTAAATGTCAATTATTAAAAAAAATCTAAAATAAAAAAAAACGTTAAAAAAATGTTATTTTTTAAAAAAATAATACAGAAATAAAAATGTAACTCTTTCTATTTAAATTTCTATCACTTCTCAATATCCTTTCTTTTCAAATATTTTAAACATACTGTTATTACAAGTAACTTCATAACGAGAACCGAAAAAAAACAAAGACAATTCAACTAAAAACAAATAAATCATTTCACTAACATCAAAAGTCCCATACGTCTCCAGTATCATATCCACGAACACATATGCGGACTGTAATAAAATAGTAGGGCTAAAAATATTTATCAGGAATCGTAGAGCAGGGGCTCAAAGTGTGATTGGTTGTGGGTTCGATCTCCACTCGAGAAAATGAAATATTTATTTAAATTTACAATTCCATTTCTTCGCTCTGGTGTCAAGGCAAGGCGCGGTGTTGAGTTCCACCACTCAACTCGCAATGCCTCCAGAATGTGGCGGAGGAACGGAATGTCTTTAACACTAGGTTCTCTCTCCCTACTGTAGGCATCTGATTTATTTTAAAATATTTATAAGAACCAACTGTTAAGTCTCCTCTCGCTAAGTCATTTAGACAACGGGTCATTAAGGGGTGTCATCTATTTATAGCTTACTCGTATTTCATACTCGACGAGAGGCGTAATAGGCCGCACGTGGCGAATGATCGACATTGCTTTTGGTGTTGAGTCCAATTTAAAAGATTAAATTTTTAAAATCATTTTTTTAAATGTCATAGCACAGCTAACAGCGGCTGCCTTTAAACATGATGGTCGAATCCCTCTGGGGGAATTAAATATTTTCATTTTCTTATCCCAACAAGACAAAGGCACGGCGTTGAATTACGCCACTCAACGCGCAGGTGAGCCACAAGACACGGTGAGCGGAAAGTGGAGAACAGAGTATCTTCATAATGTATCATGCAAACAGCCAAATAGGCAGAGGGAATTTGGGTACTTAGTGTTAAGACACTCCATTCCTATTAATATATTTCTGTTCTCCACTTTAGGCCGAACCTTAACCAAACCGAAAAAATAAAAATGTTAAATATTCATTTCCTTGAGTAGAAATCAAACCCACGACTTGTCACATTTACAGTCACACATTTGTGCTTCGTCACGACTAGTCTAAATGGTAGTAAACATTCAAATTGAATTATAAATTATAAAGATTTTTTTAATGTCATATGTTTACTACCAAAAGAAAAAAATTAACATTTTATAAAAGATCTCAATATCTAAATAAAATACCTAATCATCATTGGCACCCTAAATTTTTGAATGTATTTGTATTTAAAATCAAGCTTAATTAATAGAAATACATTTAAATCTGGCATATGAACTATAAACTAATATAACACAAGCATCCATTATCTCCTTTAACATTTTTATTTGAAGTATGTACTGGTACTCTTAACAAAAATAACCATCCAAATTCGGAAACACTTGTACCAAAACAAAAAGCATCTGTTCTTGCGGTTAACATGCATCTACTTAAGGGGGAGTGTTCCACGAATAATTAAAATATAATGGAATAGGTTTTTTTTAGCTTTACGCTGTACATAGTAGTAGGCAGGCAGAAGGAGACTAGTGTTAAGACACTTAACTCCTTACTTTAAACTGATTTTTGGAGGTATTGCGTGGTGAGTGAAAATGGGAGCCAAGTTCAATATTGAACTATTCATCGTTCCTGATTTCACGTTGATCTATATAGTTGCCAAGTTTATTGTTCACTCTTGAATTATAGCGTAAGTTTCGTCTCATATTTTATGTATAAATGTTATGTATTTATTATATTTTTAAGTTAGTGTAGCATATAATATACACATAAATATGTATTTACTAGTATATGTAGTAAGAATAATTTCGAAAGAATAGAATAATTTTGTACACAATTGCCTATTTATTTATTACTCTGATTAAAAACATCTATACTAAACGAACAAAAATATAGTAAAAAATGAGAGGATTTTTTAAATAATTTAAATACACATTTTAAACGTAGAATCATTTGTTGGTTATATAAAACGCTGGCTAATGTAATTTATTTTAGCTTCGTGCCTAATAAGGTACGCACGGTGTTAAGCGGCGGAGCTGAACGCCGCGTAAAGCCCTCGTTACTAGAGCTAGAAAATGAAAATATTAAATATTTAATTTTCTCAAGTGGGAATCGAATCCACAACCATCGCATATGTAGTCTGGAGGTCATAAAATAAAAGTAAACTTACAAAACAAAGAATCACATAAACCATATAGAACCTGCACCTTGCGCAATACAAACAAATCATTACCACTCATACATATGTCCACAGCCGGCTTTATATTTCGGCGAAGCGACATAAATCACTCAATGTAGGCCGTTTCCACTATGGACTGGCTCGTAAAAACTTTGATAGCATGACTCTTGCATTCCTCGAGCCTGGAACATTAATGTCACATCCTATCAATTTTTTTTTATTTCTTTTATCAGCGTCACGTATCTCGCATACAGCAGGATAGGCAGAGGGAACCTCGTGTTAAGATACTCCGTTCCCCACTACCCACCGGCCGCTTTTTGCCTAGACACTGGAACAAAAAAATGGAAATATAAATTTAAATAAATATTTCCTTTCTTCGAGTGGGTATCGAACCCACAACCAGTCGATTTTGCAGCACACTTTAAGCCCCTGCACCACCACTGGCCTCTTTTTTTATTTCTGTGAACATAAATTTGGTTCACCACGTTCCAGTCGAACTTCAAAGATGTATTGTTCGTTTAGAAAACACACTTCGAGCCCCAGCCTAATAACTGCCGCTTTGATCTTGAGAGTGTTTTCAGGAATACAATTTAATAAATGTTACTCTTTGTATTATGTAAATTCTGTTGTCTAGTAAGTAATGAATGTTGTGTGGTGTTTTGGTAACTTTATTTGGGTTGTAAGTTTTTTCTCGTATCTGTTACAAGTTCTTTTATAAGCGTGTCTTGTGTCCTTGGTCTGGTTTTGAAGCAAAGTACGGCGTTGAGTTCCGCCACTTAACACACAGACAGTGGTAACGAAATGTCTTAACACTAGATTCCCAGCTTCCATCTGCCTACCCTTTGACAGTGTGCAACTAAAAAAGAAATATATATATAGCACATAAAAGCAATTATCTATAGCTCTATCTTAGTAGAGTGTGGAAATAAAATGAATCTTTCCTCGAACTGAAATCGAACCCACAACTTTCGTGCTCACACCATCCCACTGTGCCTAAATGGCGTATGTAGAATCTAAATATAGCACAAACCCATTTCAAAGTATAGTATAAACAAGGCATGCATCACATCCACTGCTCTTTTATGTCCATATCAATACTCTTTGGGTGGGCAGCTTAACACCACTTTATAAACACTAACATGTAAATTTTATGTATTTATTAATGTTTGAAAACAATTTTCATGGTTTTAAAATTGATTTGATACTATAGAATATGTTGCTTGCAGTTTCATATTACATATTATTCATCAATCTATCTACATATATAAAATCGAAAGGTCACTCACTCATCACGAAATCTCAGAAACTACAAGTTATAGGAATCTGAAATTTTGCATAGGAGTTACTTAAATGACGTAGGTGCTCGCTAAGACGGGAATTTGCAATATTCGACTTCTAAGAGGTTATTTTTGGGGTCGAAAGTTTGTATGAAACTTCGTTACTACAAATGCTAGGAGTCTCAAATTTTGCATAGAGGTCACTAGGACGCAGTCATGGAGACAGAAATTAATAATAACATAGTTCACGCGGGTGCAACCGCGAGCGGGCCGCTAGTTATTCATATTTTAAATTTAACAGCATATTCAGAAGGATTGATGCTATAGTTTACCAGTCATTTCTCGTTATTAAAAAAAATTGCACAAAAATAATATGTTTTTTGAATAATGAATATTTGTTATTCTATGCCTCACTCCAATACAATCAATATACATAAAAATATTTCTCTCGTATCACTTTCTCTATTAGTGAAAACCACATCAAAATCCACGATTTTAATTTATGCTAAACATATTTAAAATAAAACTTATTTGACGTGAATATTTACCTTAATCTAGGTGTTTCTAGCCATTTTGCAGTTATACAAGTATGCAATTATCAATCCACTTCCAGAGAGCTGAATGTAGATGTGAAATTACTAGACGCATAAGATTTAACAGCTCTAGATGGGAATGCAAAGTGGCAATCTATAGACATTATAATGTCTGGTTGTTCATCGATCTATCTCAATATAAATTGTAGAACTTGGCTATCGATACTTTAGTTTTTATATAGATATACAGATTCTATAGTCTTTTTTTTCTCGCACGTGGGAATCCAACTGACAACTAGTCGCGGTTACAGTCACACTTTGTGCACCTGCGCGGCGTTGAATTCTGCCACTCAACATGCATAGTGGAGAACGGAGTGACCTAACACTAGGTTCCCTCGGTCTTCCCTGCTGTATGCGAGATACAGCGTGAAGCTGATTAAGAACTATAAGGACTTGTTGCTGCACTACGAGAGGGTTTATCGAGATTAATATATATTTTTTATTTTAATCATTTCAATCAAAGACGCGGACTACAATTTGTTAAATTATATAAACGTAATTGATCACTGTTACTTTATAGAGAAAAAGTGTATAACTGGGTAGAAATTTCTATTGGAATGAGATATGAATAAAAAATTGTAAAGGAAAAATAAAGTAAAATATTTTTTATAACTATTGTAGCCACTTTAAAGCAGCTTGAAAAATTCTATTAAAAACTATATTTTATAGTGGCACTCAACCTTTTTAATTTCTGTACGTACATTTTATTAAAATATTATATTTTTCCTTAGAAATTAATTTCTGCTTCCATAGCATGAGCCCTTCCTATAACTGCAAGGAAAAGAAAATAAAATAAAATATGTGCAAATAGGTAAGCTTGATCATGTGCTATCCAATTTTTTATCTGGGTCTGCCTGACATTAGTCCCAGACTTTGTTGCCAGGGTCTGTCTTCCGACTCATTCTATTCTACTTAGCACGATCTTCAGTACTTGTAATGATTAGTCTCATCTTCTTAGCGTCTGAAGGGTCTGATTCCAGGGTCAGAAATGAAAATATTTTTTCCAACAGTTCCTAGATATGTATCTAGACACGACAGCGTATCGTACCTTTCCAGGCTCTTAGGCAACCTCTTAGACCTTATCCACTATGCCACGGAACCCAAGACCGAACGAACGTGTTACGTTGTCGGTCAAACAGACATCTTCATGTCCGCGAATATACGAGTAAAGCTGAGTGCGTTAAGATAGTGCCATTTCATTTAAAATTAACTGTATTACTATACTATTATTGTTAGTTGACCTAATTTCGTACAAGTATATAAATATTTTATTTAATACTAAGATAGCTTAATGAAGTTTCTGATTAAAAATGCAAAGGAAATAATTTCAATTTATTTGTACACTGGTTTATTTGATGATATCTTCATATGCTTCATCTATTCTATCTTTAAGAGCTCAGCATTAAGCATATGCTCTAAATGATGTTGTCTGTCTGTTGGAATATATATATATATGCATTTAGGGCCACAGTACTACACACCAACGGCCCTAAAGTTAAAGTATCATTACTCCACCCACTCCACGAGTGGTTAGTGGAGAGCCAGTTTGAAAGAAAAGGCCTACTTTGCTACAATAAAAGCACGGTACAAATTCGTATTGTATAAAAATAGCTGTAAATCTACCTTTTTCTTTTAATTCTGCAGCTCTATTATAAAAAGACGACCTTAAAAGACAATAGCGTTTGATTTCTTAGGATTGTGATCATCAAGATATATAATGGACTTATTTTAAAGTAAAATAAAATTAATAAGTATAGTTTTTATAGTAATAATATAAATAAATAATAATAAAATAAAATAATGCAATCAAATCTTGAAAAATAAGAAAGAATTGTGGTAAAACAATAAATTTCTTAGAACAGTTAGCCTTCGATGAGATGTTTTGTCTATTACTTGACACATGAATTGAAGGGGGAGGCTGAATTACAGTAAATATTTTTGTCTACAGTAAACGTCCATTTAACCATTATATGTGTACCTATAAATACGAAGTTATTACAAGCTTTTATTTAACTTTCCATGTTGGTAACTAACCTGGTTGGTTTTAGTATCCGATTAGGCTGAAATTTAAGTTCTGATGACCATGAAAGATTATGACCATATAATCAATATTGTTGTTAATGATAATTTGTTGGTCAACTTACTAGAAGCCTAAGCCAGAAGGTTAAAAGGATTTTATCCTCCTGATTTTATAAGCGAAAAAGTTATCATTTAAACTAAAATTAACGTATCAACTCAAATCTTATAATATAAATTCGATGTTAAAACAATGTATGCTGTCGAAGCCAACTAGCTGCACTCAATTAATTTCTGAGTAGAAACTGTATGATCAAATTTGGATAGTCCTGAGGGCTTCTTTGTTCCTACAAAACAAAAGCTAATCTATCTATGTAACAAAGGTACTATTATTTACTTTACAACAAAGCGTTTTATAAATTTGCTTTCCAAATCACTCAAATTAGCTAACTCAAATAATTGTGAATAGCAAGTTTATACCAATGTAGGTTGAGTGGTGTAACTCAACGCTGGGCTTTGTCTTGTTACCAGAGTCAAGAAAATGAAAATATTTAATTTATCCGAGTGGTAACGAACCCAGCCATCGCAGCGTTTCTAACGCACTTGCAAGATAATCTCACATTTATAGAGCTGGGCCACAACGGCCTCTTCAAATTCGTGCATAGACGGTAAATATAAATATTTTTTGTATTTAGTTAATTTTGTATAATTATTATTGACTAATATATATCAAAATTTTAATTATGTTTTTTACTTTGCTGACTTAAAATATCTTAAAAAATATTATTACTATTATTATATTTTTCTTTAACAATTCTGAGGTTAAAAGGAACTTTTAAAAGTCTTGCCTGGTTTGATACAGAGAATATAAAAATGTTTTACTGTGACGTATCAACCGGTGAATTCAATAAAACAAGAGAATTGCCAAGAAATAGGCACCAAAAATACGTAGAAACTATATGGAACACTAAGCTGGGACTAAAAAATGGAGTTTGTATGATCTGTCATACTCCATTGAATGAGAACTAATGAACCTCTGCCATTTCAACAATCTCAAATTGCATGGTTGGCGAACAGCGACTCACTTCCTTCTAGACAACCCATACAAAACGGCTTAATGCCTCGGGCGCAAAACCAGTGTGGTCGACTAGCACCAGGCTCTCCGATTCCATCATCACAAAGAGCTAGTAAGCAGGTTTAACCATATATGATTATTAATATTTAAACAAAACATTATAGTTTTCTGTAAACCAACAAATCTTGGAACATTTTAAAATCGTAACTGAAAAGCAAAAAAAAATATATAGTATTACATTTCACTACAAGAAACGAAAAGAAAAACGCATTAGACAATGATTTGTCTGTAGCTTGTGTCTATCTATCTTCCAAGACAGTAGTGGACTGTGATGAAAAATAGTAGAATAAAAAAAGAAATAATATAGTTAGCTCATATTTTAAGGGCAGTCCTGGTTGTGGGTGGTTGACTGGTTGTGGGTTTGATCCTTACTGGAGAAATGAAATATTTCAATGTATATTTTCATATCTTCGCTCTAGCGTCGAGGCTCGGCTTTGAGTTCCGCAACTCAACACTCAATGACTCCAGAATTCGGCGAAAAATGGGGAACGGAGTGTCTTAACACTATTTTCACTCTGCCTACCCTGCTTCGTGCGGGATACAGCGTGAAGCTGATTTAAATTTTTAATGTACAAAACAAAATATAATATAGTTAGATCATATGTAAATCTACGAAGTCTTGATCAAACATTTTGTATTTCAAGATTGCGTAGGGCATTTATTCCGGACGCTGAAGCGCTCTACAATTTTTAGACAGTGTAAAATATTTCTATGTTTTTGATTTTATATTATATTTTAAAGTAAAATAACCTACGAAGGTATATTATATAAATTACTGGTCTTATGGAAAAGTAATATGTTACTGTATAAGGTACAGGTTTATGTCACGAATAAGGTAAACGTATTTAAAATAAAGATATTTATTTATTATTTTTTTTCTACAAATTTAAAGTATTGTCCTCTTATTAGATATAAAATGTACCACGTTATAGAAATATATTTCTTCAGTGTCGATAAAACAATCGGGATTATAAATGCAAAAAGACCACAGAGAGAGAGAGAGAGAGAACAGAGCCACCTAAGTAGTTAAATATAATAATTTAATAAATTAATCTGTTCATTAACCTTTAAGTATGGACGTCGGGTCTGACAGACCAGACAGTTCTATGAATTCTACAAATCGGCCACTTCTCGGTGACCTCCGCCACTGAGTCTCTCAGTACCTTTCGTATTAATGACAAAATGAATGTAGATAGCAGTGGTTGTGTCTCTGGGTTCAAAACACGTGAGTATTTAACTTTCTAAACGGGGTCTGGGTCTGTCAGACCCGACGTCCATGTTTCCCATACATGAATGATTTCAAAACGCCATATATTTTTATAATATTACAATATATAATTTAATATTTTAATTGTATTATTTGTATTCAAATGTTTTTATTGTTTTATATCATATATTATTTGGCATTGTTTGTTATATATTTTAGTAATATAAATATTATTTACCTAAAAAGATTCAATTTTTTTAGTTTTTATGATAAAATGGAAAAAAATGATCGACCTAGCATGTCAGGGACAAAAATATCGGTACTTTATAATCAACATCAAACAAAAGAATTGGACGACGACATTTTATAAAGAAAATAGCACTTTATCAAATAAAAAGACGCGTTTTGTATACTAAACTACTCTAAGAATTGAGAATGACTTTGACTCGCGTTTCGCGATCTGATCTATCATTTATTGAACATGAAGCTAAAAATATAGTTTTGGATCTTGAAAAACATGTACACTTTGCCCCCAAAAGATATATAGAAACACAACACATTCTTATGTTGACTGCAATCGTCTTGTTTGCCTACAATGTTGAAAGCCATTGTGTATCGATGTTCAATAATACCCTATCTTGAGGTGTTGTCAAAATTTTTATTTTATAACATAAGATGTAATTTCTTTATTTTTTTTATTTGTTAGACTTTATATTTTGTTAAAAAAATATTTATTTTATTATCTGTCTTTTTTTATAGTATTATTTTCTTAAGAGTCATCCCATGTGGCCAAAGACTGAAATTGTGACTTTAAGTTACTTAAATCGTTGTGATGCGTAAAGTTTAATAAAAAGCGATTTTATTTATATTGATTTTGTTTGATTTGAGGCTATTCATGTAAACTAAAACATAAAATTGTCTTCTTCCTTTAAAAAACAGCCGGAATATGACCAATAAATACACTGGTCTGACAGACCCGACGTCCATATGTATGTTATAAAAAAGTCACGTCCATAGTTAAAGGTTAAGACCATTCTTATTTTATTTTTATTCTATTTTTATCGAACATAATTAAATATAATATTGAAGTCTAGACAAAATATTATTAAAATTATATCTAAATTATTTATTATACCATATAAAATACTAAAATAGCCAGATAATCGAGGCGGTCTACGTATTTTGGCGTAGGCAGTTTATGTGTTACGCGTAACTTCACATTAGACAAGGGTAAAGTAATCTAAAGCGAGGCCCTCAGCATGTATTCATTACGTTGACAGGAGATTGCCTCTTATTGGAGCTGGCTTGATGAAATAATTTTGTTGAACGTGCATTTCAAATGCATTTATAAGAAAGCAATGTTGGTAAAGTTGTTAAGTATTTTTTAAAAATAGAGAGACTTTCGTATTTTTTATAAAAAAAAGAAAAACAGCTTCACGCTGTATCCCGCACACAGCAGGGTAGGCAGAGGGAACCTAATATTAAGACACTCCGTTCCCCATTCGTTCGTATTTTTTATACTTTATTAAACAAATATATAAATATACTATAAAAAATGTTAGGGTACCGTACCAAAAATGTAAAACAGGACCCTCTTAATAAGACTTTGATGTCTGTCCGTTTGTCTATTTGTCTGTCTGTTTAGGCTGTATCTCACGAACTGTAATAGACTGTTGAAATGTTAACAGATTATATATTTCTGTCTTAAATGCAAATTTAAGACTTATGTAATTTTCTCATGGATCATTGGCAGAAATGGATCAAATTAAAATAGTATCACACGGGAAGCACTAGCTTTCAAATAAAAAAAGTATAATCAAAATCGGTTCACCCAGTCAAAAGTTCTGAGGTAACAAACCAACCAAATAGCGTTTGACGTCACAGATCACTCACTACTTGATAGCCAAGCACGTGCCTCTTTGCTACGGTTATCTTATTAACTGTCTGCCTACTTAGAGTCGCCTTAGGCATGAAATGTCTAAATATCAATTTGGGCCCACACTTTGGTTCATAGTTTACGCATTTATGAACATCAGATGAGGGTAAACTTCTATCAAGGAGCAAAGATCACACGCACGTCATCTCAAGATGAAATTTAGATGTCTTAAGTAAAGCGTTATGTAATTATTATTGAATATTATATAGAGTGAGGTAGTGTATTTTAGATATGTATCATTTTTTTAAGCTTCTTTCTTCTTAGATTCAGTATATTGCTGGGTAGGTTAGAGGAAATCTGGGAACATCGCGTTAAAACACTTCCATTTCCACTTTCGCGTTAAGACAAATTCCATATATTATTCATTTTAAAATATTAAAAATTTTACTCC
The DNA here is from genome assembly GCA_016802625.1 of Heliconius numata. NCBI lineage: Eukaryota > Metazoa > Arthropoda > Insecta > Lepidoptera > Nymphalidae > Heliconius > Heliconius numata. Next base: position 623,636 of record JAEBDU010012897.1, read on the forward strand.
TCTGAGTGAAGTTGCAGTCGCCATAGCCTTTTTGACAGAAAGACAAAAAAGGTCTTTTAAAAGTAACGGCATTAAGTTCCGCTACTCAACAAGACATGTCTCGAAAATTGGGAGAGTGTCTCAACACTATGGTCCAACCGTTAACACTACTTAATACGGGAAAACGTGAAACTGTTAACACAAACAGAGCTAATTAATTAATTAATTAATTCAATTATTTAATTAATTATATTATACTAACTTCACATTACTTAATGAAGCCAATCTCTAAACACGAGTAAGTACACATATCAGTGTTAACGTTCCCAAAAAACTTAGGAACATAAAAAACTAGCATTTGGTTCAGCTATAAAATTTTTACAACCCCTAGAGCACTTGGGCTATGTTTTTATTAACTCGTGCACCCCACATGACCAATGTACATGTTGAAAGAATAAAACTTAGAGCAAAGTTTATTACTTCATATGCATTCTTTATAAAAGTTCGAGCGTGAGATTTTTAAATATTTTTCAACCGAGTGTTATAAACTTTTAAACTTAATTATGTAAAGTTGGACTCGTGATTTGTTATTCTCGTAAAATATATGATATCCGAGTGTATGACCTAGAAAAGTTTGCTGTATAAAGTCTGTTGGTTTTTTTGGTGAAATACCCATTATAAGTATAATACAGTGAAAATGCACTGGTTACTAATTACAGCTTTCCTTGTTTTTCTTCAGCTTCACGCTGTATCCCGCACACCGCAAGGTAAGCAGAGGGAACCTAGTGTTAAGACACCTCGTTCCCCACTTTCCGCCGCGTTCTGGAGGCATTGCGTGTTGAGCTCATTGCAAGAGCGAGGATTACTAGAATAGTTTCTTTAACCATCCGTCGGCCATCGTGGCGAAGAGTGGGTGGGCGTGGGTTTGATTCTCACTCGGGGGAAGACAGTATTTTCATTTACTGGCATTGATAACGACATGAAGCATGGCATTTATTTCCGCCAATCATCACGCAGTATCTTGAATATAGGTGCGTGAGAAACGGAGTACTTTAACACTACATTTGTTTATTATTATATTTATTTATTTATTCGTAGTATATACAGGGTGGAAGAGGCTGCGCTTCTTTTACTGAAACTGCATATAGGGTAAAATATTTCAAACCCAGAATTAAAAAAAATAATCAAGGTACCTCAACGGTTTGGACGTAGGAATTTTTTTTCATTTCACGATTTTTATCCATACCTGTATTTCGTGTCACGCACACATACGTATGCGACGTTGCCGCTTTGACAGGTAAGTGTGTGCGTGCCTATGTTATACTTTACAAATGGCGTTTTATTTTAAAACGATAATTTTATTATTTATTTTGTTTGAAAAAAAAACTTTTTCATTTTTGAGAATTTTTTTTTTTCCGAATTATATTAGGCTTTTATAGAGTAGTTAAAACTGTGGTTTCATTTAAAGTGGCGCTGACAATTCCACCCTGTATATATGTATTTTTTTTTTATTTTTATTTTTACTATTAAATAATCTCCTGCAATTTAATGCAACGACCAAAGGTTGCCTGGAAGAGATCGCTTTAAGCGATAAGGCCGCCTTATTGTACGTGCTATTTCTACGTATTTTGTATATAATTTGTGTAAATTTTATGTGCAATAAAGTATATTGTATTGTATTGTATTATATTCCCAAAGTAACAAAAATATCTCTATTCTCGTGAATAGAATATATTCAAGACAAAACTAATAAAATGTCAGCTCATTTACATTTTAAAAATTACAATCACAGCCTTATTATAAACAAGTTGATACAACGAATCAGTTCAGAATCAGGGCGATCCATAAAATTAAGTTACCATATTGACAAAACAGTACGTTGTTTTAATGACATTATTTATTTATTTTAAAATTCAATCGTAAATCATTGGCATGTGAAACAATTACATCAATTAAAATAAAATATGTTCATTATTAATATACAATATGAAATTGATATATTATAAAACGTCTTCAAAGTCTAAAATTATTGTTTTTAGGGTTCCGTACCTCAAAAGGACCATATAACCATGTCGTTTTTCTAGAAGCTTTATTTCTTCTATGCTCCAAGGTTTCACAGACCTGATACAGTAATCTTACCTATTTTAAATAGTATTTGCATAATACTCTAGTCTGTACACCTTTAAGAATGACTTCACATGTTTGTAGGACTAACAAAGAGTCATTCGAGTGAACTACCATTGTTTGTTAACGGGAAGTTAGCGGAAACTTCCCCCACTCAAAACTTTCTAACTCTAAGGTGGAGATAAACCTCTGTCGAATTGTACACAGTAGAGTAGCTCTTGGAAAATCTATTTACTAAATAATGTTCAAGTTGCAGGAGTTGAAATTGAAATTGACTTATTTAATCTGTACATTAGTAATTATATGTTTATTTTTACAATTTTTATTTTTATTTTAACAGAAATATTAATCAAAGTTCATTTAAAATTTGGTAACATGAGAAAATAAAATGAGGGTAGGTATACAAAAGTTCCAATTTAAAAATGGATGGCAGGATATTGAGTCGAAGACCGTTCTTTGACCAGTAAACGGGTATGGTGTAGTGAATAATCGAATATTCTGTTTAATATCAAGTTAATTAAAAACCAGGGTGGAAGTTCAATCAGTTAACAGTGTGCCAAGAAATCCCCTACAGGTTTTGTATACTCGGCGAATTTTACACAAAAGGCATCAGAAACGATGCATTAATATCCGTATATTTTAATAGCGTTGACTTACGTTACTTTTTTAGTGTTCTAAGGGACCGTAGACCTAAATATTTAATATTAATTTCAGCTTAACAGACAGACAGACCACAACAAAGTAGGTAGGACTATAAGGGATGCGTTTTTTGTTTAGAGCTACAGAACCCTGAAAACAGATACGTCAGTCGTATTCAAAAGTCAGTTCAATTGATACAAAATAATGGGAATCATATGAGAAAAATATCATACAAAACTATACAATGCTATTGTAATACCGTTCTCGTGATCTTGACATTGAAAAGTTGTTTTATGCTCTTACGTATATATAAAACTCGAACTTCTACAATCGACCTTATTTTCTATCTGAAAAATTTATATTGTACTGATAAATCTATGAAATTTTATGCAAAAATTTTGGACGAATTTAATTAATTATAATTTTTAATAAGTATAAAATGACATATATGTTGAATTCATAAGAATTGCAATAGTAACATAGACTATATAAAATTTAAATAAATCTTTTATTTCCTCGAGTGGGGATGGAACTTACAATCAGTCTCGTTTACAACCACACACTAGTGCTCCAGCACCACGTCTGGCCTCATACTACTGTAAAGAAATCAAACACCTCGAGGCTTTTACAGAACTTATATTTCTTCCAGGGCTAAATACCATTCAAATTCAAATTCAAATTCAAATATATTTATTCAAATCAACTTAAATTTTACAAATTGCCTCTTAAGTGAAGAGGAGTGCGTTGGTAGCCGTACTAGTATAGACTGTGTCACAGCCACCAGCGTCTTTGCCCCTTAAACTATTTATAATGACGTTTTAGACATTTGAAGCATTAATTATCAGTTGAATATTATAAATATAAAGTGCATAAACATAAAGTGGAAAACAAGAAACACTATATAATCTTTCAAAATCGTCGAAACAAAAAAAAGAAAAACTAACTAAACTTATAAAATTATTAATCAAAAAAGCGTAATTATCACGTCCAGCGTAACATCGAGTATTTGTGAGTATGTGTATGTGTGAATGTGTGTATGTGTGAGTATGTGTATATGTGAGTATGTGTATGTGTGATTATGCGTATGAGAGAGTATGTGTGTGTGAGTATGTTTATGTATGTGGGTGTGTATGTGTATGCATGCCTTCGCGGGTATGTGCTTTTAGATATGTAAGTGTGTATTAATTTAGTTGAGAAGAAAATTCTCAGTTTCAATGTAGGACAGTTTGTGAATCCAAGTTCTAATTATTTTTTTGCATTTAATAAAAGGTAGTGGATATATATATTTATGTTGGTTAATTTTATTATAAATGTGGCCGCTGATAATGTAAAAGTGCGTGCGAGCAGACCTCGTTCTGGAATACAAAATTTCACAGACCCTGGACTTATTACGGTTGCAATTAGGCCTGAAAACAATACTTCTATGCTTGCGGAGTATTACCAACATTATGAAGAGCTTCCTGACTGATAGTACAGAGGTGTCACGGTAGAGTAGATCCGTACTGTAACGCCTAGGTTTCCGTAGTATAACTTTCAGTATGGCTCTTTGTGCGCGTTCTAAGGAAAGTATAGTGTTTTTGCTGGCGCCCCCCCAAACAACGATGCAGTAGCTTAGAAGACTTTGTATGAGAGCATAATATACTGTGAGTAGGATGTCAGAATCACATGAGTTTCTTAATTTTTTAAATACCGGAATTATTTTACGTATGCGGTTGGATAAATTGTGAATATGAAGTGACCAGCTTAAACAGCAATCTATAGTAACCCCCAAATATTTAATATTGAAGGCGCGAGAAAGTTTAAAACAACTACAGTCGTTTTGATGAGAGCAATTATGCGCTTTGATAACAAAGTCAGATGTCGGTTGGGAGCTGAGTCGGTGAGAGAAAGCCACAAATTTAGTTTTATCAATATTGATAGTCAAAAGGTTGTCATCATACCATTGTGTCACCAATCTGATAGCGTTCTCGGCGTAATTTTTGGCCTCAATCCATTCTCTCCCATGTATTATTAACACAGTGTCGTCTGCATAAGCAATGATTTTACAGTTGGGCAGTGACATATTGCATATGCTATTTACGTATAACAGGAATAGAGTGGGACCCAGAACGCTTCCCTGCGGAACTCCAAATGAAATACCTGCTTTGTCACTTACAAATTGATCAATTTTAACATACTGAGAGCGGTTAGTTAAATACGAGCGAAAGATATCTAGAACTATGCCACGTATACCAAAAGTTTCCATTTTGTTAAGCAAGATGGGTATAGAAACAGTGTCGAATGCCTTAGATAAATCAAGGAAAAGTCCGATAACTTTTGATTTATTGTCCAGGTGCTTAGCTATGGTTTCCGTAAGCAACAAAGTAGCGTCTTCTGTGGATTTGTTTTTAATGAACCCAAATTGATTGTTAGCAAGGATATTATGGCGTTGTAGATAATGTGTTAATCTTTTATTTAATATTTTTTCTAAGATCTTTGAAAGGACTGGAAGAATCGATATCGGTCTATAGTTATTGACACTGTTTCTATCACCTGATTTATAGATGGGATGAATCAAAGCTCTTTTAAAAATATCAGGGAAAACACCGCTTGAAAAGCATGTATTAAATATATGAGTAAGAGCAGGGGTTATACTAACGCTAACCCTTTTAATTACCATTGTGTGAATGCCATCAATGCCAGGAGCAGAATCTTCTTTTAGATTGGAGATGATAGCCTTGATCTCCTCATTATCGGTGTCATAAAGTACCATGGAGTCATTTGAAATATAAGGATGGGGATTTTTGATAGCATTTTCTGGACTTAGATTATGAGGACGTTTGGTGAGTATGGCGTTGGCATATGTCGCACCAATTTCAGCAAAATGCTTATTAACAATGTTGACAGAGACATGAGGATCGCTATCTAGATCTAGTAAGACCGCAGGAGAAGGTGAGGTCGGCTTAAAATAAGTAATTTTATTAATTGTGTTCCATGTACCTTTTGGATTATTTTTATAACTCAAAAATTCATTTTTCTCATAAGCAATCTTTACTTTCTTTATCAAGTTAGTACAAAAGTTACTATATCTGGTGTAAGTAACTCTTAGTATCACATTGGTCGGGTCACGTTTACTCTTTTGATGCAGTCTGTCACGGTGTCTAATACATCGTACTAGTCCCAGAGTCGACCATGGCTTGATTGGACGTTTTCGATGTGAGACTTTAATTAATCTTGAGTGAGCAGTTATAGTTTCAGAAATTATATTAGTCAGGAGTATAGCGGCTGCATTGGCATCAGTAGAGTTAAGCACACATGTGTAATCAATCTCAGAAAGAGATTGAAATAATGACGGATAGTCTATTCTAGAGATAGTAATTTTTGACCTATCATATTTTATGTTACATAATAAGCACAAAACCAACGGCGCATGATCAGTCACATATGAATCGAGAATATACGTAGCTGCGTGTCTGTTAGTTCGTAGCATTACATGATCAATACAATTTTCGTTACGAGTCGGAAAATTGTGAGCGCTTAAAAAACCGTGGAATGCCATCATGTCCAAATATGTACCACAATTTAAGTCGTAACTGTTTGGAGCGATATTAATATTCATATCACCAATTACAGCTACAGATTTGATGTGCTTAAGGGATGAAAGACATAAATCAAGGCTATTACAAAAGTTACTGATGTTACTGCTAGATGGTGATCGGTAGACTGCCACTATAGCATATTCGTTATTATATTTCAGAATAAGAGAACTAGCATCGGATAGTACAAACTTGCTAATTGAATGCTTTAATGTTGATTTAACGTAGATTATAACACCATCGTTTTGGTTCTGATAATCCGAACAATAGGAAGTGTATCCTTCAATACAAGGTGGATTTGTTGTATTAGAAAGCCAACATTCAGTAAGAATCAGTACATCAAACCTGATACAAATTCTCTCGAGGAGAATAGCAAATGCGTCGAAGTTACAGGATACACTACGAATGTTGGTATGCATTACAGTTAGAGAAGTCTTAGATATATTAATATGGTTACCCAGGTCTTCCGGAGAACACACCATGGCATCAGATACTTGAGCAGAATCTATGTCATTAGATATGTCATTTAAGGGCAGCATTGTAACCAGATGGTCCATTTGGACATTTCTTTAGTGAGTTCGGAGTGAAATTTATTTGATATCTTGTATTTGGACGCAGTGTATTCTGATAGAGAGAGTACAGATGAGGTTTGTGTGATTGTGTGTATAGCAGTATGGTAAATTGAAGAGTATTGTGAGATAGTGATAAAAACACAGTATTGTAAACTGGATAATTACAATGAGTAAAACATAAAACAGTCATGTATAAACCAAAACAAAGTACAAATATAAACTGAGTAAGCCTTAAAAAATAATAAAAATATTGTGAGAATACAAAATTATAGCAAAACATAATAGATAGGGCAGCTACAGTTAGTCACAGCTTAGACGAGGAGAGGAGGCGGGTCAGATCGTTTTCAGTGTCGATTCTGTAAGACTGACCGCCTTCATTCCTACGGACAAAAACTTTTCCATGAGCTGTCCAGCAAAACTTGTAGCCGTTGTTGATGCTAAACTCACGTGCCAAATGAAAAGTTCTTTTTGCTTTTTGGGTTAAACACTCGCTAATATAGACAGGCTTGGGTTCTCCACTTAGGTTAAGATGTGAAGTATTTAACTTATTAGTATTATGATTACGATTATAAGTTTTTACAGAAGCTAAAATTCTCTCTTTTAGAGGAACAGAAGAAAAATCCGCTATTATGGTCTTGTTGCCACCCTTCTTTTGATTCAATCGAAATACATCACGTATTTGATTTTCATCTATGTTAACACTAGAAACGGCCCCAATATTTTTCACCAAAGCGAGAAGGTCATTTTTTGTTTCTTTGTCCTGGACAGGAACATTTCTAATCTCGACGCTGGTATGCTTTTGTGATCTTTCGAGGTTCTCTAGCTTCATCTCCAAGGTCTGTATGTAGGCTAGGTGTGACTTATTATCAGTTTCTAATTTAGTCGTTTTCTCCTTCATCTCCTCATACTGTTTAGAAATAAAATCCATGGATTTTATTATGTCATTGTTTTGACTCTGTATGTCCTTAATCGTAACTTGTATGAGATTTTGTTGATTTTTAAACGTCTCGAAGGATTTTTTTATGTCTAGCATGAAAGCAGATGTTTCATCATCATGTTGACGCTGACGGGCCCTCGGTCTGATAGTGACATTACTTACATCTTCATTGTCAGTATCCGTGATTGCTGAGCTAAGATTTGTATGCGTACTTTGCAGAGTAAGTTTATCTTTTGAGTTTGGAGAATTCTTTTTAGGTGGCATCTTAATAAAATCGCAATCCAATAAAACTATATATCAAAATTAAATGAATTATTTAGTATCCTCTCAGAGACAAAGTCAAATCGGTACAACGCAATGTCACATCTACTAAGTTAATCACTGACGCTAAGCGTATGAGACGTCACTGGAAGCTCACGCACGACGCTATAGCCTTTATGCGTAAGGCCGAACCGCGTAAGTTGCTTGCACTAGCCGCAGCATGACTCGTGGATTTGTCAGCGGTTGAAAAAAGTTGTTTGCACTTTGAATTATAAAATCACTGTTTTACGAAGTTTATTCGGTTTAATAAAGACACAAAATCACGTCACCGTTGATTATAAAGCACTCCGCGTAATTTATATGGCAATAGATACTTTTTTACAACGAATTATAATATTTTTAACGAGACGACACAAAGAAGTCGTGTTACAAGTTTTACGCTCGGGGCAAAGATGAACCATTAGGCTTGTACAATTTATATCTCAGGACTTTTACAGAACTTCTACTTCTTCCAGGGCTAGATACCATTAGGCTTGTACAATGTATATCTTAAATTATAATACAATATTTTATTCTAGAGGACCACTTTCCTCTTCAGCTCCAAATCTAATAATGCGCATCAGAATTTTCAACACATCAAGCGTCTTTTTTTTTAAAATTGTCAACTCGCGCTAGTTCTATGTATAAATTTTCAAATATATCTTTTTATTAAACAAAGAGGTTGATTTACATTTTGTTATAACAAATTATCGTGAATATAAAAACTATTTATATAAAATCATTACACTACTATATTCTATAAAACAATCCACCACCTCTATAGAAGCGGACATCTCCTCACACGTAGCGGACTTGTTAAGCACCATCGTCTTACCTGAACCAGAACCAATGAGGCAAATATTGACATTTGCACAATACTGCGACAGACAGACAACTTCTATTTACTAAGGTAAATGGGACACAAGTTACTGCCTTAGTTGATATAACGTGTAGGTCTTGCGTTCTAAGTTGAAATTGTAATAGAATTAAACCTTGGAAGTTTTAGTTCTATGAGTTCCAATGTTAGTTCGAAGTCCACACGAGGTCTTGTCTAACATGTGTTGATAGTGAAAATGTAACTGACTTACTGTTTTGCTGTAAATGTAGTAGTAATATAAATTTGATTTAAGTTCTTCAAAAAAATTATCCATTGTAAAAATCGAATCTATTTAGTATCTATTTTGTATCTATTTTGGTACCTATTAATCTAGGTATCTATTTTGTAGGTAGGTTTTGTAAGGTATCTATTTTGGCTTATTTACAAAAACATGCGTAACTCGAAGTTAAATAAAATTTTTAGCAAATAGATTTGATTTGCAAATGTTATTGATAGAATAGAGATAGTCCTACTAACTTAGCAAAAAAAATACCTGTCGTCCTTACAATTTTGATGATAGTATACTTAATAATATAATTTATATATCAGATAAGTTTTTTCGTAAGTTTCATGATTAATCACGCAATACTTCCGGTATTCGACGAAAAGCAAAGAGCGTTCTTTGTTGTGTTTTAAAATCCTAGGTTGCCAGGTTCCCACTGCCTACCCTTTAATTTAAAGGATACAGCGTGAAGTTAAAGGAATCACAACAACCCTACATTATCAACCATACCCACTAACGGACCTCGTCAGACAGACATTTTGAATAGAAATGTCAAATCCATATCTTTCTTATTTGTAACATAATACGCACTTATTCTATAACTGCAAGTGACACGCAGAAAGGGTCTTAATAGAAATATTATATCGAGGGTGGGAATATTTATTCTGTCAATTTGACGTATCCCCCCTCCCCAACTTTCAGCGGCGTTCATACTTTAATTTGAAATAATAATGAAATTGAGGCTTTGAGCAATGATATTTGAGTTTTAGGATATATGAATAATTTTTGTTTCTTGGTCTTGGTAAAACACATGGCGGAGTTAAGTTCCGTTGTCAACAAACGATGTTTTTAATTTTTAACTTATATTTAGACTTTGCTAACTGTTTCGCCACAACAGGAAGTTCTCCACATTTCGCCTGGAGCCGCACAACACTGTCTTCCAGTCGGAAATGTATGCACTCTTCAGGGCAATAGAGATGGTGAAAAAGTCGAAAACGAGCGCTACCAACATCTTAAGCGACTCGAGATCATCCTTGGATCTACTAAGATTCCCATCGACGACTCACCCTCTCGGCCTACATATGAAGAGCTGCATACATGACATCCAGAACGAGAATCTTAGAATCAGAAGCCACCAGGACACCTTTCCTCACCTTCGCACGTAAAGCCATCATAACAGCCGCGAAACGCAACAACTCGTTAGTGGCTCCCCCCTCCGCGCCAATACTCGCGCCACCCTCGCAAACATCCCAAACACCAGCACCTGCACCATCACAAACCCCTGCACCACTCATACAAAATTCCCAAATACCAGTACCCACACCACCAACAACACCTGCACCGCTTCCACAAGCTCCCCAGATACCAACTTCCACACCACCTCCAATCCCCGTACCAATCCAACAAATACACTCGACACCTGCTTCTCCCACACCAACAATACCAACAACACCAACAATAAATAGATAGAGGCACTGATCCAAAAACTTAAGGAAGGCGCTCTGCATAAGCCAGGCCAAATCTAATAGGCGAAGGTGTTCATACATGTATAAAGTAATTATATAAAAGATAATTATATGTAATGTACTGTAATAATATATGTTAAATAAGTTATATATGTATGTATATATGTTAAACAAGTTATATATATATAAAAAAAAAATAAAAAAAAAAAAAAATAAAATGTCGGTAGGGGTCTCATCCAACCCCTCTAGTATAAGCTCTAGATATAAGTACAGTTTAAATTGTCCCAAAATTAAGTACGCCACATTAAAATAACTTTCATTTAATAAAAAAAGGCACGGGCAACTATGCGCCCGTGGATGTAGCTGTTAAAATAAAAAAAAAAAATAAAAAAAAAAATAAAAACTGTTTCGCCAAGCAAAGTGAAGCGTTTAGTTCCCATTTGAATCCAGCTATTCAGTAAGGGACAAAGCTATGTTAGCTAGAAGGTAGAGTTCTCTCTACCTTTCTCTGCGTAATATAAGTTATACAAAAAGAGTATCTGAGGCATCTTATGCGTTCCTTTAATTTAATTAGGGTGCGTTAAGAATTTTCATTTGTCAGAAATGTTTGTCTGTCTGTCTTAAGAACATTTAGTTCGTAATCGCGTGGAGGTGTCAGGCTGAAATTAATATCAAATATTTAAGTCTACGGTCCCTAGGAGCAAAGGAAAATCAAACTTCTAACGCAATTAAGAGAAACGAAGATACGACGATCGAAACGATCAAAAGATAAAAGATAATATAACGAGCAATTATACAATATTTTTGCTGTATTTTGTATGAAATTCGCCCCGTAATGTAATCAAAGGCTATATGATATTTCCCGTAGACCTGCAGTTACCCTGCTATGTGCGGGATATAGCGTGAAGCTTAACACTGAATATCAAACTTGCTAATACGAATATCCCTAATGACTGTATTTTCTACGGACAGACGCAACGAGTCGTTGTTATTAAATAACGTGTCTAACTAGCACTTCTTTTTTAGGTCAAGCTTTGTATTGCATATGCAAGCTGACCTAGATCTAGGTAAGACCTGGTCGCTGTTGGGATAAAGCAAAAAGCCTTAGACAGTCTTACTTTAAACTGAAAAAGGCACAGAAATGTTATTTTATCAGTAGATTCCTTTGTACAGGTTTTTTTCTAAACAATATCTATTTTTCTATTTATGTTATTATTATTTATGTTAATAATTTTCTAGGTATATTAAAGTAATAATAAGAAACAAAATCTTTACATATGATAAAATTGTAATTGCTCGCTGTCTGTCCGTGTGAGATATATCTCATCAAAAACATAAATATGAAACGAGAGCCAAGTTAAATGTGTTACTATCAATTTCACTCAACATTATTTTACGTTCAGGCTTTATTAAATTTGTACTAGACTATTAGGTTGGTATGTGGCTTGGTGTCTGGTGGGAAGAAAGTAGCCAAGTGAAATTTGGACCCTGAATTCTATGCCAATAACATCACACGCTTTGAGCTTGAGAAGATAAAGTATTGGCTAATCTGAAAAATTGAAGTTGATCTCACCAGAGAGGGGAAGTTAATTATTTACATCGAAGATTGAACCTACAACCACCACGTTGAAAGTTAGACGCCATACCACTACGCCACAATTTTAAATTGAAATTATTATATCATGAAAGCCCTGAAACAAAATTGATATTGAATTGCCATATAATTTTTTCAAATGAAATGATAAAATAATTTCAAAATTACTTCCGGCCGCTAATTTACATAAAAATATCAATTTAAGGAAAAATATTATATTATAAAAGGAATGTTCTGGAACCGTAATAAATTTAACGAGCTATAAATTTCCGTAGAAAGTAACGGAATTTTATTAGTATGATTAACATGTCAATAAATCGTGAACATTTTTCTCTTATCGTTTGGTAAATCACATATTTTATTTACATTGCCAAACGCTCAAATATTGAAATATGAAAATGATGTCGTAAATAAGGTATATTTATGAAACACAGTTCATTTATATCAGCTTTACGCTTTACTCTAAATACAGCAGGGAATATAGACAGAGGGAACCTGGTGTTAAGACACTCCGTTTCATGGCTTTTGCCTTGGTGTCAAATGGAAGAAATAAAAATATTAAAAAAATAATAATTTATTCTTTCTAGTGGGGATCGAATCCACAACCGTCGCGTTACACTTTAATTTATTTATATTTTCAGCTTCAACCAAAAGACAAAGAGAATTCAGTGTTAAAATATTCTGTTACCCACTTTCCGCCCAAATTGGAAATATTTTATGTTGAAGTGGCATAACTCAAATGGTTCGTTCTACTAGAATGGAGAAATAAAAGTTATTCAACATTCCCAATAAGCATCATACCATAGAGTTAAAAATTAATTTTAATGCTGTATTTTATATTAAATTGGAAAAAGATTTAATTATTTTTTGAGGAAAAATTTGTTCAAAAAATTTTTTATATAACGACTTTTGTATTAATGAATTTCATCGTATTCGTAGATACCCTACTAAATTTATATACAAAGTTGAAAACATACGATGAAAAAATATTATGAATAAGACTTTCTATATTCACAAACCAAGTGAAAATAAAATTTCATAACTTATACGTAGAAATTTGATCAACGCCAAATATTATTATGATAATTTTACTGTGAATTTCTATCAATGAAACTCAGAACTTCAGTGGACTTGGGACATTTGTAAGACTAAGTTGGGCAAGAGTATATTTTAGTAGTCCGTCTGTAAGGGCAAATTGAAGATAGAGTTAAATATCTACACGTATAGTATAATTGTAACTTATCGCTGTCTGTACATGGACGATATATGAGAAAATCTATTATTGGCAAAATTTATGAATGTAATAAAACCCAAATAAACTAAGCATCTACTGTAAATTTTACAATGCAATCAAATATACAAATATTTGATTATTGATTGAGTGATTGAGTGAAAAAGGTTATGAGTTTGGCATGTATGTACATAATATGACATTGGATGCTATTTGAATATGATAATTCAAAATATGAAATTTAAAAATTGTGTGCATACAGTGGGTAAAAAAAGTATTTGCACACCTTAATTTTTTGACGTTACATCTACAAAAAAACAGAATGATTTTAGTTAATTATTGTATTTAATAGATTATTCTATACATATTTCGAATTGGTTAATAAAATTTCTTAGAAAATAGAAATAAAAAAATGAGACGGTATAAACACACATTTCAAAGTCAAATAAGTATTTGCACACCAATCAGCTTGTGCGTATTTTGTAAAAAAATCAATAATAAATGAAAGAAAAGACACTTAATATTTTGTGTGCATTCCATTAGCATCAGTGATGGCTTGCAATCTCCCTGGCATTGATTCCAATAATTTGGAAGTTGTTTAAATCGAGATTTTAGCCCATTTCTCCACCAAAGCACGCTTCACATAATTTTTATTTAAAAATTTCATTTTCCTCACATTTTAATCCAGCAGATGCCATAAATTTTCAATTGGGTTGATGTCTGGCGTTTGTGGCGGAGTTTTCAGCATTCTACGGGCATTGTACAACACCCATTCCTTACGATTTCATAGCTGTATACTTAGTATCATTGTCCTACTGAAAGTAGTATGTCTCACATACGCCTAATTTTGATGCGCTGCAAGATAAAATATCGCGCTACACTTTAACGTAATCTACAGCTTTCATTAATCCTTCGAGAAAAGCCAAGTTTCCGACACCATTTGCTGTCATGCAGCCTCAAACCATCACATGACCACCGCCGTGTTTGACTATACTATGCACATGTTTCGCCTGCAGTTCAGTATTTGGCTTGCACCACACAAATCTTTGTCTATCCGATCCAAAAAGATAAATAATAATAATAATAATATAATACTTTATTGCACAAATAAGAGAGAAGAAAAAAAAATACAATTCATTAGAAATACGATTAACAAGTGTGCAATGGCGGCCTTATCACTAAAAGCGATTTCTTACAGGCAACCAAAGAAAAAACGGAAGGATTAAATTTAGAAAAGAAGGCAGAAAGGTGCAAAAAGTACATAAAATATATAAACCAATATTCAGAGAACGCAAAATAGTTTAATACATACATTTATACATACATATCTACACAAACACCTACATACATACATATATACATACATACAACAATTAAAGATAAATACATATACAATTATAATATTGTCGTTTTATGAATTGAGTTGGAGATAGTGAAGTTTAAGACGTCTTTTAAAAATCCCAATTGACTGGGACCGTCTTACTTCCAGCGGCAACTTATTCCATAGCTTTACTGCTTTAACCGTAAAAGAGTCACTATAGCATTTCGTGTGGCATAGAGGAGTTTTGAGGATATGGTTAAGGTGGGAACGGAGGTTTTGGGAATGGAAGGTGTCTGACCCCAGGAACTTAAAGCGCTCCTTGAGGTAGGATGGTGTAACAGGATTGAAAAGGATGCTATAAAGAAGAGTGAGGGCATGCAAGTTACGCCTGTATTCTATTGGCAACCATTTCAGTTGACTACGATACTGCGACACATGGTCATGTTTCCTTAGCCCAAAAATAAATCTAATTATAAGATTTTGCAGACGCTCAAGTTTGTTTAGTAGTTGCTGGGACAGATCTAAGTAGCACGTATCAGCATAGTCTAGGATAGGCAGAAGGAGAGCGTGGGCAAGAGAGATTTTAGTCCTTAACGGTAAGACGTTCTTCCATCTTCTCAATCTACCTAAGGTACAAAAGACCTTACGACTAAGCTCTGATACGTGAGACGACCAGCAAAAGGAACTATCCATCCTGATTCCCAGATTCCTAACACTCTCACTAACCTCCAAACAAACATTATCATAAAGAATTGAAGGTAAAGGAGAACGTAATTTAGACAATTGTTTAGAGCTACCAAATATACACACCTGAGACTTGTTGGGATTGACAGAGAGGCCAAACGATTTACTCCAGGAACTAATAATTTGTAAATCTGAATTAATTTCATTAACCGCATTTGGTATATCGTTTACGGCTGCAGTTGTGTAAATTTGCAAGTCATCAGCGTAAAGGTGGTACGATGACGATATGAGTTGAGTGAGAGTGTTAATGAAAATGGAAAAGAGTAATGGTGATAGTACACTACCTTGTGGGACGCCAGCGTTGATACTGCATATTGATGAAGCTTTTCCATCCAGCTTGATACTTTGTCTGCGTCCGTGTAGGTAAGAGGAAAACCATTCAGTAGCTTTCGAGGAGAAGTTAATAGATCTTAAAATAGATAATAGAATATCGAAATCAACTGTGTTAAATGCATTAGAGAAATCCAGCAGAACAAGTATAGTCACTTGCTGGTTTTCAAAACCGCATCTTATATCGTCACAGACTTTATTTAGAGCTGTAACTGTGCTGTGCCCAGGACGGAAACCAGATTGGAAAGGAGATAGTATGTTATTATTGTGAAGGAAAAGATAGATTTGCTCGTGCACAATGCGTTCAAGAACCTTAGATAGGAAAGGCAGTATGGATATAGGACGATAGTTTGAGAAGGATGCTGGGTTAGGTACTTTAGGAATAGGGATCACAATTGCATGACGCCAAACATCAGGGAATTCGTTATAGGAAAGGGAAAAGTTATAAATATGGCACAGGACAGGAAGAATTGAGTTAAGTGAAAGAAGTATCATGCGTCGGCTAATATTATCAAAGCCAGTAGCGTCGGATTTAATTGACAACACATGCTTGCGAACCTCCGCTTGTGAAATAGGAGAGAAAAGGAAGGGTTTTGTTGCAGGATTAGATTTTGATGACAAGGAGTGAAGGGTTCTTGTTTTAGTACTATCAGCCAATACATCGACAGAGGTGAAAAATTTATTCAGCGAGTCCAAATCCGTACAGTTGTTTAAGGTGGCTGAATCATTGGTGCGCCGGTCCCCTATTCCCATCGCGTTCAGAAATTTCCAAGTTTTTGCGGGATTGCTATTGTCAATGGACGAGAGAATAAAATTACGTCGTGCGTCTCTGCAAGTCTTGTTACATCGGTTCCGTAGTGTTTTGTACCTTTGCAGATTTGCGTCCGTAGGATTTTTCTTGTATTTTGACTTCGCAGTATTACGTTTGGACATAAGCAACTTGATATCTGAAGTTAACCAAGGAGCGGGGAGATGTTTTATTTTAACAGGCCGGAGCGGTGCGTGAACATCAAAAAGCTCTGTCAAAATTGAATTAAAAATATTCAATTTGTCATCGATATTACCGGCACTAAATATACAATCCCAGTCAATACAAGCAAGATCGTTCATGAACTTTTCGTTGTCGATGTTATTAAAACATCTTCGCATTACAACTGTCGGCTTCAGTTTTGGTGGACGTATTTTGTATGACAGGTAGATAAGGTCATGGTACGAAAAGGCATCAGCTGACATTTGACCAAAGCTTGCAACACGTTCTGTTGATGATACGATCATGAGGTCTAACAAGGAAGGCGCACAGCCAGGAAAGAAGTGGGTAGCGTTCGTAGGAAGAATATTTAAGTTAGCACTGTTGACAATATTTTTTAATCTATTTGTACGGAAGTCATTCTTGATCAAGCATGTGTTGAAGTCACCCATTATAATGGAGTGATCAGCCCCTGGAGCATATCTATCTAACAGATCCTCAAAGTCATCAAAGTAGTTTATATGTAGGTTGGGACTGTAAAATACACCAAGTAAGACTTTGAGAGTGCCAAAAAGGACTTCTATTAGGATTTGCTCCGATGAGTTTGAGTAGGCAGAAGGAGATTTGTGTAATATCGAGAAAGGAAAGTGACTGCGGAGGTAAATGGCTACTCCCCCTCCACCCTTCTCAGTCCTATCATTGCGTATTAGGTGAAAACCAGGGAGAGGAAATGCAGTAGATGGCAAACCTGGCTTAAGGAATGTTTCAGATACTAGAATTGCGTGGATATTTTTTAAATTAAGTGAGTCGAGCAAGTCTGTATAATGCGCCGGTAAGCTTTGCGCATTGATGTGCACAACATTAAAATTTTTAGGGAAATTATTAAACTTGTTTTCAAGGAGGGAGCTAAGAGGATCCGAAATGCTATAGAAACTGCAGTCGGAAGCGGTCGAATCACAGTGGCGAAATGAATTATTATTTGTACCACTGGAGCTGCTATTAATATCCATAACGAACAATAAATAAAAAAATAAAATATAGATACGCAATATATATATGTATATATAATTATAATATATAGAAATATAATATATATCAGTATTAATAAATAATTTATATAGTTAAAAAAAAAAGAAAAAAAGAAATTATACTAATACTATATTGATATAGATAAAAAAAAAACAAAATAAAAAAATAAATAAAGTTTAAGTACGTTGATAAAATAAATAAAATTATATATCCAAAAACTTAATTCACCTGTCAGCAGTGTTTTGATATTCAGAAAAACAAGAGAAGAATATTTATATATATATATATATATATATAAAATTCAATTATTAGCGTGTAAAGAACCGGATTTTAGTGAGAATGCTTGCTACATAATCTGTGGTGACAACACTGTCAGCTGTCATAACAGCGTTTGTTTACAAATTCGAAGTGACAAAATAACAAATGTTGACAAATTTTGTGGGTAAAAGTAACTTTAAAGGAAAAAAAAATAAACGTACACAAATAAATATATGACTATTACAAAATTAACAATATAAAAATGACAAAATGAATACTAAGGAAGTTACTTTTTTATAATTCTCCTTGTGCGGACGACCTGCTTGGCTGTCGTGGTTGGTTTGGCTGTAGGAGGAGCAGGATTACCTTGTCCTTGCGCTTCAGGATTAGGGGAGATATTGTCAAGCTCGGCACGCGAGGCTACGCTATGCCGCTTGTTGTCCGGGCCTATTACAATAATATTCCCACCCTTGGTCCAGCATTTGGAGATTCCAAAGCGTTGTCGAGCCACCATGAAAACTTCGTGCCTGGTTTTTGTTAAAAATTCGGAGAGAGTTATTCCAGTATTCTTGAGGGAGGCCTTCGAATACCAGATTTCATTCCTAAGAGACACGTCGCGAAATTTGAGCAGAATGGGTCTGGGCTTCCCTGGCGAGACTTTTCCGAGGCGCTGGCATCTGCTGACATCATCAATGGATAGATCTGCAACTTTAAGATGTTCAGCTAAAACTTGAATTACTTGTGGAGCAGTGTCATCGTCTTTACCCTCTACAACGCCATGTACTAACAGAATCTTCCTTCTATTCTGCATTTCAAAATTATCACACTGCTTAGTAAGGAGCTGAACTTGATTCTGAAGACTTTCAAGGGCATTTAATACGAAGGATCTGAACATATTAAATTGCACTGCTATGTTCGCAGTTGGGCTAGCCGAGTTACTCGTTGAGTTTAATTGTTTTTGGAATTCTGTCATTTGGGAATTGAATTTCTTTGTCAAATCTTCAATAGAGTGCTTGATGGATTCCATTTTTGTAAGAGAACAAGGAAGAAGAACAAATTTAAAAAAAAAAAACACTTTAGAACTAACAGATTCACTAAGGTTGCACAAGGTTACTCACACAACGAAGTTCCTTCGGCTAATGTAGAATCGACACAAATTGCAAAAAAGTCGTGGTCAATTTTATGTAGGTTTTCTTGATTTTTCTCTTAAATTTTGCTGATTAGTTTTTATTTAAGTACAAGAAAGTATTTAGGAAATTCAGTATTTTAGGAAATAATAAATTACTTAATATAAAAAAACCTCGTAATTCAAATTATCAACTAAAAAAAGAAAGAGGGAGAAATAGAAAGGTATTATACACTACTCGTCTGTGTCTGCGACTGTCGCGCCTGCGCACGTCTCATTTAACGGTTTTATTCCACGCATTTTTCTTACGGTTTTACTATCACATTTTTTTCAGTTCGGTCACGCAGCGAAATCCCTATCCCTTCCAAGCCTGCCGTAAGGAACTTCGTTCCAAAAACTTATTTAAAGTAAATATGAATATTTTAAATAACTACGTATCGCGCGTCTTACTGTAAGCTACTGGTTCAATTGCTATTTAGGGGAATGAGTTATTTTAATTTTCCTGCTCTGGTAGACAGTGCTTCGTTGAGTTATGTCATCCATATGATCTTTCCTTTTTGGTTGCGAAGTGAAGAATTAAGTGTTTGTTTTAATACTAGATTCTTTCTGCCTATCCCGCTATATGCGGGATAAAGCGTTCTAGTTCTAGTAGTTTCTATACGTGTATATAATATATTGTTACCAATAACATAAATTGTTACCAGGTCTCCTAGGCCAAGCCATTTTCGACTCATGAAAATCTCAATAAATTTTCCTAAACTATTTTTGTTAGGCCCACAACATGCGAGATATATGTGAAGATAAAAAATATTACTAATATTTCTTGGCCATAAAGATTAGTTATGACTTTGATCGATGTCTCGTTTTCATTTTTAGCTTTCAGGCTTCGTGGAGTAGGAAAAACCTAATGACTTATCAATAATTCCTTTTATAAGAACTATTTTGAATTCCGCCACTCAACACACAATGTGTCCGAATCCAACCAATAAACGGAGAAAGGAGTGTCTTGAGATTAGGTTTAGCAAATTATGTTTGTCTTTGTGGTTATAAATTATGAAATACATGTTTTTCTACGTTACTTCGGCGCCGTTAACGTCTAATAAAATATTAATAATAAGAATCTGTTCGTTTCTGCCCTAAAAAATCTACTTTGTAAATAAAAACGGACTTTATGAGGCCGACAAATCTGAGTGTAAATGTGATAGTTGTAAGTACGATTCCTAATTGGAGGAATGATTATTTTCAATTTATTTTCATATTGTTGCTCTAATAAAGCTCGGTATTGAGTTCCGCCACTCAACATGCAGTATTTTTTATGGGCGGAAGATTGGGAATCTTAAAACTTTTTGTTGGCCCTGCTATACGGGAAAATATATCAAAATAAAAGAGTGAAGCCTAACTCTTATTTTATTTTTTTTGTATTTTTAATTTATGTAATATATAAACGACCAAATTAAGAAAAACTTAAATTTACTTAGTCAAAACTTTATTAAACTGTCGATTGTTAAACTTAAATTAGCTCTAAGACGTTTGCTTCATTAAATACAGCTCAAGCTTAATTTCACTTTAAAACTTACTATTGAAATGAACGTTAAGTACTAAGTAGTCTATTTAATATAGTTTGAATTATTTGAATATTTAAAAAAAATATAATTTAGTTTAATGAAAAGTAAAAGTTATTTATTTTATAAATAAAATCAAATGGTAAATCAAAATTGTAATTTTCAATCTTTGTAAACAATATACATATATTCAATCTTTGTATATTTACATGTGTAAACATAGATTTTTTTTCCAATTTTGAGGTTACAAGAATTTTCACTATGAAAATCCATATGTGGCTGCTTGACAGGATGTCGTCGGCGACAAAGGTTCCCAGGTTAACTCTTCCTACCCAGCTATTACGACTTGAAGCTAAAAAATATCACTCCGATGTTAAGCTCCACCACTCACCACACTATTTTTGAAAGCTAAGCGGAAATTTAAAAAAGGACCTCCACACTAAGTTTCCTCTGCCTGAAAAAGGGTATAGCTGGGGTTTTTTCTTATATTTTGCAAATTATATAGCAAGAGACAGAAACGGATTAATAATAATATTGATTATCCACCCACTTTCCACCCACTCTAGAAACATTTATTTTATAGGTATTTTATAATTTTTAAAGTATTAATGTTTGTTTATAATGTAAAATAAGTAGGTGTATAGCGTAGATCGCTAAAGCTTTTCAATATTCTCTCTATACAAAAACGGTTTTATGTTCTTTAGCAAAATGGCTGACAACGTTATGAGATTTATTATTCAAAAGCATTGAGCCTAAGAAGTTATCCTCGTAGCTTATATTGATATTTCGATTACGATCTGAAATATACGCGGCTTTAAATATTCTTTATAAATTGAAAGTATAAAGAAGCACCCATTATCTAATAATTCTTTATGGTGAATGGAGTATGTTAACACTAGGCTCCCAGGTTCCCTCTTATGTGCAAGATACAGTGTTGGCATTTTATTTAATTATGTTTAGAAAAAATATCGTATTAGAAAAA